>CM061532.1:58887225-59259572 GCA_030545055.2 Neoaliturus tenellus
GTTTCAGTTATAAACCCCTTTGAATCTAATTGACTGAAGATGAAGAGTTTTTAGCCGAATTTCGACCAGTGGGCGACCCCTAGTATGTATTAAATTGCAAGAGAGACAAATTGTGATTAAATTCTTACAATTAATTAAAACATAGAAGTAGTGGGGTTTTGCCGGTTCTGGCCCATTTCAAGGCCAAGCGGTTCGAACCGGCAGGTGTGGTTGACAGTGATGGGTGTGTTTTGTAAGTGGGTCAAGGCCATCCGGAGGGAGTTTTAAAAAAGCGGAGCCGCGAGGGGCTCAGTCGGGGCGGGGACTCGGGACGGGTCGGATCGGAGCGGGAGCGGCGGGCGGAGGGAGGGGTTTTTTTTATTTTTTCATTTATTTATTTTAATCGAACCCCATCAGTGATCGTAGAATAGCCTCCACGTCGTTTGCGGCAGTAGTGGTCACCGCATCGCTCTGTACCGGGCGGGAGCAGGTGTTCGTTGTAGGCGTGGAGGAATTGTCTGTGGGACTTGGTGCAGTGTTAGCAGTAGTCTCCGTAGTGGAAGTCACTTCAGGGGACTGCACCGGTGAACCCTGTTGTGTGTCCATGGTTGCAAGAGAGAGAGAGATGAGAGCTTTTAGGTGTTTACCGTGTGAGGCGATAGAGAGCAATGAGACACGAGTCGGAGGATGTCCGATGATATAGACCCGGTAAGATGGTGAAGAAGAAGAACTGGACGGGACCGTCAATAGGCGTGAGAAGAGGGAAATGTTGGTACTTCACCATGTCAGTCAAGACTGTCTGTAGAATAGTATCAATAGTACAAGTGTTGCCAAGGTGAGGTGGTGCAAAATACAAAGGGTGAAACCTGAACCGTTTCTTAAGTCTAGCCACCGTACTACGCGGTTTTGAAACTGCAGGTGTAGAATGCTGTTGTAAAATATGTTTTGTGCGCAAAAGTTTCAGCTGTAAAGTGTGGGAAGCCATGATTTTACATGTGAACCGCTTGAGAGTAAGCCGGCAAATGGTCAGCGGCCGCGATTGTGTCTGAATATATAGAAACTAATTAGCATATAAAGCGGAAACACATTTTAAAGTAACAAGCGTTAGTTATAAAAGCGTCAGAGACCTACGGATAGTACCTCACCCGACCGATGCCGCCACCGAAATGGCATGCGCGCGGCGGCAACCCCCCTTTTTATGCGATCGATGAGTCACGTGCGACGCCCCTCCAACCCCCTCCAATCCCCTCCAACTCCCTCCCCGAGAAAACCGCATAAAAGAGCGAGGTTTGCGGGAGCTCGGTTATTTGTCAGTCGGCCGCGGCTACGGTCACAAGAGTCGGAGGAAGAGACGGATAGTTTAAGAAAAGTATCGGTAATAGCGGAAGTTAATTAATTAATTATTCAGTTGTAGGATTGCGAGTATCGGCCTGTGGATAAGCAAGTGGGGCCGCAACTGTGATTGATCAGGTAACTACCGTATCATAGCAATAATTGTAATATTAGACGGTAGTAAAGTGTATAAGGTGCAGGTGTGCAAGAAATGCTCCGTGCACGATGAAGTAGGATTACGATACCCATGTGTAAGGCTTAATCTTATGGTGTAGTGTTAACTATAATAGTAGCCGGTTGTAAAGTGTATAACCTGCAGGTGAGCAAGAAATGTCTCTTGTACTGTAGCAATAATCATATTAGTAGACGGTTAGCAAGTGTATTATCTGCAGGCGTGCAAGAAATGTCTCGTGTAATGTAGCAATAAGTATAATAGTAGACGGGTGTAAGGTGTATTACCCGCAGATGTGCAGGAAATATCGCGTGCACCATTGCACAGGTAAATCCTGTAGTGTAGCACTAACTATATTAATATGACCGAGAAGTAGCGGTTAGAGTTTAAGTGTTGTTAAAGTAAGAGAGTAATCTGCATAGTAAGGAGGAAACAGGTGTGTAAGAATGGAACCTGCAAATAATCAGTGTGAGTTGCCTGCACGCGATGTTAATTAGCATACGTAGTTTAAACAAAAATGGAAAATAGACGCGAAAATAAAAGTGTGATTTATAAAATGATTGTTGTAGTGTTAAGAAATAGTGTAAAAAAAATTAAAATGTTAAGTGTTAAAAATAAATCATATGTTATAGTACTATGTGGTATAAACTCACGGATCTGTTGTTTACCGCTGGGGTGTCAGCCCTCTATATGGGCGGCGCGTGAGCTTTCCTTCGTTTATATGCACGCGGATGGTTACTCATGCATGACCCCCCCCCCCCCCTTCCGGACCGGAACCGGAACCCCCCCACCCCCCCCGCCCCCCCCCTTGACGTCACAACGTCTTAGGTGTAGCGTGTAAGAAGTACCGACCAGGCCAAGGATTATGTGTGCATTTGCAAACAATAGTCTATTGTATGTTAAAAACAAGTTGCGTGTACCGGAGGTTTACTTCCGCTGCAACTATAATTAAGCGTCGGAAGAGGGTGGATAACAATCGACGATAATTATGCTGTCACGCGATGGGGAAAGCTGCGGATGTAATTTGATGCTATCAAATGCAAATCGAGAGGTACAAGGCTCCTACTTGTCAGCGGATGTAATTTGATGTTATCTAATGCAAATTGAGAGATACAAGGCTCCACCTGCGTTTTGCCCGACCCACATGTAACAAAGCACATCCGTTTGGAATTTTCCATTGACGTTGCTGGAAGGTTCCATACCCCCTTAAACCCCTACCGCTGCCCCCACCACTCTGCGAACCGAGAACTACCCCGACGACTATTGCCGCCGCAGTTGGGCTCGGAACTCCGGACGCGGCAGTCCGACCCAACTCAGAGGGCAACTCAAATGTATAAGCGGCCGATATATATTTGAGTTACTCTTGTTGTTAGGCTATTACTATTTAATATTTGTTGTGTGTGTGTGTGTGTGTGTGTGTGTGTGTGTGTCTATGGTTTTTATGCAAAGCGTTATTTGGTTTTAGTCTTAAGATGTGTTAGTTGTAAGGTTTAACTTGCGCATTGCGATGTTAGCATTAAGGTGTGTTATGGTATTATTTATGTTTAAGAAATGTGTTTTTTAATTTTAAGTATTGGGTTATGGTGTGTGTGTGTGTGTGTGTGTGTGTGTGTGTGTCCATGTCTGTGTTTATCTGTGTACTAATAATTTTTTATATTCCACAGCTAGCTGTTAGGATGGGTAGATTAAATTAAAATGTAAATGTAAATTAAAGAACTTCGATTGAACTTCATTAAATATGGGTGGGACATGCGCGTTGTGCCCTAGGCAGCGCATTTTTTTATTGTTTTTGATTTTTGTTTTTGATTTTGGTCAGGCAAAAATATGATTGGGTGGGTTTAGATTAAGGGTGGGAGGTTAGAGTTGCGTCTTGCATTACCTGTTCCAGAGTCCCTATTGTAAAATTGGAATGGTCAAGTCCAGTGCCCAGGCCCGAGGCTGGCCGCCCGTATCACAGACTACCAAACTGGATCGCCACGTGCGTGCGGGCCAAAAATCGGGATCCCTAGCAAGACGTAACTTTTTGGGTTGGGATTGGGAGTGTTTGAGGAACACAGGGTGGTGGAGACGGTCCTGGCCGCCTCCATCACCTTGGATCATTATTATTTTTTGGTGACCTTGACCTCAATTCACTCATGCATAACCCCCCCCCCCTTTCGAACCGGAACCCCCCCCCCCCGAGGTCACTTTCACTTGTTGCGTGTGCTGTGTCACTATTTATGCGAGGCCGACTAACGGGTCTGTTTATTCTGCTTCCAGCTGCCAACGCTGCCGCATCAGAGCCATGTCGACTACTACCACCACTACTTCTACAACTACAAGTACCACTACTACGTCTGCACCTATTGCACCGCCTGTACCGACGAAGAGACTTCGCCTGAAGAATGTGCCGGACCACATGTTGCAGCGGATGGACACACCGTCTTCCTCGTCCAGAACTCCTGCTCCGGCAAACATTCTTCTTCAAGCGATGACTGTTCTTGGGAGCATCTTCTCACCACCTCCGTCACCAACGAACGCGGGGCAGCCTCCAGAAGACCGGTCTGCCGCAATGGGCCCACCGCAGAAGGAGGTGCCTGCAATGCCACCACCGCAGAAGGAGGTAACGGATGTCCCAAGAACTGCTGAGCCTCTTCGTCCGGATACACCTTTACTACTCAATTCTTATTCACTCTTATATTTCCTTGCCACCATTAATCACGCCTATTCCTGAATCTACTCCTTCTCGTCCTATCATTCCTGTTTTAGAGCGAAAAAAGAAGCTTTTCAAAATTGCTCCTTTAGAGCGTTATCAATTATTAATGAAAGAGCGACGCAGGGCATTTAAAAATCCGCGTAAATGTCCTGAAGTGCTCTGTAAGGGTCTTAAAAAAGGATTAGTTTGTGGTAAGAAATGTGTTTTAAACGAAAAGTATTGCCGTTTACATGTCGTGAAACACATTTCTGCGCCACAACTGACTGTGGTCTCCCACAAGTCTTACCCTCCCACCAGGTTGAAGAGATTGAAGGAAGGTTTGAGGTACTTTTTTGTAAGTAGAACGGATAAGAGCAATAGAATTGTAATAGGGTGTAACGGCTATAAGTGGGTAATAAAGCTCTCCGTACCTCTTAGAACCAAAAAAGCGATCAATACACTTGATGCGAAAGACTTTCTCTTCAAAGGTGAGGATGGTTGGACTAGGTGGGGGCGAAGTAATTATTAGAAAATCTTAGCTTTTTTCCAAATTCCAAATTGTTGGCAAAAAATAATGGGAGAGAAACCAGCGCTATGATAAGTGCGCTGCGTTTCTCTCCCATTATTTTTTGGCCGCTCTAAGTCCCGTGACCTACTTTCATGTGACCTTGACATTGACCCCCCCCCCCCCCCCCCGCCGCTGATTTTTCATTGACTTGCCTATATAAGAGTGTGGCGGTTTGTGTTGGAGCCATTCCTTGCTAATAATAGTTAGGGCGAACATGTCTCCCCGAGATGTTCCAATATTTTATAATAAATGTACAAAGATTGGAGAAGTATTGGAGGTGGACGAAGAAAGCGACGAAGAAAACAATGAAGAAATTGAAGTGCCCTTGTTAAGTGAAAATGTTGTTACAAGAATATTTTTGGATATTAATTCTCCAATGGATATTATAGGAAGGTTTGTAATTGAAGCTATGACATGGATAGAAAACGGAAGATTAGTGAACATAGCATCTCCAATTTTAGTTGATGATAGACCCACCTTTGGTGTATATTGGCGTAACATTGATCTGTTATGGCTATGGGCGGAGGCATATGTGGAGTATTTGCAATTAGAAGAAAATGTAGGGTTTAATCATTACTTTTCGGCTTTGGTTTTAAACTACTAATTTTTTAACATCCCACTAAAAAATCATATCCCCCCCCCCCCTTCAAATTTTTACTGTACTGGCGAACGTTATAAAAGCAGCTATCACATGTGTTTGCTCATTATTTGTCTTGTTGCTATACGTTAAACATGTATAAGAGACTGGATTCGTTTTTTGCTGAGCACACAGAAGTTTGGCCGCTATTGTATAGGTTATTTTTGAAAATTGAACAAAACATAATGAGGGATATGGGCATGGGGGTTAGTGTGTTTGTGTACCGTCGTGATGCGTACAAAGTATTGTGTGCATGTCGAGTAAGGATTGAAGTTTTAGAAATACTGTTTCCATGGATGCTGCACGTACGTAATCTTGTAGAAGGCATGAAGATAGAGGTGGAAGTGGTTGCAATGCAATACAAGCTGTCTGCGGAAGAGTAATTAGAGCAAGGCAAGTTACAAATTTTTATAATTGACCCCCCCCCCCTTCCAGTCTCCTATATATAAGCGAGGGTTCCACACAATCCTGTTCATTTTTCGTGTAACTGTTACTGGAGCCACATGTTCTTCTTTTAAACCATGTCTCCGAGAGATACCACTTTTATTTACATCACTGAAATTGTTATAGATCGTGAGATGGCAGAAGATGAAGAAGTAGAGCAAGAGGTAAATATTACGTTTGGACAGTTTTTGGAAGAAATAGTTGGAGAATTTTTAAATTTAAATGAACAAATGAACAATGATATTGGACCCGCTTCAAATTCAAATGTATCCTTTATGCACCAACCGGAAGAATTAACAGAATCTGAAGGTGAAGACGAACAGCAGTCACAACTCTGGAATGCCGCTGCCCATGTTATTGATACTCCGCAACATGAGGAAACAAATTTGGAATAAAAATGGTGGGGGGAAAGATGAGGTAGTAGGCTATTTAAACGGTAGTCTGGCATGAGTAAAAATCATTTGAAAATGGATGAGCGAGCGAGAATGTACAAAGTGTTTTGTGAAGAGTGTGATAGAGTGTGGGTACCACCGGTGAACTCCTTCACATATTATTTTCCACTTCTGGACATAGATGATTGTAAGAAAATCCCAGACATTGGTTATAAGTTTGAAAAGGCTGGAATTCTAATTAGTGTTCATGAAAAATTCCATAATGAATATTCAAGGAAATTAGCATTTGATTTCATGTTGGCAAATGAAGATCTTAAATCTTGCGACTATCCTTATTTTCTTTATAACCATCTTGTTAAAAATGGTGCTAGCGTGACCGTTGAAATATGTATTCGTCATTTTTGGGACAACCGGTAAAGTGGTGGGGGAAAGGGGATAAATATGATGTAGGAGTGAATTTAGTTTTATTTTTACAAGAGCAGCCAACTACGATGCAACGTCCAATTTTGTATCATACGCTTATTTCTGATGCAGAAGAGGAGACCAGAAGGAGAAGAAGTGAACAATCAAGACAAACCCAGGCCAATATCAACATTGAATATTACAGACTTCAATTTCAAATTCCCGGAATGCGACTTGGAGAAAACCGAGTGAAAACTGTCCACGTAGCCGCTAGTTACATAAAACATTTAAAGCTACTATTGGAAGAAAAAAAATCAAAAATTAAACAATTGGAAAATGAAAACAATAAAATGAAGAAAGAACTGTTAAGTTTGAAAAATGTGTGTAGTAATGAAGGTGTGGTTGAAGAAGGTGAAGAAGAAGGAAATGAAATATTAGGATTTTAAGTTAAAAAACATAAAATGATAAAAAAATAATAAAATTAAAAATGTAAAAAAAAGTAGAGGTAGAATAGAGAGCGGGGAATAGATCACTTTGTGGCAATGGAATAACATGTCACTTAGTGCTCTATTCCCCGTTCTCGCGTTAATATTGCTTGGCCTTGACCTATAAAATAGTAGTAGGGATAAGTTATTTAAGCGGGTGGTAGGCAGTAAAACAGTTTAGTACGAATGTTACTCTCATCTACAACACGATGGATAGTCTTTTTGTTATTTGTTTGAGAAAAATAATTTGTGATGATTTCTTATTTAATCACATAATAAGATCAGGAGAATGTGTTATTCCCAATACGGTTAGAAATGCAATACACGAGTATCGAAGAGAACATTATGGATTTGGCATTATTGTTGCTTATAAATTTGCAGATGGGACCCGGCTTTGTCCAGATTGTGCACGAGCAGCTATAGATGATTGGGACGAATTTGAAGTTGAAGGAGGGTACGTTGACCATCGTGTTAAAGCACCGCTAATAAGATTTGTAGCTATGCGGGAAAGATGCACAATCTGTGCACAGGTCTTATGTAAATTTATTAGGTGTAGAACATACTAGAGTAATGGTATGGAGGAAAGGTCTAACTAAAAGTAGTGGGGGAAAGAGTAGTGGGGGAAAGAGTAGTGGGGGTATTGGTTATAAATGTTGCTTGGTAAAGGTTGATTTCATTACTGTCGCAGAATAACTGGAGTAAAGATGTCTTTTCACATGGAGATAAAAACTTTTAAAATTGTCGATGAAGATTGGACATTTGTTGCAAACTTTATAAGATCGAAAGAAGATGATGGAAGTTTGATGAAAGTATTTTGCTACATATTAGAAGGGAAAGATGAACAAGTGGTAAAAGATTATTTAACAAACAGTCAAATATCAACATCCAGCTCGCAATTCATTAAATTTCTAAAAGACAATAATGTGAATGCAAAATTGGAAGTTTGGTTTTTTGTTTAAACAATATGGTGGGGGAAAAATTGAAATGGTGGGGGGAATTGTGTATAAAAGAGGGTTAAAACACAGTAGGAGGTTCATTTATTTGCTAAAACTCTTAAGAAGAACATTGTGGGAAAAATGAGTGAACCAGTGGAAAATTCAACCCCTTTAAAAAGTAAAGGAAAACAAATAACACATCCAAAATTGAGTGCTTTAGGTAAGGAACGGTGTAGGAAAGAAAGAATGGCGTTCCATCAATTGCAACTCATAGTGCCTTCATTGAATGTGTACAATACCAGGATACAAACATTGATGGGTGCAAAGAAATATATTTTGGAACTGTTGGACAAAATTGAAGTGTTAGAAAACAAACTGAAGACGAATAAAACTTCTGGTGTATGGAATTCGCCTAGTGAAATTCCTGTTTTAAAGATCGAGCCTAATGAACTTCCTGATACTTGTGCGTGGAATGCATTTCATGAACCTGATGAAGACTCTCCTATAAAGTATGAACCTCCTGCTGTGTAAAGATGACGGGTAACAAAAAATTAAAAAAAAAAAATAAAACAGAAAAAATACAAAAAAATTAGATGTAGAATAGAGAGCGGGGAATAGATCACTCTGTGGTAATGGAATAACATGCCACTTAGTGCTCTATTCCCCGTTCTCGCGTTAAGTTTATTTGACCTTGACCTATAAAAACATGGAGGGGGAAAGTGTTGTGGTGGGGGAAAGTGGATAAATGAGGTTCGACACGTTGTTGTACTCATTCCGCTCATAATATTCTTGTTTCTCACATCTCGCAGTAGAATCAGAATCATGGCAAGTGGAGACAATGTTTTGGACCTTACTACAACAAAAAAGGATGAACAACGTTTGAAAGTCCCGAAAAGTCATTTTAAAGAGTCGGCTCAGGTAAGAGAGGCGAGAATAAGACAAAAATACTACAAACTGCAAAGGCTAATACCAGGAGTGCGATTGGGAGAATCAAGGACTAGAACTATCGATATGGCCGCCGACTACATCAATCAACTACTTATTGAGTTAGCCATAAAGAATGAAAGAATACAGCAGTTGGAATATGAATGCAAAAGAATTCTACTACAAGAAGATGAAGAACCTATGAACTGTGTAATGAAAGACAGTCAATAAAGAAGAAGTGGAAGAAGCTACAAAATTATTTAAAATTTTATGTGTTAGTAAAAACAATTGGTTATTAATGGGACTTGATATAAACAGTGATGAGGTTAAAAAAAAAAAAAAAAAAACAATAAAACAATAAAAAAAATTGACATTTAATAATTGGCTGCTAATTTGGACTCACATTAGAGAGTGGGGAATAGATCACTTTGTGGTAATGGACTAACATGCCACTTAGTGCTCTATTCCCCATTCTCGCTTTAGGAGGTGTTGACCTTGACCTATTAAAATAGTCATATAAGTAGCTACACAAGAGAGTCTCCTTTATTCATTCGGAATGGCTCCCGTGGATAACACTGACTATCCTAGGAAACCTATTTTTGAAATATTATATAAAATTCAACAAGAAGATCTCGGCATGGGAGATTCGGATGACGACAACTCAGAAGTGGAAAGTGTTGACAGTATGGAAGAAGAATTAACAAGTGAGGCACCTGAAGATGTGCAAATAGACTTGACAGAGAATGAATACCCATCACCATTGGAATTTGAAGATGTCCATCATGAAACTCCAACATCTAGTCACGATCCTGATGTAGAACCAATACGTCAAAGATTGGTTTTCTGCGCAAGACGATTATTCCCGTCAGATAGCGAAGAAGAAGAAGAAGATTAAAATTGGTGGGGGTAAGATGGCATAAAAAGGCGGTATGAAGAGGACGCGTTTCATTTACCTGTTAAATTTCAAAGGGTAAACATCGCTAAAATGCATCGTTGTGAGATATGTTTAGAGACTTATGAAGATGAAATATTGTTAGACATTCATAAGGAGTTGTATCACAATAGAAATGAAAATTTTACAGTAAGAGAAAATAGAAACATATCTACAGAAGAAGTAACAGCAGGACCATCTAATACACTACCAAGTTTAAGTATTCACGCATTACCCGGTAAAGTGGTGATGCATCACAAAATTCAAAACGAAAATCTGGAATTAGAACAATTTGTTGCTGAAGCTAAACCAATTGTGATCAAGATTTTAAAAGAAGAACTAAAACGATTAAACTTTATTAAATTTGGTTTGATTTTAGACGCCATGTTTATCAATGTAGAAGAAGAAATGTCACCAAGAGGATTTATAACAAAAAATCGAACCATCATGGCTAATTCGGATATTGATTCAATAATAGAAGATTGTTTTGAAGAGATTTTGACGAAAATTCAAGAACACGAAGGAAGAGGATCAGGTTGGAGTCTGGTTAGCGTCGTAGGTATGGACATAAGAGTTCACAAGCATGGTTATGGGCTGATGGGCAGCAGTTATATTGCACTCCCGAAAAGGATCAAAGATACAAAATCATGTGTAAATGTGGAAAATGAAGATATGGAATGTTTTCGATACGCCATGACCTCAAAATTTGTGACACGCCATGCGCAAAGACCTGGCGTCGAATATGAAAACTACAGATATAGATATAATTTTCAAGGTATGTCTTACCCGGTAGGGTTGAAGTGTATTTCAAAATTTGAAAAACAAAATCCCGGAATATCAGTTAACGTATTTGCTTTGGACAGTTCCAATAAAGTTTATCCTTTAAAAGTGGTGAAGAACGAGCTTGCAGATCATACGGACTTGTTGTTACTTACAAAGGATGAAGTGTCACACTACGTATGGATAAAATCATTTGAAAGACTCGTCAACAAGCAGCTATCAAAAAATGAACATAAAAAAGTAATTTGTAAAAGATGTTTTTGTTTTAAAGAAGAAAGAAATGGAGGCCGAAATTGGTTACAAGAACATAAACAACTGTGTAATGAACACTTTGAAGCAAAGATTATCTTACCACCATTAAGTAAATCATACTTACAATTTGAAAAGGTGTTCCATCAGTATCGCATTCCTATAGTGGTATATGCTGATTTTGAATCAACACTTGTCCCTATTGAAGATGAAAATGTTGAAGCAAGGAAGAGTATAAAATATCAAATGCATAAGCCTAACAGTTTTTGTTTATTGGTTAAATCTACATTGGCTGAAGAACATTTAAATGGGTACGGATTAACGTCAAGACCCGTGGTGTACCGTGGTGAAGATGTTGCTGCGACATTTCTTGATCATCTATATGAAATAGCTAGGAATGTAGAAAATTTGTATAGTGATATTGTGCCAATGATACCTATGGATGAAGAAGAAGAAATTCAACATGAAAATGCCACCCATTGTTTTTTATGTAAAAATGAGTTTACTTTGAATAACTACAAAGTTAAGGATCATGATCATCTTACAGGATATTATAGGGGTGCGGCATGTAACGGATGCAACATCAATTACAAGATTCCTAGAAATATACCTGTAATACTGCATAACCTTAGCGGTTATGATGGTCATTTTATAATACCAGAATTGGGGAGAGATGACGGTGCGATTGATGTTATCGCGGAAACAACTGAAAAGTTTATAAGCTTTAGTAAGAAGATTGGAAATATAAAATTACGATTTTTAGATTCGTACCGGTTTATGCCGTGCAGTTTATCGAGACTTTCAGAAAATCTCAGGAAAGAAGATTTAATAGAAACAAGAATGATTGTAAATAACGATAAATTGGATCTAGTTCTTCGCAAAGGTGTTTTCCCTTATGATTATATCGACAGTTTGGAAAGATTTGAAGAAACCTCACTTCCACCTAGAGAAGCTTTTAAGAGTAAATTATACGAAGAGGACATCAGTGAGGAAGATTATCAACACGCTTGTAAGGTATGGAATGAATTAGGGATGAGAACTTTGGGAGAATATTCAGATTTCTACGTTAAATTGGATGTGACACTATTATGTGATATAATGGAAGAATTTAGGAATACCTGTTTAAAAGCATACGGATTAGACCCTCTTCATTCGTACACAGCTCCCGGACTGGCATGGCAGGCCATGTTAAAAGAAACAAACTGTAAACTTCAACTACTAACCGATATAGATATGGTGTTGATGATAGAGTCTGGTATCCGAGGAGGATTAACGCAAAGTGTAACCAGATATGTAAAAGCCAACAATAAATACCTCCCCAACTATGACGCGTCACAACCAAGTACATTTATAGGTTATTTTGACGCGAATAACCTATATGGATGGGCTATGTCAAAACCCCTTCCATATGATAATTTTAAATGGGTTGATCCAAATTCGATTGATAACATCGCCGATATCCCTAAACACGGAGATACCGGTTACATCTTTGACGTTGATTTTGAGTACCCCGAACATCTTCATGACCACCATTACGACTTGCCGCTATTAGCAAAAACAGAAGTATCTCCGACTGGTAGATGGCCGAAGTTAATGATGACACTCACCAACAAGACGAGGTATGTAGCACATTATTGGACAGTACAACAAGCGTTAGAGATGGGATTAAGAATTACCAAAATTAATAGGGTGTTACAATTTTCTCAATCCTGTTGGTTGAAATCCTATATAGATAACAACACTAGAAGAAGAACTGCAGCGACGTCCAATTTTGAAAAGGATTTCTTTAAATTGATGAATAATGCTATATTCGGCAAAACATTAGAAAACAAGAGGAATCACAAAGATTTAAGATTGGTTAATGATGCAACAAAATTACAAAAGTTGGTCCAAAAACCAAACTTTGCATCTTCAATAATTATTAATGAAAACCTTGTTGCCGTTTCTATGAACAAAATTTCAATTAAGATGGATCGCCCTGTTTATGTCGGAATGTCCATTTTAGACATATCAAAAACTCATATGTACGATTTTCATTATAATAAAATGGTGAAACATTATGGAAGAGAGAACATTGGAATCGCATACATGGACACTGACGCATTCATCTATTGGATTATAACCAATGATATGTATGAAGACCTACGCACTTTTATTTATAAAGATGATTTTGATTTTTCTGACTATCCGCAACACCATCCTAACTACGACAATGGAATAAACAAGAAAGTTTTAGGAAAATTCAAAGATGAAACCAATGGTGCGCCTATGGAAGAGATTGTGGCTTTGATGTCCAAGCTTTATTCGTTTCAACTATACATAAGTGAAAAAGAAGAACATCAAGTTGTGAAGAAGGCAAAAGGCATTAAAACATCATATCTAAAGAAGAATGTACAATTTGAACATTTTAAAAGATGTCTGTTTGAAAATATAGAAACCACAGCAACTTTTAATACGATAAGAAGCTTCAACCATCAAGTTTACAGTGTTAAACAAACCAAATGGGCGCTAAGCTACAAGGATGACAAGAGGCATATCCAGCAAGACAATATACACACTCTTCCCTTTGGACATTATTCATTAACTCCTATCGACCAATAAAACCTGTTCTTCGTCCTTTCACCTACTTCCTTTTTTCCTTTCCGTAAAAAAGAGGGGAGCATGGCAAGCCCAATGCCATGCCCCCTCTTTTTTACACAGCTATTATTCGGCCTTGACCCATATTTGTTAATAATATAAAAGAAGACAAACCAGTCTGAGGATTAGTATTTTTTCAACCGGCGTGGAAACAACATCTAAGAATGGAAGGACTGAAGGATAAGATTGTACATGAACTTCATAAACCGGCAAGAAGAAAATTTCCAAGAAGAAATACAGTTATTAAAGGAATGAACGATCTCTACCAAGCCGATCTCATCGAAATGATACCGCATAGTAAATTAAATAAAGGATTTAAATATATATTAGCGATTATAGACTGTTTTACCAAGCTCGCTGACGCTTTACCGCTTAAGGACAAGAGTGGGAAAAGTGTTACAAAAGCTATGGAAACGGCTATTAAAAGAAATAAACTTGTCATAAAACATTTACAAACTGATGATGGAAAAGAATATTTCAATAAGGAATTTGCAACATTAATGAAAAAATATAACATAAATCATTATTCTACAAATTCGGAAGTCAAAGCTTCGATAATAGAACGATTCAATAGAACGTTGAAAGGAGCGATGTACAAAACATTTTCCAAACGAGGATCGTATGTGTGGTACGATATGTTACCGCAGCTTATAAAAGAGTACAATAACAAATATCATCGCACTATTGGTATGAAACCTATCCAAGTAAATAGCGGCAATGCTAAGCTTGTTTTGGAGCGTATTAAAAAAAATACGGCTCCCAAAATTGAAAGATTAAAACCTAAAAAGTTTAAAGTAAACGATAAGGTGCGTATAAGTAAATACAAAGGGGTTTTCAGTAAGAGATATCTACCAAACTGGACTAACGAAGTATTTACAATCTACAAAGTGCAGCCGACAATACCAGAAACGTACATTTTAAAGGACAACAAAGGTGAACTACTTCAAGGCGGATTCTATGGGCATGAACTATTGAAATCAACAGTTGGCGATGTATATCTTGTCGAAAAGGTTTTACAAAGAAAAAAGGATAAAGTTAAAGTCCGTTGGTTGGGATTTGACAAGAGTGAAGATTCTTGGATTCCTACAAAAGACTTGGTATAATACTTTGATAACTCATTATGTGTTCAACCTTTAAACAAGATGGATATTGTACAGCAAAAGGAACGATTTAATATTAATAACATAGATGAATTGACAGTGGATAGTGACAAGTTAAACCGTGGTAAACATGGGGAATTACTACCGAACTCCATAAGATGTTTAATAACCGGTCCTTCAAATTGTGGAAAAACAAATGTTGTTTTTAACCTTATAACTAATCCAAAAGGACTACGTTTTAACAATATATACATTTTTTCAAAATCTTTGCAACAACCTAAATACCAGTTGTTGGATAAAGTATTAGCGAGTGTACCTGAAGTAAATTTCTACAAGTTTAATGCCAGTGAAACAATTATGCAACCAAACGAAGCTAAACCATTTTCTGTATTTATATTTGACGATGTATCATGTGAGAATCACGACACAATCAGAAGTTATTTCGCAATGGGAAGACATCATAATATTGACAGTATTTATATTGGTCAAACCTACAGTAAAATTCCAAAACAACTTATAAGGGATAATGCTAACTTGCTGATAATATTCAAGCAAGATGAAACAAATTTAAAACACGTATATAACGATCATGTCAATGCGGATATGACATTTGATAAATTTAAAGAGATGTGCGGCAAAGCGTGGGCTGAAAAGTACGGCTTTCTCGTAATTATGAAAGATGAAGCTATAAAAGATGGAAGATATCGGATAGGGTTGGACAAATTTGTATTAATCCATTGATTGAACGGCGGTACGTCTAGTAATGAATCAGACTTCACAGTGTAAACATGGTGAATCAGGAAAAACTATTGAAAGAAATAAAATCACTCAGCGATTCTATTAGGATGAAGAATCGCGCATTAAGGATGGGTTTAAGTGAACGAGAAGAATTTCTGGAGACTACATTTAAACCTATTACGGAACCATTAAAACAGATATCAGAGACCATTGGTAAACCTCGTTATGAAGGAGATGTTTTACTACCAGTTTCTAAACAAGAGGTACAAGCTTTAAAAAAAGACGACGATGATTCATATACAAGTGCTAGTGAATTTTCGCAAGAAGAAACAAAAGAAGAAGAAGAAGAACCAATTATTAAAAAAGAAGAAGAAGAAGAAGAACACCCAATACCTGAAGCAGAACAATCCATTCCAAATCTAACTCAATTGAGTAGCGATATATTACAACATGGACCTCTTGGAAGGAAATACATAATGAAAATGTTACATGACATGAAAGCTAACCCTAATTTAAGCAAATCACACGTATACGGAGCAAGGATTGATGGGAATGAATTGAAAATCGGTGATTCAAAGCTTGAAATAACTCAGGACGATTACATCATTATCGGCGAGCATAAATATAAAGGAACAAAAGGGTTGTATGAATTAATTTTTAAAAACATACCACTAAGGTATTCAATCAAAGATTTAAATGTTTTTAAAGAAATTCTACAAAATACCAACGCTCATAAAAGGAATTACTCAAAGGATGCGATGATTAATCGTTCACGTGCAACGAAATATAACATCGTTATTAAAAAGCTATTTCCACCACGAAAATTGCCAACATTGCGTACCGCACCGGCGCTAAAACAACCGCTAAAAAGAAAATCTTTATCACTTATGGATTTATCACTTCTTGAACAACATGGGAAAAAGAGTAAAGGAGATACTTCAACATCTGGTAAAGGACTTATGAAAAATCTGTACAACACAAATGTGATCTACTACAGAGACATCAATAAATTGGTTGACAGGATGAGACTATTACATGAAGCCATGGAAGCCGGTCATACGGGATTAAATAATGAATGGGTGGCTCTGGTTGATGAACTTAGGAATCGCGGCATAGTCGTATAATTGCCCGCGGATATAAAAGAGTTGCAAGCGTATAATGTATCAGTTCTAACATGAGTGTCGACAAGTTCGGACGGTACTCCGCGTTAGGGGTGCAAGTCGGAGAAGACAGAAAAAGAGGCGGTTTACCACAAACTCCTGAAGGTGACTATAACATAAGTAATAAACGTTTAAAACTAGTTAAAGATCCAGAAGAAGATACTGATGGAGCAAATTTAAAAACAGTTAAAGAAGCTACTTCTACATCATTGAAATTAGACAAGAATACTTACGATATCAAATCGCATAGAATAATTAATGTTGGTAAACCAACTGATAGTTCTGATGCAATTACTAAAGATTACTTATCATCTGAACTTTCAAATACTTTAAAATTGCAATGGGGTAACAACTTAAAAGATGGACAAACATATGATGCTGGAAATTATAGAATAACCAACGTGGGAAATCCCAAAAATGATAAAGATTCAGTTAATAAAGAATATTTACATTCTATAATACCGGAAAAAACTAAACATGGATATTCTTTTTATAAATTTATTATAAATGACATTGGATACCCAAAGGAAGACGGCGATGCTGTAAACCTGAAATATATCAAGGACAACTGTATTTTACAAGATGATGATGAAATCGATTGTCATGGGAAAGTGTTGTCAAATGTAAAGTTCGGTTCTCAACCAAAAGATGCTGTTACTATAGAACAATTATCTAAAGAATTAAAAAAGGAAACATCCAATTTTGTAAAACATGAAGATGCCGTGTTAAAGCGGGGAGATAAATTTATACATGGAAATGAAAAGTTTAATTTAATGCAAGGAAATAATGATGAATGGGATGCAGGACGTAAAACAATAACAAATGGAAGATTTGGTATAAAAGATACAGATGTACCTCTAATGGTGCAAACATTAATTGCTACTGGTGGTACATTAGGTACATACAATGGTCGTAATAGAAGAATAAAAGATATTTATCCTGGTTACGAAGCAAATGATTGTGTTACAATGAAACAAACAATAACTTGGGATAAACACTTTGGGACCAAATATGATGCAAAGATGAAGAAAATAATTAATATTTTACCAGGAGAAGATTTAAATGATGCTGCTACTATTGGACAAGTCATAACAACGTCGAAAAGTGATTCGACTGCTTACACGTGTAATGATAAACGTATTATGCAGTTACACGATCCCCAACATCCAAAAGATGCTGTAACTTTAGACTGTTTAATAAGAATAGTGGGCAATTTACTTATCGATACCCACAATCATATAGCTAGTACAACGAGTCATGTGATGATTCAACCCGATGAACGAGAAGCTTGGATTAAAAATAGAATCATAAATCAGTATATAATTAATTTGAATAATTAAGTATTTAAATATGAAAATTGTGCACGAGTTATTCATTCGTGTAAAGCATCTCGTAGAGTAAACACGCCGGCTATATAAGACGACACAATGAAGACCGCACCGCTCAGTCGTCGTCAAGACAGCGTCAAGAAAGGACGTGGTATAACATCAGCCGCGTTATCCCTGCTCAGACGGATTCCTGTTGGTGCTGTTCTAAATCGAGCGATAGACGCTCTACCATACGAATTTCATCTGCCCGGAGGTTATCAATATTGTGGACCCGGAACTAAGTTGGCAAAACGTTTAGCAAGAGGGGATCCTGGAATTAATAAATTGGATCAAGCCTGCAAAGAACACGATATAGCGTATTCCAAGTTTGCAGATTCAACGAATAGATCGATAGCGGATAGAGTGTTAGCGGAAAAAGCTTGGCAAAGAGTGAAATCAAGTGACGCAAGTATTGCAGAAAAAGCAGCCGCTTGGGCAGTTACTACAGCCATGAAGGGTAAAACAAAATTTGGTGGCGGGAAACGTCGTAGAGGACGGCCTGCAAAGAGAAGAGCTCCCAAAAGAGGTGGAAACATTAAGAAAAGACGTCGTAGGACTCGTAAAGCAAAGGCGAAGAAAACTTCCGTTTGGTCGATGGTAAAAAACGGAGCAGGTCTATACCTAAGACCGTACCGTGTATACTAAATAAGAACAATCAATTGATAATTCCAAATAAAGCCTTGACAAATTATCAATTATCAAATTATGTGAAATGTTTAAGAATACCATTTTTTAGAGGAGTTTTTATGAAAGACGCATTACCAAATGAAATATGGAAAAATGAAACTGGAATAGTAAATTTGGATTCCACTCATGGTCCAGGAACTCATTGGGTATGCTATAAAAAACTCGGACAGAACGTTTACTACTTTGACAGTTTTGGCAATCTACCACCGCCGAAAGAACTTCAACACTATTTTCGGAACTCCGAAAATATATTTTACAATTACAAAAGAGAACAACCCAACAATACAGAAATATGTGGACATTTATGTTTGGAGTTTTTAGCGAAAAGCGTCAGTCAACTTTGAGATGTCATCGTATACAGTGTCACTGAGTGGAAATTCATCCACACTGAAAAGCACTCTTTTCCCGGCACTACGTTTATCCAAGGATAGACTGTGGGAAGCTGCACTATTGGATTTTACTACGTACAATTCAATTCCCAACGTCACGGAGGGAAAAAACAATTTACTACATTATTACGAGAGTAAAGATGAAAAAGGAAATTATTCGCAATTGAAGGTAATAACTTTATCTACCGGATCGTATGAAATAGACGATATAAACCAAGTATTACAGAAGCAGCTAGGAGAAGAAAATATCAGTATAAAAGGAAATAACAATACTTTAAAAGCGGAAATCACTTCAAAGTATTATATAGATTTAAGTTTAGAAAATTCAATTGGTAGTTTACTGGGATTTTCAGATAAGAAAAGAAAAATCTTAGATCCCGGACCTACTCATACAGGTGATACCACAGTAACAATATTAAAGGTTAATAGTATTGATATAACATGCAATATCATACACGGATCGTATAGAGACGGGGTAAACCAACATATTTTACATACATTTTATCCAACAGTGGCTCCCGGTTTTAAAATAGTTGAGAAACCACAAAACCTGATATACCTACCATTGAACACCAGTTTCATTTCGGACATCGTACTGAACATATCGGATCAGGACGGTAACAGTGTTGACTTTAGAGGAGAAACCATTACAATACGGTTACACATAAAAGCGGTGTCATAAGTTCAACATGGGATTGACATTTAAACCGCAACGGAAGAGCCGAGACCTCAGTAGCTCTTCAACATTGGACGAGTTAACACCGGACAACATTCGTTTCCTGCAAAAGATCGGACTAAGACTTACCAACGATGGATATCCTGGATATATCTCAAGGGCCGACGTTCGACGAAACACTATGGGAGAAGGAATATCACACGCACAACCCTTACACTTCATCAAAATTAAACAATAACGATGAAATAAGGATCCCCATTCAACAACAGGACATTTACACGTTACCGTGTGAAAGTTACTTGTACATCGAAGGACGGGTATTAAAATTGGATGGAAAAACCGCTTCAACGGTTCCTTTTATAAATAACCCGATGGCATATCTTTTTGATGAAATAAGATATGAAATATCAGGAGTGACGGTTGATTCGACAAAAAAGGTCGGTCTAACAACGACGCTGAAAGGATTAACATCATTAACACCGCATGAGAAAAATTCAATAGTCACCGCCGGATGGGTTGCTCCCGATAAAGACACTATAACACCGGATTCCAATGGTCATTTTGACTTTCATGTCCCTTTACGTTTGCTTTTGGGATTCGCTGAAGATTACAGACGGATAATAATAAATGTCAAACAAGAATTGGTATTACTCAGATCTTCAACTAACAAGGACTTGATACTTGCAGACCCTGGAACTACGGAAGCCAAACTGGAATGGCAGCTACAGTTGGATAAAGTCGTGTGGAGAGTACCGCATGTCAGATTAGCCGATGAACACAGAATCGTATTGTTGAGAAAGTTGAAATCTGACCGTGATATCGTCATGCCGTTTAGAAGTTGGGAATTCCATGAATATCCCACACTACCTCAAACAGAGCGTCAAACATGGACTGTCAAGACGTCCACTTATCTAGAACGGGCACGGTACGTAATACTCGGTTTCCAGACTAAACGAAAAGATGTTATAACTTCGCACGCCGGTCAATTTGACCATTGCAAAATAAAGAATTGTAAAGTTTTTCTAAACTCTCAATTCTTTCCTTATGACAATCTAAATGTCATGTTTAGTAAAAAACGCTATTCAATCTTGTACGATATGTATGCGAGGTTTCAATCGTCATATTACGGGAAGACAAATACACCGCTATTATCGCCGGAACAGTTTTTCTCCAAAGCCCCAATAGTCGTTATCGATTGTTCAAAACAAAACGAATCCGTGAAATCGTCCAGTGTGGATATAAAAATCGAAATGGAGTTTGAAGAAGCAATACCGGACGGAACTTCGGCATACTGTTTAATTATACATGACAAGATAGTGACTTACACTCCATTAACAGGAATTGTTAAAAATGTGTTGTAAAAAAACTGTTTTTTTTTTGCGGTCGACGCAAATGTTATAAAAGGGGGGAAAGAGAATGAAAATCTCATTATATTTCTGACCGTCGTATGGGAAGCATCGTCCGCAAGATGAGCTCTCCTACTGCAAATACTAACGAAGAAGAAACTACTCCTCCCATGGGTGACAATAGTTTGGATATAGAAAAACAAGTCGAACAAGAAATGGACGAGTTCCTCAAGTTTAAACATAAGAAAAAAGAAGAGGAAGTTGAAAAAGGAGTAAAAAGAAGAAAGATCGATGACACCATCTCCACCAATATTTTGACAGAAGTATTTCTCAGGATCTACTATCCCATCTCTTCTTGTATGACAAAGAGCGTGTCCGCCGGAGTTATAAAATCATTGGATTATTCACCAACTGTTATTTTAAATCACGGATCTAAAATGGTGGCCTTCACTGAAATTTCCTGGGAATCGTTTAGAAAACATCTACATCTTTTGGAATGTTATTTGAGTAACAACACATTTGGAAGAAGGACAAAATTAAGTCTGCTGGAATCCAATATCGAAATCGATATAGTGAAACATCGAGGTGGACAAATCGTCCGCTTTCGAGATTTAACCAAGCATGAGATGAAGATACACCTGACAAAAGATGAATTCTACAGTCTAAGTTGTGCTACCGGTCCTGTCACAAGATATCTAAAACAGCTAATATTTTCAAGTGCAATTATAAAAGAGTATCTAACCGATACATTGGATAGGCAACCGTATGTGCCGATTCTGTACGGTCCCTTAGATACGTCCATCTTCAATAGGATACCTCATGAAGTTGACATGTGGAGACAGTTGCACAACTATCAGACTAACTACAGTATAGATGAGCAAGCCCAAGAGGTGAACGAAGAAGGCTCATTCAATAATTGATAAGTGTAGACCCTCGGGTATAAAAGAGCGTGCACCGCGGTTTTGCAAACAGTCGTTTACCAACCTTCGTCATGAACAAACGAGTTTCGTTTTCTAACAAATCGGAAGTAATGGAAGTGAGACGAGGTATAATTGAATTCCAAGCGTTCCGCGGTAACGACGGAAGTTTTATCATAAAAGAGTTAGTAGTTTTAGATATGAACACATCTGTAGTTTATCACTATTTATTCCAACCGCCACTACCGTTTAACAGATTAACTACCAAAGCGAGAGTAACGAACAAGTGGTTGATGAAATACTTTCACAACTTGAGATGGGATGAAGGTTTTGTACACTACAGTATGATGCCGCAAATCATGAATCATTACTGTAAAGAATTTAAAATTATTTACACAAAAGGAGTGGAAAAAGCCAGTTGGATACAGAAGTTTACAAACCACGAAGTGTTAAATGTCCAGGTGGACAGGGATTTCCAATGTCATTTCGGCAACATTTGTATTTCATCGAAAAACTTTAAACATCGTCAATCGCAATGCGCCTTGAAGAACGCTTATCGCTTGAACGCGTATCTCCAACAGAGTGGTGGGGGATGGGAAGGGTATAAAAGCGAGGGGACAACCATGACCGGGCATGAGTATTACTCTAGCCACCGAGCAGTCAACACCTCACACGCAGATTCGCAAGACTAAGAATATTATCAACGAAAAAAGAAGAAGTAAAAAAAAATGGCAACGCAAACATTTTTACAATCGCTTGTCGATCAGTTCAACAAACATTCCAAGTCCACAATCCTACCCACTAAAAGATGTTCGGAATTGAAGGAAGAAAAGCATTACATCATCCACACCATCAAGAAGATGGAAACAACTGTCGGAGACGCCATCAACTGCACGCTGAGTGAAGCGCCCTACTCGCCTGGTGATGAACCGAAGTTTCAAATCTTTCTTCCCAAACGCTTCGTCCAACTTCTGCAGAACGAAGATCTACGCCTCATCCATCCCGGAGCTCTCTACTTGGCGTCCCACGGTCCGAGCGGAAGTAATTCTACAGAGCTCACGCTTCACGTCATGCCTAACGCCAACAGTTAATCTGTAATTTCATATTGTTCTTGTAAACTTTTGTAAAATATTTCTAAATAAATGAATAACAATAAAAAAAAAAAACAAATATAAAGCAGCATATCGGTATGTGTTTGTACACATATCGGTATGCTGCTTTATATAAAAAACAATTTCGGGTGACCTTGACCTAGTTTCAAAAACTATATAAATGGAGAAATGTCCGTAAGAATTCCCTCAGTCTACGACTACCTTCAGTGCTGTACACATCTCCGTTGGTGATTGCACAATGTCTCTCAAGATCAAGTGTGCATCATACGATACCTCCACTATTACAACTTTTGAACAGCTCGACAATTTCACTAATGAATTGCGAGTGCTTCTTGCCGGTGGTTATCACTTGAACGTTGACACCTATGTAACAAACAAGAGGATGTTCTCCAAACAGAACTTCTGCGATGAAGAATTGTTCTTTCCCACACAGGCGGCGACAACATCCGCTCCATCTACTCAAACCAATGTCAAATTCCACAAATACTACTAAATGACAAAGCATGACGTCAACAAGGGTTCGCTGTAAAATTTCGCTATAAAACGAGGGATCAACTCCAACAGAATCATCATTTGCTCTCCTACGGTCGCAGCGATAACAACCACTGCCGCCATGTTATACCGAATGATGATTGAATTCAATGGAAAGATCTACGGAAAGGACTATAGAACCGTAGAAGAGATGAGCGCCGATCTCAGTGTATTGACTAGAGAAGGGTTCCAACCAAAACTGATCCTGAAGTTTCCAGAAGTGCACCCGCTATCCACTGAAGAACTCATCGCCATGGCTACAGCGAACAAGCAGGAACAGGAACAGAATATTAAGAAAGAACCTAAAGAAGAAGAAAAGGACAAGCCAACATCATAAATAAAAAAAAAAAAAAAAAAAAACATCTTACATTTGTAAGATGATCTTTTTTAAAACTCCATTTGGATGACCTTGAGATTACCCCCACCACTTTTATTGATCTATAAAACACGCTATCCTACACTGTACAACTTCATTTCTTGCCAACACTTGGAAGCGGCAACATGGAGGAGAAGAACAACGAGGACGCACCGCGCTACTGTTGTGAACAGAAATGCACAGATTTAGGAAGATGGATGGTAGACGGATTAGCTTGTACAAAGTGCGAATTCTTCGGATCCTGTTACTGCAAGTGCAAGACAAAGCAACTACCGCCACCAGAATTGCGAACCTTCAAGATTTATAAATCACGATACTTCCACACTTGCTGTCCCCAGAAGTGTATCAAATTTCATCCGCAAAAACTTGCCACTTGTCGAAAGTGCAATGCATATTATAAAGACGACTTTTGTACATGCATCATAAGTGCGTGCAAGTACAGATCAGATTGGTCTTCTGATCCTGTTGAAGCTTCAGATGTATAGCTGTAGTCACTGACTGCAGCCCTTTTTTAAAATTCCATTTGATTGACCTTGAGATTACCCCCACCACTTTTTTTACAACATATATTCTACGGATCATTCCATACGCTTCTCATTCTTATTTCATTACTCGCACTGACAACAACATGGATGATAAATTCATTTCCTTTCAACATTTAATTACCAACAGAGAAGAGATGGAAGAACTATTCCAAAACTTACTGACAGTCATTGATAGCTATCCTTTAACATGGATCAACATCACGGTGCAATATGTCAATCCTACCACAATATTTTCATCCTCGTCATCTTCTCCTGGCACCTCCATGTCTTCATCGTCGCAAAGTGCAGAGGAAGAGGAACAGACTACTAATGGTGTTAAAATTGTTGAATTAAACGACGAGGAACAAGAAATGCAAGCTCTGGTTAAATATAAATTTAATATTTAATTTACAAACAAAGTATTACTATTTTCTACATTGTGTTACAGCTAGCGCTTATCTTCGTACGGCTCCCACAACCTATCCCGACGGCGTTTCGCGGCGAACTGCGATGACCGAAGTTCCCTCGTTCCCCACCCGGGCTTCGCCCCACCACTGTCCTCCCCCCACTCTTTTCTTCCCCCACCCGGGCTTCGCCCCACCGCTGTCCTCCCCCCACTCTTTTCTTCCCCCACCACGGTACCCCTACCGAATATAGGCGGCCGCCTCACCGCCGCTCGCCATTTGTTCGCCGACTCCCGAACGATGAGCGGCTTTCCTTTAGCGACAAGTACAAATACATTTACCGTAAAGTCGCAACAAGACTTGAAGGATATTTTTGAAACTTTGAGTGACGTAGTCAGCGCTCCCAACAACACCATCACCATGACTGTGGAGATCTCCTACAATTGTCCACAATGCGAGGAGATGGAGAGCGAGGACATCGAACCTGCAGGCGGCACTCCTCCACCTTCCGAGGCTGCACCTTCCGACACAGCTGACGATGAGGTTTAGTCGAAGACAACTGTTTTTTTTTTTTTTCTTCACCCCCCACCACTCTACAATAAATATGCACTGCATTCGTCTTCGCTTCTCATTTCATCGCCGACTTTCCTACCATCAACACCGCTCCCGTTTTTTCCCCCACCACAAACTAAAAAACACGCACACACAGACATGATGGACGACGTTACGCTCAGATCACGATTGGAGGAGGACAGACTCAGACTGGAGATCAACAGGCTGCAATTGGAAACGGCGAACCAACAAGGCATGGTCCGCCTGCTGCAACTGTTCAAATGCGTACTGTGCATGCTGTGCGTCTACCTCCTTTTCGCCATCACCTTCGGCGTCTACCACTGCGTCAACGGTGCACGACGCTCCAACGCCTCTCTGCACAACAACAACAACGACACTATTTTAATTTAAATTAATTAAAATAAATAAACTAAAAAAAAAACAACCCTCCCTCGGCCCGCCGCTCCCGCTCCGATCCGACCCGTCCCGAGTCCCCGCCCCGACTGAGCCCCTCGCGGCTCCGCTTTTTTAAAACTCCCTCCGGATGGCCTTGACCCACTTACAAAACACATCCATCACTGTCATCCACACCTGCCGGTTCGAACCGCTTGGCCTTGAAATGGGCCAGAACCGGCAAAACCCCACTACTGACATTAATATGATATGTCAAAGTGAATTCACTAATGTAAATTCACGAATGTGAATTCACTACTATGAACTCACTCATATAAATCCATTGAAATTGATTCACTTTTGTAAAATAGCTTGAATTCAAATTTAGGAGTGAAACTGATAAAGGAAATTGACTCTTGCACCACCAGAACACATTTATTAAACAATTCTTAAATTCTGAACAATAATACAAACCACACTCTCCTAAGGAAGAAAATATTGGTAGTTATTATATTTTAAGATTTCGGTGGTAAATTATAAGGAAAGTTTAATCATTTTTGGTTTAGGGTTCAGTCATAATTTTGAAGTTCCATTTTGCTGCATTGTACTTAACTAAACCTAATAGTTTAATACCCTTTTCAAACACCATCATTGTGTTTGTATCTCATTTGAAACGCCTTTGATTTAAAACTTAAGAGAAACTGTTTCATGATTTAAACTGTAATTAAATGGTTCTTCAAAATATTGCATTCATATATTTTTTTAGATATATTATTAAACAACAAAACATAATAATTTTGATATGTTAGTGATGTCTGAATACTAATAAGATTCTTATACCGATACTTATAGGCTTAAAATGGGAATTAAATTATATCAAGTTAAATAAGTTGATGATTAAACAGGAATCTTTACTGAATAGACCAACTAATGTCTAAATGGTTACGTACTGTCATTATCACTCTCAACACCATAATGACACATCTATTAGTTTTGTCATGCAGGCACGTAGTCTCTCCACATTAATAATTCATGAATTTTGGACATACGTAATATACAACATTGTGTCCTATAAAAAAGTAATTAATCGAATTAAACTAGAATTAGCTCCACTAGGGCGAATAAACACACGGACAAATGGACTCTGTGTGAATCCATGACTGGTAGTGTAGGCCGGTTACAAAAGGGGTTTTCATGTCAAGAGTAGTGGAATTTACTTTAAAAATGAAATTCTTATAAGCGTTTGAACAGTTTTTTATGAATAGGGAGTATTTTACAATTGTTTGTTTTAATTATGATTTACTTCAATAATTATACATTTTCCAGAGTTTTATCATCTGATATATGAATTATTTTACTAGAGATATATTTATTATTTTATATAAAATTTAATTTTCACTATAAAGTATTCATATCTATTTTGAAATGTCTTAAAATTACAATCGATTTTCATTTCGAAACGGATCATGATCACAATCACAGAATACAGGTATAAATGTGCAAGGGCGTAGTTTTAATGAGGCTTTTACAGTTAAAACCTGGATTAGAACGGGAGAGAGGGAAAGATAAGCTTCATTTACCTTGGCCGTTGTATCGTTAACAGAGGCAATTTTACAGCTTTGAGCTCAATATGTTCACATACATTTAAACTTCATCTCATATGAAAGAATTTTAGATACAAGCGCGTCACTTAAAAGAGGACGAATTGAGCTGATGAGAAGGAGTGAATCTTCAAAATTAAAAATTAACAGACCTCTAACCCATATCGTGATGGGAGTTTTATATAGCTTTTCAGCTTATAAAGGGTCTAAGATGCCCCATGTATGGCATTTAACGTTTTTAAGGCTATTTGAATGAAAAAATGAAAAAAAAGATCTTTAAGCCTTCTCATAATGAACTAGAACAAGTGTTTATGATATATTACAAAGCATGTTATTTGACTAAGAACAGATCATACATTTATAGTAATATTTCAGATTCCTTTAAGCTCCATAACAATGAGATGTTGCTCAAAATCAAATATTTGTCTCTTTGAATCCATCATTGTCTATTTATGGACTCGTCAACATATAACCATTGACTTTGTACACTGTGTACATAGTCAATGATATAACACTACATTTACACAATCAGGACTAGGTGGTCTTACGCTTGTTCATGTCATACTAAAACCTTTCTTCCTGCCATCAAAGTCAGGATAAGAAAATCCGCCACGATACATGATACGATGATGATTTCGGCTTCTCGCACAGAAAAGTGCAATGGGTAGTTGGTTTGTCTTTAAAATGATATAAATTTTCAGGTTAATTCTTAGGAAGCGAAGATTTGACAACCAATTTTAAAATGCACAAATATGCCTTTGTAATATGCCTTAAAATGTACCTTTGGTGTTAATCCTAGAACATTGTTTTGTGACAATGATCAACCTAACACGACATTTAAAATAATGCAAAACATAATCACTGTATTTTGTTGAGTATTTTCCAATTTTTAGGCTTAGAATGCAATCTTAGTTGAGTTTCACAAAATTCAACAAGACTTAATGTTTTTCATCGAGAGAAGTGATTTAAAGTTTATAAGAAAATAGAAAACTGTGCCGTACACTTTTTTTAGTCTACCAAAAAAAAAAAAAAAAAACCCCAAACCCCTCTAAACATATAAAAATTCACGTGTTATATGATTTTAACGTTAAATGGTTGTTGAAATATTTCTTAACTTCAAATAAAGCCATAAAAAGATGTTACATCTGGGAAGAAAGTGGCGAGATACTCTCTTCTAAGCTTTGTTTAGTCATAAAATGTTACGACTGGCATAAATGACCAGTTTGTGGTGTCGACATCACATACGGTCGATCTCCACTACTCCTCGAGGATTAAATTAAATCTTAATAATATACAAGTTCTGTAAGAACCAATAAAAATTCTAAAATAAAACAAAATATTATAAAATTATCTATTTAATTGAATTTATTATATACTATAGCTAGGTATCTACAAAGCTTCTTATTGTTAGCTAATCATAAAATCTATTGGTTTACAATTTATAAAAATTTAAAGACTAAAATTTTAATGCGAATTATTTTGACTTAAGGCAGGAGAAACTAATGTATATTTTCTACTGATGTTTGTTGTAAATCATTTTTTGTATAAATTATATTTTTGTTATTTAATCTCAAACATTTAAACAAACACGAAAAGTGTAGGCGATTAACTGATCGCTTGACTTAGTTTTTTTTTATAACATATAACAATATTTATTATTATTAGTATTATTATTATAAAATAATAATATGTATATAATATATTATATAGGAATTGAAGAAATAAAAATAACCCAATTAAATTTATTTACCGTTCGTATGCTAAGATGTTTTGCTGTAGGTTAATGTTTAGGGATAGAGTTGCAAGCACAAATTAACTACCCACCACTTATCACGCGGAGGTACATAACAAATTTTATGAAGTTGAGGTAAAATTGAATGAGAAAAAAATATTGAAATACAAAATATATCTGGTGTGATAAAACTTATTCTTGTAGTTTAAAAAAGTTTAAAAAATAATAATTATCAAACAAAGTTTGTGACAAAATTAATAATGTATTATAATTAATTTCAATACAAAAGGTTATGTTATGTGAGTTTTGCAATAGTTTGAGAATGTGCCAAACATGATTCCTAATTACCTTCCCCTTAAAAACTAATAGGCTGTCATCTAAAAAAGGTATGGGGGTATAAATAAGTAGTGTGTTTTGGTTACTTCTGGACCGGAAGTCGTGCCATCTGCCCGAGCAGCTGCTCGAGCAGATGGCGTCAGATGCTGGGGTGCAGATGGCGAGAGCATATGCCTTGAATTTGAAGTAGAATTGGGCATGAATTAAGAGTTAGTTGAAAAGTAAAATTCAACTGTGTTAACTAAACTCTAAAAGTTGAACAAAAATTAAGAGTAAGATCAAAACTGAAATTCAACAGTTATAACTGGGGGCCTGGAAAGTATGTCAAGGTCATCCAGAGTAAGTTTTAAAAAAGCCTATCCAACTACCACCAGAAATAGTTCAAAGTTGAACTAGTTGGTGATAGTGGGATAATTCATTCGTGCCATGGGAGAGGTGTTTATTGTTTGAAAGTTGGCGATTGAATGAGAAGCGCCGCCTAGGGAGAGGGCTTATAAAATGGCAACCTTCTCCCCACCACCCCTTCCCCCACTCCTTTAGACCAATAACCGGTCGCCGACTCTATGTGGTGAAACTGAACTAGACATGGCGGCCGCCATGGATAAGTGTAACCTCAAACCTTAGCTTAGCTGAAGAGAATAGAGGAGCATGAAGTAGGAATTGTGGTGACAGCGCTTATATGAGGAATAGTAGGGGTAAAATAAAAAAACTTGTTGAACACAGTCGATAGGTGTAACAAGTTCAAAGTTGTTGAATTGTAACATAGAATGCAAAATGTTGTAAATAACATTATCATCAACATTAACCTGCGAAGTCTTTGAGTATAATGGGTTAAAACTGTACTTCTTTCTAACTCTATTTAAATTAGTTTTACACTTTGAAATTGAAGGTTTAGAAGTACTTCGTAATATGTGTTGTGTTCGCAAAAGCTTTAATTTTAAACATTGTGCAGTCATCATAACCGATGTGTTAAGTTCAGAAGTTAAAATAAGACTGAGATATAAAATGAAGTGTAAAAGAAATTGAAACAGAAAGCCAGAGTAGTAATTTTATAGGTTAGAATTTACGAAGGCTATTCCATGGATAATTCTAACCTCAAACCTAGTAAGTGAAGTAGTCATAACATAAAACTAACGAGAGATGATGACCGAGCGGATGCGAGGCAATGAATGTTTGTAGCGCGATAAACTACCCACCTTTATAGAGGCAATAACTCCAGCCAGATGGCGGCAGATGGCAAGCAAATGACTGGTTGACCGATTTTCACCTGAGTAGTAAGAGAAGTAGGGTTCTGTGTCTATCCCTACTCCTTGGGGTCAATGACCTCCCCCCCCCTCCCCCCCCCCCTCCCCCCCCCTCCCCCCCCGAAAAAATGGAGCCCCCCCCCCTTCCCCCACTCCTTCCCCCACTCCTTCCCCCACTCCTTCCCCAACTCCTCCAGGTCAATGGCCGGTCACCACCGGTTGTTGACTTTATGTGGTGAAACCAGACTAAATATGGCAGCTGCCATGGATAATTCTAACCTCAACCTGCTGCGCATGCAACAAGTTCTCCGGATCGGAATGAGTCTATGCTATGCGCATGCGCCTAGTCCTGTATTACTCACTTTAGCGCTACTGCACATGGATAATTCTAACCTCAAACCTTGGATTGTGTCGTTGCGCATGCGCCGCTCCCCCACCCACCTTTGCCTTCCTTTTACACTGGTGCGAACTGGACTGGATTGAACACTGTACTGAGTGAAACAACTTCCCCCACTACTCGAGAATCCGAGGAGCAATACGAGCCTGATCTTAGCGTCAGTCGTCAACAAACTTTCATAGCGAAAGGTTGTTGGCGACTCAGCAAGAGGTTTCAAATATATAGTAGGAATATATATATTTGAACTTCTTCTACTACGTTGCGTTTTTTAATGCAATGTGGTATGTGTGTGTGTGTGTGTGTGTGTGTTTAGTTTTAACTTGTATTTAATTTAAGAAATAATTTGCGCATTGCGATGTTAGTTATAAGTTGGGTTTAGCATTAAGGTGTATTAATTTTAAGAGGTGTTTAGCATTAAGGTGTATTAATTTTAAGAATAATGATGGTATTTGGTTGTGTTGAATTATTTGGTTTTTAATAATGATGTGTTGTTAGTTTTAAGTGTTGATATTAATAATTTATGTTGTTGTTTTGCCTTTCAGCTAGATGTTAGGGGGTAGATTAACTGTAAATTCAGAAGTTCAGTTGAACTTCACTTAGAAGGGGTGGGACATCCGCAAATTGCGGACTAGGTTTTTTGCATTTTGTTTAGGAATATGATGGGTGGGATTAGTTTGGGTGGGTGTTAGAGTTGCGTTTCTGCATTAGCTGTTCCAGTTTCCCTGAAATTAATGGTTACGCTTTGATGCGGACGGGACGTTACGCTTTGATGCGGACGGACCAGGGCCTCCCTGCTGTTCCAGTTTCCCTGAAATTAATGGTTACGCTTTGATGCGGACGGGACGTTACGCTTTGATGCGGACGGCTCAGGGACCTCCCTTGCAGAACGTAACTAGTGGGTTGGGAGTGGGAACCGCTAGGCAAACAGGGTGGTGGGAACAGTATTACTGTTCCCATCACCTTGGATCATTATAAATCTTGAATGACCTTGACCCACTTTCGGAAGGGTCAATGACCCCCCCCCCTCCCCCCCCGAAAAAATGGAGTCGATTCCCCCCCCCTCCCCCCCCCCTCCCCCCCCCCTCCTTCCCCCTCCCCCCCCCGAAAAAATGGAGTCGATTCCCCCCCTCCCCCCCCTCCCCCCCCCCCCTCCCCCCCTCCCCCCCCCCCCCGAAAAAATGGAGTCGATCCCCCCCCCCCTTTCCCCCACTCCTACCCCCACTCCTTCCCCCACTACGGGTGAACGACCGGTCATGACCTGAAAAATTAAAATGGCTATAACTTGATAACGGATTGACGGATTTGGACAAGCGATACATCATTGAAAAGGTCTATGTAAGACAAACATTTTGGTAAAAGAAGAATTTGGTTATCTTATTTTAGTCAAAAGTTATGCGAATTATTTTAAATAAATACCTTCTCTTTCCCCTTTTCCCCCACCTCCCAGGTCAATAATCAGTCTCGGCCAGCTGCTACCCCTCTCATTTGCATATTGTTATAAAAGACGCACCGACTGCGGCTAACATTTCATTCTGATTCCAGACGTTACGCTGCGAACTTGGAGCCACAACCATGTTATCTCTGCCAACTACAACTTCTACTTTAACTTCTACTTCGACTTCTATTTCTACTACGGCTGTTCCTGCACCTAAGAAAACTCTTCGCCTCAAAAACCTTCCTGATTGCTACAAGAATCGACTTGCATCTCAACCTTCAACTTCTGGAGCTATTCTTCCGCCAACTAACACTTCTAGACTTCGTAGTATTTTTTCACCGCCTTCGCCTTCAAAGGACTCCGCACCACCATCAACTACTATGCCGCCACCGCAGAAGCCAGTTCACCACCATCCTAATACCCCTTCCGTTGAAACCATTGTTCATCGTCTTAGCACACCCATTATCCCACTATCACCATTGCCTCCTACCCCACCACTTAGTACACCTGAAGATCATACCTATCACAAAACTGAATCCTCTCAACCTGCTACTAAATCATCTCCTAAATCAGCTCCTAAACCAGCTCCTAAACTTACTCCTAAACCTACTCCTAAACCCGCTCCTTCAGAGCAATTTCAATTATTACAAGAACAGCGTCGTAGGGCATTTAGCCGTCCTACTACTTGCCCTGAAATGCTTACTAGGGGAATTAAGAAAGGATCACCTTGTGGGAGGAAATGTGTAAAAAACGAAAGTTTTTGCCGTGTACATGTCGTAAAACACATTTCTGAACTACAAGTGACAGAAACCCCCACTGTTGAATACCAATCCAAAATTATTGGTGTGAAAGGAAATAGGCTTAAGAGAGGTTGTGTCTATTTTTTTGAAAGTGTTATTGACAACGAACACATTTTGGCAACTTGTAACGGCTTAAGATATAATATTAAAGTGATTGAATCCTTGCGCAAAGAGAAATCCGTTTATGAGTTAGACTCTAAAGACTATCTCCTCAGACACAAACTGGATGGTATTACAAGGTGGGGGCGTAGCAAGTAAATTCACATAGCTTTTTCCAAATTATTGCTTAAAAAAATACTGGGGGAGAAACACAACGCGTTATAGCGTTGTGTTTCTCCCCCATTATTTTTTAACACTCTAAGTCTCGTGACCTACTAACCTACTTCCATCCAAGTAGTAAGAAAAGTACTTCCCCCACTCCTTTGGGTCGATGACTGGTCATGGTCAGCACCTACCCCTCATTTGCATACTATTATAAAAGCGGAGCGAGCGTTGGTTACCCCTTCATTTTTCTTCTACACGCCGCTCTTGTCGTTTCATCTCTGCTGTTTATAATATTTCTTGCTTCAAAATGCCTCCTCATCTGAATGAAAATTTTAATTTTTCTGAAATTTCTGATGTTTTTGAACAATCTGAAGACACTTTAAGTAACGACAGTGAAAGTGAAGATGATGAGGACGATGATGATTATACTGTTGAACTTAGTGAAGAACGTAAAGTCATAGCAATTGATCCACAATTTCCATTTGATACAATAGAAAAGTTTATGGCTGAAGCTAATAAATGGTTGGACTTAGGATGTTATGTACGAATTGACTCTTTTATATTGTATGGTGATAGTCATTCTTTCCTTGTCACACCAAATGACAGAGACCGCATGTTGCAGTGGGCACAATCTATGATGGAGTGCTACGAACAAGGTGTGGACACTGGCGGCTATTTTCTTGCACAACTAGTGTAATAACAAATTACCCTTCCCCCACGTAGTGAAGAAGGAAAAGAAATATTAGGAATCTAATTATAATACTTCCTTCCACATATAAAGAAGAAGGGGAAAGGAGTGGGGATTATAAAGTGGTGGGGGAATGTGTATAAATGCAGGTTGTTTCAAGAGACTTTTATTATTATTGTGGCTTTAGCAGAAACAACATGGAGTTTAAATCTTCAGCAAAAATAAGGAATAATATAATAAAGAAAGAAATTCGCAAGAAAGAAAAGATTGAACTTATAAAATTACAACTTATAATACCTTCCATTGAAATTGGATGTAGCAAACTAAAGACTTTGGTGAAAACTAACGAATATTTGTTACAATTGCTAAAAACAATCGAAGAGTTGAAGAGAAAGAATGGACATTCTACATAGTAAAATTTGAACATTTTAATATAAATAAGTAAACTGAAAAAAGTAGATGTAGAATAGAGAGCGAGGAATAGATCACTTTGTGGTAATGGACTAACATGCCACTTAGTGCTCTATTCCTCGTTCTCGCGTTAAATTGGATTACCTTGACCTATTTGTTTGACTGTTAGAATTTGGTTAACACTGTTGAATTTCAGTTTTGAACTAATGTTTATTCTTGTTCAACTGTTAGAGTTTTTTAACACTGTCGAATTTTAGTTTTGAACTAACTTTTAATTTATGCAAATTTTCAGTTCAACTCTAGTTAATTTATGCGCAAATTTAGTTCAACCAAGTGCCTGTGCTCTAGCCATTTCCACTCCAACATTTGTTCTTTTAACATCTGTCCCATAACATCTGTCCTAACAGATGTTAAAAGAAAGTTTGTTAAAGTTTGAATATAAAAAAGTATATACTAAAACTCCAATGGGAATAAAGAACACGAATGAACAATTAGTTTGTAGAAGGTTAATATTTTGTTGAAAATGTTTGATTTCCTAGGATAGTGAATAGGATGAAATAGTGGTGGGGGAACCATTATAATAGGAGGAACGTGAGAGCCCACTTCATTTCTTGGTGAAATTTCGAAGAGTAAACATCTCAACATGTATCGTTGCGATAAATGTTCGGAATCGTTTCACGATGAAATTCTATTAGACTGTCATAAAGAACTAATTCACAACAACCCAGAAGAAAAACAAGAACAACAAGAAGAACAAGAACAACAAGAAGAACAAGAAGAACAAGAAGAACAAGAAGAACAATATGAAATAACAGCAACATCTTCAACTACTTTACCAAATCTACAAGTATTTGCATTACCTGGTAAAGTAGTAATGCATCATAAGATTCAAAATGAAAACTTGAAGCTAGAAGAATTTATTAGAGAAGCAAAACCAATTGTAAGTAAAACTTTAAAAGAAGAATTAAAAAGATTGAACTTTCTTAAATTTGGTTTACTCCTAGAAGCTATGTTTATAAATGTACAAGAAGAATTATCACCAAGAGGATTCATAACAAAAAACCGAACCATTATGGGAAGTTTAAACATTGATTCAATAGTAGAGAACTGTATAGAAGAAATATTAACAAAAATTCAGGAACACGAAGGAAGAGGATCCGGATGGAGTCTTACAAGTATTGAAGTATTAGATATAAGAGTTCACAAACATGGATATGGACTAATGGGATCAAGTTACATTCCTCTGCCAAAAAGAATTGAAGATACAAAATCTTGTATTAATGTTAAAAATGAAGACAATGAATGTTTTCGTTATGCAATGACAACTAAATTTGTACCACATAATGCGAATAGACCTGACCAAGAATATGAAAATCAAAGATTTAGATACAATTTTCAAGGAATCACTTATCCTGTATCACTGAAAGATATATCAAAATTTGAGAAGAAAAATCCCGGTACGTCTATCAATGTTTTTGCATTAGATAGTTCAAACAAAGTGTATCCTTTACGTATTGCAAAAGAAGAGCTACCAGATCATACGGATTTACTACTACTAACGCGAGGAGATGTGTCTCACTATGTGTACATAAAGCAATTTGATCGTCTTGTTAACAAGCAACTTTCAAAAAATCGAAACAAAAAGATAATTTGCAAGAGATGTTTTAATTTTCAACGAGAAGGAAGAGAAGGAAGAGAATGGTTACAAGAGCACAAAAGACTATGTAACAATAATTATGAAGCAAAGATTAATTTACCTGCGGAAAACAGAGCATTCGTTAAATTTGAAAAGGTTCATTATCAATACCGTATCCCTTTCGTTGTGTATGCGGACTTTGAATCAACACTTGTTCCTGTTGAAGATGAAAATTGTGAAGCTAGAAAAAGTGTCAAGTATCAAATGCACAAACCAAACAGTTTTTGTTTAATGGTGAAATCGACATTATCAGAAGAACATTTAAACAGATATGGATTAACTTCAGAACCTTTAGTATATCGTGGTGAAAATGTAGAAAAAATATTTCTTGATCACTTATATTCAATAGCTGGAAATGTACAAAGATTATATACAAATATTGTACCAATGAAAATGATGGAGGAAGAAGAAGAAATTCAACATGAAAATGCAACTCGATGTTTCTTGTGCAAAAATGATTTTACTATTGAGAATTATAAAGTTAAAGATCACGATCACCTCACTGGTTATTACAGGGGTGCTGCTTGTAATAAATGCAACTTGAGCTATCGTTTACCACTATTTATTCCTGTGGTTCTGCATAACCTCAGTGGGTACGATGCTCATTTCATAATACCCGAATTAGGAAGAGACGATGGTAAAATTGATGTATTAGCTGAAACTTCAGAGAAGTTCATCAGTTTTTCCAAAGAAGTTGGAAACATGAAATTAAGATTCTTAGACTCCTACAGATTTATGCCGTCGAGTTTGTCCAAACTTTCAGAAAATTTAAGGAAACAAGATTTCATCGAAACAAAGAAGATTGTAAATAACGACAAACTGGATTTGGTACTTCGGAAAGGTGTGTTTCCATATGATTACATAGACAGTTTAGAAAAATTTAATGAAACATCACTTCCGGCTAAAGAAGAATTTAAAAGTAAACTTTACGACATGGACATATCTCAAGAGGACTATGATCATGCATGTAAAGTATGGAACGAATTAGGATTTAGAACATTAGGAGAATATTCAGATTTTTATGTTAAATTAGATGTAACTTTATTATGTGATATAATGGAAGAATTTAGAAATACGTGTTTTGCAGCTTATGGATTGGACCCTCTTCATTCGTACACTTCACCTGGATTAGCATGGCAAGCCATGTTGAAAGAAACAAATTGTAAAATACAACTTCTTACTGATATAGATATGGTTTTAATGTTAGAGTCAGGAGTTCGAGGGGGATTGACGCAAAGCGTTACACGACATTTTAAGGCGAACAACAAGTATCTGCCCGATTATGATGCATCAAAACCAACAACATTCCTGGGTTATTTTGATGCAAATAACTTATACGGATGGGCAATGTCAAATCCCCTTCCATATGATAATTTTAAATGGATAGATCCAGAATCGATTGGAAACATAATGGATATACCGAAGCATGGTGAAACTGGTTACATTTTTGATGTGGATTTTGAATATCCTGAACATCTTCATGATCAACATTATGATTTACCACTTCTTCCGAAGACTGAAATTTCCCCTACTGGAAGATGGCCAAAATTATTGATGACTTTAACCGACAAGTCTCGATATGTTGGACACTACTGGATGATACAACAGGCTTTAGACTTAGGACTGAGAATTACAAAAATTAATCGAGTACTACAATTTTCTCAATCTTGTTGGTTAAAACCTTACATCGACAACAACACAAGAAGAAGAGCCGCCGCTACATCAAGTTTTCAAAAAGATTTTTTCAAATTAATGAACAACGCAATATTTGGCAAGACTTTGGAAAACAAAAGGAAACATAAGGATATCAAATTGGTAACTGATCCAGTAAAATTACAGAAATTAGTGCAACAACCAAACTTTGGTTCATCTGTAATTATTAATGAAAATCTAGTTGTTATTTCCATGAACAAGAAGTCAGTTGAAATGGATCGTCCTTTGTATCTTGGAATGTCAATCTTGGATATTTCAAAAACACATATGTATGAGTTTCATTATAAGAAGATGGTTAACTATTATGGAAGAGAGAACATTGGTATTGCATATATGGATACGGATGCACTCATTTACTGGATTAAAACAAATGACATGTATGAAGATCTACGCACCTTTATATATAAAGATGATTTCGACTTTTCCGATTATCCTAAGGATCATCCAAATTACGACTACGACAAAAACAAGAAAGTATTGGGAAAATTTAAAGATGAAACAAATGGTGTGCCGATGATGGAAATTGTAGCATTAATGTCCAAACTGTATTCATTTCAACTGTACATAAATGAAAGGAATGAACATCAAGTCACGAAAAAAGCCAAAGGAATAAAAACTTCTTTCCTGAAGAAGAATGTACAGTTTGAACATTATAAAAGATGTTTGTTTGAAAATGTTGAAACAACTGCAACGTTCAACACTATTAGAAGTTATAATCATCAACTTTTTAGTGTCAAACAAACAAAGTGGGCATTAAGCTACAAAGATGACAAGCGCCATATTTTAGAAGATAAAATTAATACTTTACCATTCGGCCACTACTCCCTGAACCCTATCGACCAGTAAACCTATTCTTCGTCCTCTACCTTCTTCCTTTTTCCTTTCCGTAAAGAAGAGGGGACATGGCAAGCCCAATGCCATGTTCCCTCTTTTTTACACTAATATGAAATGGCCTTGACCTATATTCAAACTATATAAATGAGAATTAACTATTCTATGGGTCAGTATTTTTACAAGCAGTGTACAAGAAACATCTGAAGATGGAAAGTGTGAAGGACAAGATTGTAAATGAACTACATAAACCAGCAAGAAGAAGATTTCCAAGAAGAAGTACAATCATTAAAGGAATGAATGATCTTTATCAAGCTGATCTCATTGAAATGATACCGCACAGTAAATTAAATAAAGGATTTAAATATATTTTAACAATTATAGACTGTTTTACTAAAATAGCTGATGCTTTACCATTGAAGGATAAGACTGGTAAAAGTGTTACAAAAGCTATGGAAACCACAATACAAAGAAATAAATTTAAAATTAAACATCTACAGACCGATGATGGAAAAGAATATTTTAATAAAGACTTTGGAGCTTTGATGAAGAAATATCAAATAAATCATTATTCTACAAATTCTGAAGTTAAAGCTTCAATAATTGAAAGATTCAATAGAACATTAAAAAGTGCGATGTATAAACAATTTTCAAAACGAGGATCATACGTGTGGTATGACATATTACCACAACTTATAAAAGAGTATAACAACAAATATCATCGTACCATTGGAATGAAACCTATCCAGGTAAATAGTGCTAATGCCAAAATTGTATTACAACGCATTAAAAATAATACAACACCGAAATTGGAAAAATTGCAACCAAAGAAGTTCAAGGTCAACGATAAAGTTCGTATAAGCAAATACAAAGGTGTATTTAGTAAAAGATATCTACCAAATTGGACTAATGAAGTATTTACAATTTATAAAGTGCAACCAACTATACCTGAAACCTATTTATTAAAGGATAACAAGGGTGAATTACTTCAAGGTGGATTCTACGGACACGAATTGTTGAAATCAACAGTTGGTGATGTATATCTTGTCGAGAAGATTTTACAAAGGAAAAAGGATATGGTTAAAGTCCGGTGGTTAGGGTTTGATAAAAGTGAAGACTCTTGGATTCCTTCAAAAGACTTAGTATAGTTGTTTAATAGCTCATTGTGTGTTTAACCTTTATACAAGATGGAGATTGTACAACAAAAAGATCGATTTAATATCAATAACATTGATGAATTGACAGTTGACAATGATAAGTTAAATCATGGAAAACATGGTGAATTACTACCAAATACGATAAGATGTCTAATAACTGGTCCTTCAAATTGTGGAAAAACTAATGTTGTTTTTAACCTTATAACTAATCCTAAAGGATTGCGTTTTAACAATATATATATTTTTTCAAAATCATTGCAACAACCAAAATATCAATTATTGGATAAAGTACTTGCAAGTGTACCTGAAGTAAATTTTTACAAGTTTAATGCCAGTGAAACAATTATGCAACCAAATGAAGCAAAACCATTTTCTATTTTTATATTTGACGATGTTTCTTGTGAAAATCATGACACAATAAGGAATTATTTTGCTATGGGAAGACATCATAATATTGATAGCATTTACATTGGTCAAACATACAGTAAAATTCCAAAACAACTTATAAGAGACAATGCAAATATGTTGATCATCTTCAAGCAAGATGAAACAAATTTAAAGCATATATATAATGATCATGTAAATGCAGATATGCCATTTGAAAATTTTAAAGAGATGTGTGGCAAAGCATGGAATGAGAAATATAGCTTTCTCGTTATTATGAAGGAAGAAGATATTAAAAATGGTAGATATCGTATAGGGTTGGATAAATTTGTATTTATGCGTTGAACTACCGATGCTACATCTAGTTACATGTTGAACTTCACAGTGTAAACATGGTGAATCAAGAAAAACTATTGAAAGAAATAAAATCACTCAGTGATTCTATTAGGATGAAGAATCGTGCATTGAGGATGGGTTTAAGTGAAAGAGAAGAATTTCTAGAGACTACATTTAAACCTATTACGGAACCTTTAAAACAGATATCAGAAACTATTGGTAAACCTCGTTATGAAGGAGATGTTTTACTACCAGTTTCTAAACAAGAAGTACAAGCATTAAAAAAAGAAGAAGATGATGATTCATATACAAGTGCTAGTGAGCAAAAAGAAACAAAAGAAGAAGAACCAATTGTTGAAAAGGAAGAAGAACAGCCAATACCTGAAGCTGAACAATCTATTCCAAATTTAACTCAATTGAGTAGCGATATATTACAACATGGACCTCTTGGAAGAAAATATATAATGAAAATGCTACATGATATGAAATCAAACCCGAATTTGAGTAGATCACACGTATACGGAGCAAGAATTGATGGGAATGAATTGAAGATTGGCGATTCAAAGCTTGAAATAACACAAGACGATTACATCATTATTGGTGAGCATAGATATAAAGGAACAAAAGGATTATATGAATTAATTTTTAAAAACATACCACTAAGATATTCATCCAAAGATTTAAATGTTTTTAAGGAGATTCTCCAAAATACTAACGCTCATAAAAGAAACTACGTAAAGGATGCAATGATTAATCGTTCACGTGCAACAAAATATAACATCGTTATAAAAAAGTTGTTTCCTCCACGAAAATTGCCAACATTACGTACTGCACCAGCGGTGAGACAACCACTGAAAAGAAAATCTTTATCACTTATGGATTTATCACTTCTTGAACAACATGGTAAAAAGAGTGAAGGAGATACTTCAACATCTGGTAAAGGATTGATGAAAAATCTATACAATACGAATGTGATTTACTACAACGATATCAATAAATTGGTTGATAGAATGAGACTATTGCATGAAGCCATGGAAGCCGGTCATACAGGTTTGAATAATGAATGGGTGGCTCTAGTTGATGAACTTAGGAATCGCAGTATAGTCGTATAATTGTCCGTGGATATAAAAGAGGTGCAAGCATAAGACGTATCAGTTCTAACATGAGCGTCGACAAGTTCGGACGGTACTCCGCTTTAGGAGTGCAAGTTGGAGAAGACAGAAAAAGAAGTGGATTACAGCAAACACCTGAAGGAGACTATAGCATAAGTAATAAACGTTTAAAACTAGTTAAAGATCCAGAAGAAGATACTGATGGAGCAAATTTGAAGACAGTAAAAGAAGCTACTTCAACATCATTAAAATTACATAAGAATACTTACGATGTTAAATCACATAGATTAATTAATGTTGGTAAACCAACTGAAGGTTCTGATGCAATTACTAAAGAGTACTTATCATCTGAACTTTTAAATACTTTAAAATTGCAATGGGGTAATAATTTAAAAGATGGACAAACGTATAATGCTGGAAATTATAGAATAACCAACGTGGGAAATCCCAAAAATGATAAAGATTCAGTTAATAAAGAATATTTACATTCTATAATACCTGAAAAAACTGAACATGGATTTTCTTTTTATAAATTTATTATAAATGACATTGGATACCCAAAAGAAGACGGTGATGCTGTAAACCTAAAATACATCAAGGACAACTGTATTTTACAAGATGCTGATGGAATCGATTGTCATGGAAAAACATTGACAAATGTAAAGTTTGGTTCTCAACCAAAAGATGCTGTTACTATAGAGCAATTATCCAAAGAATTAAAAAAAGAAACATCAAATTTTGTAAAACATGAAGATGCCGTGTTAAAGCGGGGAGATAAATTTATACATGGAAATAAAAAGTTTGATTTAATGCAAGGAAATAATGATGAATGGGATGCAGGACATAAAACAATAACAAATGGAAGATTTGGTATAAAAGATTCAGATGTACCTCTTATGGTGCAAACATTAATTGCAAGTGGTGGTAGATTAGATACATACGATGGTCGTAATAGAAGAATAAAAAATATTTATCCTGGTTATGGAGATGATGATTGTGTTACATTGAGACAAACAATAACTTGGGATAAACACTTTGGGACCAAATATGATGCAAAGATGAAGAAAATAATTAATATTTTACCAGGTGAAGATTCAAATGATGCTGCTACTATTGGACAAGTCATAACAACATCAAAAAGTGATTTAACCGCTTACACGTGTAATGATAAACGTATTATGCAGTTACAAGATCCTCAACATCCAAAAGATGCTGTAACTTTAGATTGTTTAATAAGAATAGTGGGTAATTTACTTATTGATACCCACAATCATATAGCTAGTACAACGAATCATGTGGTGATTCAACCCGATGAACGAGAAGCTTGGATTAAAAATAGAATCATAAATCAGTATATAATTAATTTGAATAACTAAGTCTTTAAATATAAAAGATTTTGCACAAGTTATTCATTTATGTAAAGTATCTCGTAGAGTAAACACACCAGTTATATAAGACAACATAATGAAGACCGTATCGCTCAGTCATCGTCAAGACAGCGGCAAGAGAGGACGTGGTATAACATCAGCTGCATTATCCCTGCTCAGACGGATTCCAGTTGGTGCTGTTGTAAATCGAACGATAGACGCTTTACCATACGAATTACATCTGCCCGGAGGTTATCAATATTGTGGACCTGGAACTAAGTTGGCAAAACGTTTAGCAAGAGGAGATCCTGGAATTAATAAATTAGATCAAGCTTGCAAAGAACACGATATAGCATATTCAAAGTATAAAGATTCAACAAATAGATCAATAGCAGATAAAATTCTAGCGGAGAAAGCTTGGCAAAGAGTAAAATCAAGTGACGCAAATATTGCAGAAAAAGCAGCAGCTTGGGCAGTAACTACAGCCATGAAGACAAAAGCAAAGTTAGGTGGTGGAAGACGTCGCAGAGGAAGACCTGCAAAGAGAGGCGCTCCCAAAAGAGGTGGAAACATTAAAAAAGGACGTCGTAGAACTCATAAGGCAAGTGTAAAGAAGACTTCTGTTTGGCAAATGGTAAAAAACGGAGCAGGTTTATACCTAAGACCATACCGTGTGTACTAAATAAGAAGAATCAATTGATAATTCCAAATAAAGCCTTAACAAATCATCAGTTAAATGATTATGTAAAATGTTTGAAAATACCATTCTTTCGAGGAGTTTTTATGAAAGATGCATTACCAACTAAAATATGGAAAAATGAAACTGGAATAGTAAATTTGGATTCCACCTATGGTCCAGGCACTCATTGGGTATGCTATAAAAAACTCGGACAAACCATTTACTACTTTGACAGTTTTGGCAATCTACCACCGCCAAAAGAACTGCAACATTATTTTCGAAACTCCAAAAACATTTTTTACAATTACAAAAGAGAACAAAATAACAATACTGAAATATGTGGGCATTTATGTTTGGAGTTTCTAGCGAAGAGTGTCAGTCAGCTTTAAGATGTCATCGTATACAGTGTCACTGAGTGGAAATTCATCCACATTAAAAAGTACGCTGTTCCCAGCATTGCGTCTATCCAAGGAAAGATTATGGGAAGCGGCATTACTTGATTTGACTACCTACAATTCAATTCCCAATGTTACAGAAGGAAAAAACAATTTACTACATTATTATGAAACTAAGGATGCTGCAGGAAAATACTCAGAATTGAAAATAATTACATTTCCTACTGGAGCATATGAAATTGATGACATAAACCAATTATTACAGAAACAACTCGGAGAAGACAATATCACCGTTAAAGGAAACAATAATACTTTAAAAGCAGAAATAACTTCGAAATATTATATTGATGTCAGCTTGGAACAGTCGATTGGCAGTTTACTTGGATTTACAGATACAAAAAAGAAAATCTTAACTCCTGGAACTACTCATTCGGGTGATTCAACTGTAACAATATTGAAAGTAAATAGTATTGATGTCACGTGCAACATTATACACGGATCGTATAGAGATGGAGTTAATCAACATATTTTACATACATTTTATCCAACAGTGGCTCCCGGTTTTAAAATTGTTGAGAAGCCACAAAACTTGATATACCTACCGTTAAACACCAGTTTCATTTCAGACATCGTACTGAACATATTGGATCAAGACGGTCATAGTGTTGACTTTAGAGGAGAAACAATTACTATACGGATACACATCAGAGCAGCAACATAAAAGTCAACATGGGATTATCATTTAAACCGCAACGGAAGAGTCGGGAGCTCAGTAGCTCATCGACATTGGAAGAGTTAACATCGGAAAACATTCGTTTTCTACAGAAGATTGGATTGAAACTTAACAGCGATGGATATCCTGGATATATCTCAAGGACCAACGTTCGACGAAACACTATGGGAGAAGGAATATCACACGCACAACCCTTACACTTCATCAAAATTAAACAATAACGATGAAATAAGGATCCCCATTCAACAACAAGATATTTACACTTTACCGTGTGAAAGTTACTTGTACATCGAAGGACAGGTATTAAAATTGGATGGAAAAACTGCTTCAACAGTTCCTTTTATAAATAACCCGATGGCATATCTTTTTGATGAAATAAGATATGAAATATCAGGGGTGACGGTTGATTCAACAAAAAAGGTTGGTTTAACAACGACATTGAAAGGATTAACATCATTAACACCACATGAGAAGAATTCAATAGTCACTGCCGGATGGGTTGCCCCCGATAAAGACACTATAACACCAGCTTCCAACGGTCACTTTGATTTTCATGTACCTTTACGATTGCTTTTGGGATTCGCTGAAGATTACAAACGGGTAATAATAAATGTCAAACAAGAATTAGTATTACTCAGATCTTCAACTAATAAGGACTTAATACTTGCAGACCCTGCAACTACGGAAGATAAACTGGAATGGCAACTACAGTTGGATAAAGTTGTTTGGAGAGTACCTCATGTAAGATTGGCCGATGAACATAGAATCCTATTGTTGAGAAAGTTAAAATCTGACCGTGATATTGTGATGCCATTCCGAAGTTGGGAATTTCATGAATACCCTACACTACCTCAGACAGAAAGACAAACATGGACCGTCAAGACATCAACTTACTTGGAACGAGCAAGGTACATAATACTCGGTTTTCAAACTAAGCGAAAAGATGTTATCACTGCAAATGCTGGTCAATTTGATCACTGTAAAATAAAGAATTGTAAAGTTTTCCTAAACTCTCAATTCTTTCCCTATGACAATTTGAATGTCATGTTCAGCAAAAAACGTTTTTCCATTTTATACGATATGTATGCAAGATTTCAATCGTCATATTATGGAAAGACTAATACACCACTATTATCACCTGACCAGTATTATTCCAAGGCTCCAATAATTGTAATCGATTGTTCAAAACAAAATGAATCGGTAAAATCATCAAGTGTGGATATAAAAATTGAAATGGAATTTGAAGAACCAGTAGCGGATGGAACTTCGGCATACTGTCTAATTCTACATGATAAAATAGTTACTTACACACCGCTGACCGGAATTGTGAAGAATGTACTTTAAGAAGAATTGTATAACAACTGCAAATTTTTGAGGTTAGAATTATCTGCTTTAATTTTTGAGGTTAGAATTTCATTTGTGAAAGACAAGTTGAAAACAAACAATTATGTAATTGTATAAATTTCAAGGATTTTACGAAAAATATAAAAGCGAGAAAATAATTAGTAGAAACTTCATTCTATCTTCAACCGTCGTATGGGAAACATCATTCGCAAGATGAATTCTACTAACGGAGAAGAAAATACACCTCTAATGGATGATAATAGTTCAGATATAGAAAAACAAGTTGAACGAGAAATGGACGAGTTCCTAAAATTCAACAAACATAAGAAGAGAGAAGAAGAAAAAGCTGAAAAAGAAGTAAAAAGGAAGAAGGTTGAAGTTAACATTACAACCAATATTTTAACAGAAGTATTTCTTCGGATTATCTACCCAATTTCTTCATGCATGACAAAAAGTATATCAGTTGGAATTTTAAAATCAATGGATTATTCACCAATTGTTATTTTAAATCATGGAAACAAAATGGTTACTTTCAGTGAAACTACTTGGGAATCTCTCATGAAACATTTACATCTTTTGGAGTGCTATTTAAGTAACAACACATTTGGAAGAAGAACAAGATTAAGTTTATTGGAATCAAATATTGAAGTTGATATAGTAAAACATCGTGGAGGACAAATTGTTCGCTTCAGAGATTTAACCACACATAATGTTAAATTATATTTCACTAAAGAAGAATTTTACACTTTAAGTTGTACTACCGGTCCCGTCACCAGATATTTGAAACAACTAATATTTTCAAGTGCAATAATTAAAGACTATCTAATTGATACATTGGACAAAAAACCTTTTGTTCCAATTTTATACGGTCCCGTGGATACTTCAATCTTTAATAGAATACCTCAAGAAGTTGAAATGTGGAGACAATTAAACAACTATCACACCAATTTTAATATTGATGAAGTGGCACAAGAAGTGAAAGAAGAAGAACAATCTTGTCTGTTATAAACATCGGCTCATTCAATTTTTAAGTCAGTTGTTAGTAAGACTTCATCATGAATAAACGGGTTTCGTTTTCTAATGCGCCACATATAATGGAAGTTAAAAGAGGTATAATTGAATTTCAAGCTTTTCGAGGAAATGATGGTAATTTTATTATTAAAGAATTAGTAATCTTGGACATGAACACATCAGTAGTTTATCATTATTTGTTTAAACCTCCAGTACCATTTAATAGACTAACAACTAAAGCGAAAGTTACAAACAAATGGTTGAACAAACATTTTCATAACTTAAGATGGGATGAAGGTTTCATTAATTATAACATGATGCCGCACATTATGAATCATTATTGCAAAGAGTTTAAAATTATCTACACAAGGGGATTGGAAAAAGCAAATTGGATACAATCATTTACAAGCAACGAAGTGATTAATGCAATTATTGATAAAGATTTCCAATGCTACTTCAACGAACTTTGTATTTCATCAAAAAGTTTTAAACATCGAAGGTCGCAGTGCGCTTTAAAGAATGCCTACCGCTTGAATAATTTCCTTCAACAAACTGGTGGGGGTAGTGTCGATTATAAAAGTGAGAGCGCTACCATGACACAGCATGAGTATTACTCAAACCTCCGAAGAGACAACATCTCCGACGGACATTCTTATTAACAAGAAGATTAACAACAACATCAATATGGCATCACAGAACTTACTTCAAAGTTTAGTTGATCAGTTCAACGCTCATTCTAAATCATCAATTCTACCTACGAAGAAATGTTCTGAACTAAAAGAAGAAAAACACTACATCATTCATACTATTAAGAAAATGGAAACTTCAGTAGGTGATGCTATAAATTGCACTTTGAGCGAGGCACCTTATACAATTGGTGATGAAGCAAAATTTCAGATCTTCTTACCAAAGCGCTTCGTACAACTACTTCAAAATGAAGATCTTCGTATAATTCAACCCGGCGCACTCTATTTGGTATCACATGGACCCAGTGGAAACAACTCTACTGAACTTACAATTCATGTAACACCTACTACTGATTAATTTGTACATAACATTGTAAATATTTCTTTGTATTTGTTTTTTCAATAAATATGATATAAAACAAAAAAAAATAAAAATAAAAAAGCAACATATTGTAATGTCTTTGTACATTACAATATGTTGCTTTTTTTAAAAATTCCACGGGATGACCTTGACCCAATTCTGTATAATTATAAAAGGGGAAATGTACTTGCAAAATTCATCAGTCTACTGCTACCTTTCATACCGTACACATCTCACTCTTAATCCCTGAATATAAAACTGCAACATGTCCCTAAAGGTCAAGTGTGCATCTTACGATACTAACACCATAACAACTTTTGAACAACTCGAAGATTTAACCAACGAAATGCGAGTTTTACTTACCGGTGGTTATCACTTAACTGTTGATGTTAGTGCTACTAATACAAGGATGTTCACTAAAACAAAATATTGCGATGATGAAATATTTATTTCTACACAACCTACAACTTCTTCATCGCCAACTGGTCAACATAACATCAAGTTCCAAAAGTATTACCAATGTTGAATAACTTTTGACAGACAAAGCTACAACTAAAGAATCACGTGATCAATGTGAGTTAATAAAAAGGATGTGATACTTGTATAAATAATCATTCGCTTCTTAGCTCTCACCACGACAAGACCTATTTAAGAAAATGTTGTACAGAATGATGATTCAACTTGATGGAAAAATCTATGGAAAAGATTACAACACTGTTGAACAAATGACTAAAGATATAGATGTATTAGCTAAAGAAGGATACCAAGCTAAATTAATTTTAAAATTTCCTGAAGTACATCCACTATCAATAGAAGAACTAGTTGCTATGGCTAAAGCTGAGAAAGATAAAAAGTCTGAAGAAAACAAAGAGAAACAAACTTCCTAAATTTTAATAATCCTTACACTTGTAAGGTATAATTTTTTAAAACTCCATTTGGATGACCTTAAAATTACCCCCACCACTTTTCACAGTACATAAAACTCGCTATTTAACACTATACACTCTTATTCTTTCACTGGACTCCGCAGCGTCAACATGGAAGAGCAAAAATACAAGTACAAACCTCGTTACTGTTGTGAACAACAATGTACAGATTTAAGGCCAATGATGGTGGATGGGTTAGCTTGTACTAAATGCGAATTCTTCGGATCTTGTTACTGCAAATGCAAAACAAAACAGCTACCGCCACCGGAATTGCGAACTTTGAAACTTTACAAATCAAGATATTTTCATACATGTTGTCCTCAAAGATGTTTCAAATTTCACCCTCTCGATCTTGCTCATTGTCAACGCACCAATTCTCATCAAGATGATTTTTGTACACATATGATAAAAAGATGTAAATACAGGTCAGATTGGTATTCCGATCCTGTAGAACCATCAAATGTGTAATTTCAGTTTTACACTCTTTTTTAAAACTTCATTTGGATGACCTTGAGATTTCCCCCACCACTAGTTCTAATTTTTATATAATATTAAATCATTCCACTTCCAACACTCTAACTAACAACATGGAAAACAAATTTATCAAGTTTGAACATATAATAACTGACAGGGAGGAGATGGAAGAATTGTTTCAAAACTTACTTTCTATCATTGACGAATATCCTATAAGATGGTTCAGAATTGTAGTTCAATATTTAAATCCTGGTGAATTGTTTTCTTCATCAAGTGAAGAGGATGAAACAACTACTTCGGTTCAAATAATTGAATTAAAAGACGAAGAAGAAGAACTAAACATTTTATTCAATCATAAGCTCAAGGTTCCCCATATAAAAGCCCCCTCCCTAGACAGCCCCCCTCCCTAGACGCCTGCTCAAGGTCACCATTATATAAGCCCCCTCCCTATGCGCCGATCCTCATTCCATCACCGACTCTCCAATAATGAACAACTCTCCATTGGCCCGAATGAATTCTAGTTTTGAAATAAACTCTAAAGAAGAGTTACAAGACATTTTTAATATTTTACAAGAACTTGTAGATAATTTTACAACCATCAAAATGAATTTGGAAATAACATACGATTGTCCTATTTGTGATAAGGTTGAAAGTTTGGACGAAGACAGTTTACTAAATCTAACTCCTGCACCATCTGACACTACTGATGGTAATAATGAAGAGCAACGTCTTTCCCCCACCACTTCTTTGTAATTCATCCTTCCCCCCCCCCCCACCACTTCTTTATTTAACTAACATTTCTCCCTTTCACTTCTCATTCCGTCTTCGACTTCTGAACTATCAACATCACTTGTTTTAAAATTTCAAACACTAACACAATCATGATGGATATGATGGATGAAGTTCCTTTCATAACTAGAATGGAAGAGGATAAATTGAAATTGGAAATTAAACGATTGGAAATGGAACGGGAAAACCAATTCGAAATGTTACGTTTGTTCAAGCTTTTCAAATACATCATCTGGGGACTCTGCGTTTACCTTCTCATCGTCGTTGGTGTTTGCATTTACAACTCTGTAGTTCATCACAAAAGTTCAACTTGTTTAAACTCTGCTGTTGCACATTAATTGTATGTTCACAAATAAAATTCAAAAGTTACTTCAACCTATCCCACTATCACCAACTAGTTCAACTTTCAACTATTTCTGGTGGTAGTTGGATAGGCTTTTTTAAAACTTACTCTAGATGACCTTGACATACTTTCCAAGCCCCAGTTATAACTGTTAAATTTCAGTTTTAAATTAACTCTTAATTCATGCCCAATTCTACTTCAAATTCAGGGCATATGCTCTCGCCATCTGCACCCCAGCATCTGACGCCATCTGCTCGAGCAGCTGCTCGGGCAGATGGCACGACTTCCGGTCCAGAAGTAACCAAAACACACTACTTAAATATATGTTTTGTACTCTTAGAAGATAATATAAATTATGTAGGGCATTTAAATAATAGGGCATTTTACTAATAGGATAATTCCCTAAGGTGTGTTTAATAATAGGATTCAATTTCTCAACAAAATATCCTACATTGGAATTGAACTAAATAATCCATCAAAGAAGAAATTTATGAAGTGTAATTCACCATTTTAAAACAAATATTGGAAAAGCAAATGAACTAAGCTCTCAAGCCTAGCCGAAGTTTGAGCAAATGCCGAAGAAGATCGCTCAACTTCTTGATAACATCTGTAGAAGTTTGATTTGCAAGTTTGAATCTAAATGAATAGCCCAAATCTCCAAATTACTTAATACTCCTATTAATTAACAAACATACGAAATAAACTAAAACGTTAATACTGTGTTGATATAAATAATAAATGTATGTAACTATTTGAAAAGACAATACTTTTCTTATTTATCATCTGACAGTTAACATTTATCAATTCGTCAGTCTTAAGTTAGTGATTTATTTTCTAAACAATATTTGGTAGCAACATCTAGACTGAAGGAATAGTAAAATATTAATATACATAATGCGATTATCAAATTATATTTAATTGCTTGATTTATTTGCTTTCATCATTAATGTGGATGAAGGCAAGCCACAGAGGGTCCATTAGCAGGCGCACCATGGCGACGTCTGGACCGCAAGACACCATCAAAACTAGAGGGGTCATTACTTAGTTCTTAGTACGAAAAATAATTTCAAACAAACAACTATCTCAATCCAAATATTCCTATTTTGCTCTATTGACACATTAACGCTGTGAATAGAAGTGTTCAAATAGTGTTAACTTAAATTGTTGTTTATGAGAGTCTGTACCTCAGTATCGAGAATTCATTCAAATTTGATTAAGTTTTAAATGTAACTAGTGCACTTATTGCTCGAAATAGAGCAATTGAGTTTGGATACCTTTTACGGGTTACGCTTGTTAGTGCAGTTCGTTAATCAGTGTATCCTTCATGGTTAAACATAACTTCTTTATTTGTATGAATAGACAGATGCTCTCGCTGGTGTGCCACATTAACTTGTCACTGCTGTTAAACTTGAGAATCTTTTAATTTTCTTATCAATGTTATTCTAATGGGGGAATATAGAACTTTAAGGGAATGCAGGACCCTTCAATTTGGATGAATATTAACCACTTTACTTTAGAAACAACTTCAAGCCGAGCTCTATCCAATAACACCAAACAAAATCATTAAAATCGGTTGACATCGTAGGAGGAGTTCTTTGTACAAAAGTACATGTCGCCTATTAAATATGTATAGATTTTGTGTGTATGTATAAATGTGAATGACATGCACTTGTAAATTACATTTTATAATAGTTAAAAGGTAATTGGTTGTGGGATATGAAATTTTAATTAGTTGGCAGGACTCTTTTTACCTTACTTTGCCCCATCTACAAAGACTTTTGATTTGAGCGTTGAACGTATTAGACAAATTAGAGGGTGAGCCGCTACAGCACAAGTAGTGTATGAGTAGTACTGATAAAATTTCCTGGCAGAACAGGGATTCAAAACCCCCAAAACTAAAAATATTAAAAAAATACTATGATATTTTCATGTTTTGGGTACAAATACACATAATTTTAATAAAAAAATAAAATATAATTTAGCAATAAAAATGTACAGAAAAAAATAATAATAAAAAAATCCGAGGCAGGACCAATCTAAACTTAGACATATCCGAAACAATAGAAAAATAGACATAAATGTATCTATAAAACTGTATGAGAAAACTGCACAAATGTAATTAAAACAAAGTTTCTTCCATAATTATGAGGAAATATATATTTGTACCTCTTCCAGCAGACTAGATAGATAAAAAATAAAACCTCCTTTATTAATAAATAACTAAGCAGTAAAAACTTTTATATTATAATGTAAAGTAATGCGTTATTTTACTTCACATCAAAACAACGTTGATATAATAGACTATTTTAAGTATTTTTAATTGTCTACAAATTCCATACTATGATATGAGAAGAGTATGAAGCGATGTATTTTCCACAAACTCGAAATTTAGAGGGTAGATTTTGCTTCATATTTGCATTTAAGAAATTTTTTGTTCAAAAATAAGTTTAGAAACAGCCTTAACAGAAGAAAAAATTTAATTTTTTCGAAACCTAAGGTAAAATTGTATTTTTTAACATTGGTCTAATGGGTTTCCATCAAAGCAACGAAATAACAACGAAAGGTAAAAAAAATAATAAAATAAAAGAACTCTAATTTAGTCATTCTTTTTAAAATAACTGTTAACTGTGAATAAGTATAGTTGGTTGATGGTTTAAACGTAACAGCCTGATCGCCATGATACTATACAATAGCGAATTAAAACCAACGAGCAAAGATCGGTTAACCCGGTGCTGTATTCTATAAATAGAAATAAATTATATGGTCTATTGTCAAATGTTTCGGTAGGCCTAAACAATTCTAACACAAGTTCATTTAACATTCATACAATTTATCGAGAAACAGTTTTAAATACACAAGGTTGTGTATTTGGTGTATTTATCTTTTATGTTTACATGGATCATAATAAATAGTCAAGTTGAAAAATATGGCTATTCGGTTGGTCAGTAACAATCGAGTATGTTAATACTTGTTTTGATATGTTAATATTTAATCTGTTACTGCGAAGATAATTTTATATGAAAATAAAACTGGTTTTATAAAAAAATCGATATTTCAAATAAAAAGGGAGACATAAATTATCTTTTAAACTAACGGGAACCCAGTAGTTCAAGATGGCCATTTAAAGTGGTAAAAATTTTTTATTACTATTATGATATACGGAAAAATATTGTAAATTTTGAGACTAAATTTGTTATAAACATGCGTGAGGAGAAGATGATTTCGCTTAACATTTCCGACCATAATAAGCCGATTTAACTAACCGTACTTGGTAATCCTACCTACATCCTAGAAACTTTTTACCTTGTTCATAAATAAATTAAACCTTGTATGCAACGTCTTATAATATCTCTTAGCTATTGTTATACTTTTATTTAGGGGTGGCAAAATTTATGACAGACAAAAGAGATCATAAATGAAATCTACTACAATCTTTTTAAACAGTATCCATCTAGATAATTGTCTACCTTATGAAGAATGGACTATATTGAGCAAATGCTTACGCCATGTTTATTTTACTATAACGTGGAAGAAATCACACAAAATATATTTACAGATTGAAAATATTTTTAAGAAATGTTATATAGTTGTATGCAATTTAACTAGGTTCAGTTTTCAGACCCCACTCCTGTACTTAACCCCTATGCATTAATCCAGAATTATATACTGCCCTGAAAATTATACTCTGAGGGTCATTTCTGCATTGATAATCACCCTATCGCCTAACTAGGAGTTCCAGACATAGTAAACAATAGGAAAATGCAATCGAAAACATCATGTATCTTTCCCAAGTGTAGGCCTAGGTTGTGTAACTACTAGACAACCTAAACTTATAGATAATTTAAAGTTTCATAAGGTAATCAAAAATTTTTACTAGTCCCTAATCAATAATCACTAAATAGTCCTAAATAATCAGTGATGTAAATTTACCTGAGTTTATTATTTTAACAGGGTATTGATACTACAATAGTAGTTGTCATTAAGCCAAAATATTTTGGGCTCCACACACTTTTGTTTTTTTCAACTCTGACCCTGTCTATTTATAAACAACATCAAAACACACTCCGTTCACAAAACTCACAATTATTGTCCCGAAAATATTCTAGAATCAATAATTGTGCGTTTCGTCTACAGAGTGAGTGTGTTTGTAGACCTGACAAGTCCCGAATTGACAGGCAAAAAGGGAAGTGAAACATATTATTCTTAGTCACAGTTAGTTATACCTCACCTAAAAACATGTCAGTCAAAAATAAATTTACAACGGTGTTGGGGATTTGAAAAACTCTTAAAATTCCTAGTTACAAGGACAGAAAATTTACTCTTCTAGATATTTAAACTTAAATACCCTATTTTTTAAGAGGTTGGCCTTCCTCTTTTGGCTTAACTTTTCCCAGTCAACATAGACTATTGATCTGTACAGGGATCGTATTAGACAGTCAGGAGGCCCCTACAGTCAGGAGTTGAATGGTAATGATATAATTTCCCGGCAGAACGTGGATTCGAACCCACGACATCGGTCTCAAATTCCTACGTTTTCTACTCACCCGAACTAATTTTGCTTTAACACTTAAAACATCTTATAGCCAGTAAAGATCGTATGAAATCGGATAATTATTAGACAGTTATTATGGAGTTATTTTAATCCTTGTAGCAACGTTAATTACTGCAGAAGGGATCTCAGCCCTCATCGAGATATTGTAAAAACATCCAGTTATGACGATAAAATACAATTAAACCTATTCAATACAAACAAGTAGGCCTAGTAAAAAAAGACAATTTTGTATAAATTAAAATATAAATATAATTTGTGTAACACATTAACAAAACTAATTTGTGTAGATTTTAATCAAAAAAAGCGTTTGGGCAACTAGGTGGTGCAGTGCAGAGGCTTAGAAATATGATTTTCATAACATTTAGGAGACCCTTTACCGTGATATAAACCGTATTACGTTTTAGAGTCACTATACAAAACGTTCTCAAAATATCCCTATATCTCAATAATGATAAACGTTTCTCAATTATTATTATATTTAATTCATTGACAAATAAATGAACTATGTTATAATTGGGATACTTAAAAGATAAAAATAATACTTGAAAGTTAATCAACTTGTGAAACTATATTTTAAAACACTATTGTAATATAAATATATTTTGTTGTGGTTAGCTTATCGAACTTAAAAACCATGTCGACAATATAGTGGGTTTGAATACTCATTGTCAGTAGGTATTCTCAGTCCCCACTACTTGTGCTGTAAAGGTTCTCCCTTTCGCTTTGACGAATACGATCCATACACAGAACTGTAGTCTCTGTGGGTGAGAAAATGAGATATAAAAAAGTTACTAAAATAAAAAAAATGCCGAAATGATAATACACACTATAGGCTGCTCGTACATAAACAAAGTAAACGATAATAAAGAAAGTAAAGAAAGGGAGGAAAAATCAGAAGAAATGCCTTAAACTTTAACTTTTTTCGTTATCTTTAATTAAATAAAGAAAAAATGATTAATCTATTAAAAGTTTAAAATCCACGAGATCGAAAGTTATATTAATTTGGTAATTCAGTAAATATAATATCAAAAGTTTGGCATTTGAAAAATCATTGATAACGATAGCTATTGGCTGGCGCCAAATTCCTATCCCTGAACTTCATTATAATACACCCTCCACTGCTGGACAGCACTGGGCACTACGGGTAAGCTGATTCAGCGTGCCATTGCCGACAAAGCTGTTCTAGGCTGACTTTTTCAGCCAGTCTAGGATTTTCAGGACAATTAGGTAGAAGGTAGGATATTATTGGGCAATCGTGACTAAATAGTAAACGGCCGTTGACTCACTTGCAACTACTTTTACATTTTTTGTTGGAGGGTAATTGTTTTGTTCTATTTGAAGGAGCATGCGGTTATATTTTACATTTATTATGTTACTGCACGTTCAAAAAGTTTTCTTAAACTGTAAACCATTTTTGTTAGATATTTATAAACAACATACATACAATTATAAAAATAATAAATTAATATCCAACAAAATGAAATGAAATCGTAAAGTTGATGATAACCACAACAAATTACAGGGAACAAAATTGTTTCAAAAGTTACATAATTGTTTTATTAATTTACTTTTTAATTTAAACAACCGTAATCATCAGTACAAAGTAAGGTTAAACAGTGACAAATAATTGTTATTATAGAATCATACAGTATTTCAGTAACTTGCTTCTACGAAAAACCACGTGTTCATTAGTGGAGTATGTGGTTCGTACTTTGACAATTGATTCAGTCAGCTGTTTTAGCGTTTACCAGAAATAAGTTGTTTGGAAAGTTTGAATACAATCGTTCGGGCTGTTTTTGAACTCAGTGTATATTGAAAGTCCATACACAAGTTTATATGTTACTCGTATTGGATATCTGTATCCATACGAGTATAGAATATACAGGGTGTCATAAAAGTGTCATTGGCTATACAGGACCTGATTCTACATGCAAAAATTAGTCAAAAATGAAGAATAACATTTTTTGGATTTCGGGTTAGCTTAGTCGTAATCCGCCATTTTGTTTTTTATACATAATAATTTTTATTTCCGTGACTGTTCAATTGTATTAAGTTCATATTTTGCATGAACCTTTATGACAGCAATGTCCATTTTCAGGAAAACATTTTTTTTGTCCGATGTGTATTTTCAAAATGGCGGCTATTTTAAAATTTTAAACTTAAATATCTCAAATTTTGATAAATTTTATCAAAATTTTACTAGAGACAAAAAAGTTGAAAAATAAAATTACCTAACTAATGGTACCAAGTTTTTAAGGACTTGACGACAAATAATGGAGTTATTGAGATTTTCCTTCTAAAATAACCTAAATTTGCATGCATTTTAATGGAAAATCTATGACTTTATGCATAAAAATGGCAATCACTCCGTTATCTGTTGTTCGATTATTACAGACTTAGTACTATTAGTTAGGTAATTTTATTTTTCAACTTTTTTGTCTCTTGTAAAATTTTGAAACAATTACCGGTTTTGAGATATTTGAGTTTAAAAATTTTAAATGATTTTAATTGGTTGCGTTATTAAGGAACCATGCTTTTAATCAAATAATAACATCATACATGTAAAAAAAATAATTATATTTTAAAAAGTCATATTGTAACCCACGTCAATAGGCTAATATGATAAGTTTCAAACCAACTAACAGTATATAATATTAACTCTAGCGTATTTCTGCTGACAGAAAAATAGCCTATAAACTTAGGGATAAAAGGAAAAGCATCACTAAATGTTTCTGTATGTTTCCAATGTATAAAGAACCAAACAATTAGGGACATAACATTATTGATTTTAGATTTCTTTGTTTTAACACAAAAAAATCTCGGAAACCAAAGGAAAATAAGGCGCTGATGCTAGGACTGAATCCTCATTGCCATGAAAAACACTCTTTCTAACTCTTAAATGTCAAAATAAGCATATTTGTTTATGAAAAAACTCAAAACAATAACAAACCTGCAAAATTATTCTCTATCCACCTGTTTCTATTCATTCAAGCAATAAACATAATACTTACATAAGAATTAATTCTTATTGGCATTGTTTGTGTTTCGAGGGTGGCGTCCTTAATTCCCCAAAAGGATGTCTCTTTTTATTTGGTTCTGTATACATACATTGACGTTTCGCTTTTAACGAACCAAAGTATGTTATCAATTATATGCCCTCTGCAACGCTTGAGACTACGATGAATCATTACAGTAAATTTACCCTTTGATACATAAGTTATTCAAGTTCTCCTGGTAGTAGAATATATATTATATAAAGAAATACCTCCCTGTTAAATTGTCAAGCTTTTACCTTGATTTTTTTTCATTTGCGGTACCATAATTATGTCCTAACTATAAACTTAAATCGTATTGCTCTATTCATTGTAATAGATTTTATGTAACACTAGTATTTAGGGGCCTAAAGTTTTTATGTGTAATTGAAAAACAAGACTGTTGGACTTTTGTGGTAGAGTAAACTTCATATTTTGTATATTGCTTCAGATCTTGTATTTGTTGTTTTCCTAAATTTAGTGTTTCTTTTTAACGTATTTAATTTGATTTCATTTTTCACATCACATCTAATAAACTCGATAAATTCCGTTTTTGTAATAAAAACATGTGTTGAAACCATATTGTAATTTAATTCAATTTATCAAAAATATTTAGCCTACATATGTTATATATCGAATAAATTAATACTGTCAAAATGAATATCCGTTGACAGAACAGAAAGAGATGTAGGCCAAGCTTGAACGTAGGATTGAAGCCGCAGCACCTTCCATTAGCCACCACAAGTCTGGTGACCTTCAGCCACAAGGACCCGCGTAAACCTGAGGCTTCATTACTGAGTAGTCTACCCTAAACTGCTTAAACAAACCATCCCTTTAGAATACACTGTCATCTTATGTGAACCTTGGACCACGAGAAGTAAAGTAGTCCCTAGTCCTGATGGATATTCTTCCTTAATCAAAGTTTTGCTATAAAATAGAAAACTACTTCTACTCAGTTCTTGAGGGCTGTTTTATTATTTTTTCATTATTATTTTTATTATTATTATAACATTAACAAAATACAGGGTGTCACAAAAAAGTGTCATTGGCTATACAGGACCTGATTCTACATGCAAAAATTAGTCAAAAATAAAGAATAACATTCTTTGGATTTCGGCTTAGTTTAGCCGTAATCCGCCATTTTGCTTTTTATATATGATAATTTTTATTTCCGTGACTGTCCGTTGTGTTAAGTTTCATATTTTGCATTAACCTTTATGACAGCAAAGTTCATTTTCAGGGAAAAAATTTGTTCTATGTGTATTGTCAATATGGCAATCATTTTAAATTTTTAAACTCAAATATCTCAAAACCGGTAAATTTTTAAAAATTTTACAAGAGACAAAAAAGTTGAAAAATAAAATTACCTAACCAATAGTACCAAGTCTGTAATAATCGAACAACAGATAATGGAGTGATTGCCATTTTTATGCATAAAATCATAGATTTTCCATTAAAATGCATGCAAATTTAGGTTATTTTAGAAAGAAAATCTCAATAACTCCATTATTTGTCGTCAAATCCTTAAAAACTTGGCACCATTAGTTATTAAATTTTACCCATACACAATGAATTTAAGAAAAAAAATTCTTTCTAGTTGCAAGAATATTATAAAAAGTCGTACATACCCAGGTTAACATTTGTAAATAATTTGTTAATACGATTAAAACGTACTGTCACGACTAACTTCGAAATGCTAATCAATATCTAGAATCTCTTCCCTCCAAGCTCTTAGTTGGATGGACATTCAGTTGGATTGAATTTGAAGTTAAAACTTCTCCAGATGTTGTCAAGGATTTGAAAGTTGTTATCATCAGTTGACTGAAAGTTGCTCAATGGAAGTTGATAGCTAGTTTATAGTTAACCTCTGTTTTCAAATTTTTCGAATACCTTATCAAGAATGTGAAATATTAACTTTAAAAATATTATTAATACGTTTTTACATTCATATAACGTATCGAATAAAAAAAAGAATAAATAAAAAAGTAAAATATTATCTAACTCGGTAGTGTTAATGTAAAATCTATAGTTTTCAGCCTTACTTATCATGAACGTTTGTACATACCAATATTACAGCTTTGTTTTAGTCTAATTTAGCTCCCTTTGCTCAACTATTTGTATTGATCCCTTAATTATTTATAAATATATTTTAGTCCATTTTTATAAGACTAGTACGTGTAATTTTTACGACTCATTCACTGGTGTAAAAAAACAGAGAAAATAAATGAGTGTCCCTACACATTGTTTCCTACTTTAAGTAAAATAGTTGAGCTATTAGTAAGAGAAACTAAGCATCATTGTTAAATTTAGTTTGTTTCCTTATTATGTAAAAATTAGTGCAAGAAGAAGACCTTTGTAAGTAAATCCTCTATTTATTGTATTTATTGCATTTATTTATTGTATTTACAATAAATGATTTTATCTATTTATTGTATCATGTAATACTCCATTTTGTTGGTTAAGGAAGACGACTTAGTGCTATATGACTAATTTGTGCTAAATGAAATAATCATTTGACTAAGTTCTCCTGATCGACATTTAAAAACTAATGTTTAAGCATGTTATGTTAAGGTAAATAGAAGCTTCCGTATAATTATTTTACTATAACGGTTTGTTTCAAAATACTAAAATTAAAATTTTTGTATTTTTTTATTGAAGAAAAAAAAAACTTGCTGTAAACTATTTATTACAAAACTTGAAAATCGGTTGAGAATTCTAGTAAGAGTTCTTTTAACATAAAGCCTTATGTTGAATAAGCGTATTAAATAAGTATAGATGATGAAATATTGCATTTTACTGTAGGCAGATGCTGAAAATGTTTATGTTTAAATTTATCTACATCAAGTTTGAACGTGTTCTTCAATTTCCCTTAGCGTAGTGATTGTAAACTTAAGGGAACCAAACCAACCCCCAAGTTCATTTCAAGTTCGAGCAAACGCCGATGATCATTCTGAAACTTTTTTTACTGCAGTTGAACAAGTTTCATACAACCCAATGACTTCACTGTTCAATATAATTTACTAAGACCCATATCCCCCTCGATGAGCTCGTTCTCTGGGCTCAAATGCCTTCAAGAATGTATAAAACGAGGTCTAATGTTGAGTAATTAGGTCTAATTGTAAACTCAGTTTGGTGTCAATCTCTTAATCAAGGTATTATATTTCTGTATCTAATGGCCAAGTAAATTATTTCATTTGAGTAAATAAATATTTTTGAAAAATAATCATCTGCCTTATCTAACAAATTAACTGTGTCCATAGGGATATCATAGGAAGTATCAAGACAGTGTGGCAGGACCCTGATCTCAAATCGCAATTGAAAACAACGCTCTTCCCTATTTACAAATAGAAGAATCGCATAAAGAATAAAGAAAGCCAAAGAAATTGAAATTGATGGAGTGTAATTGTACCTATAAACTGATTATTTTCATAGTTATGCTTTCCAGTAATAGTGTGTAGTTAATAGATCAGTAATAAGTGCAGCACTTTGTTGTATAATTTTTGGAAATATTTGAATCCAAAAGTAAACATGTTTAAGTTATCATATGGATTTTTAAAATCATGTCCGTCAGAGTTACACAGGGAATTCAAAATCCAGTGGGGTGGAGCTAGTCAATCAGATATGTATAAAAACTATTACGATTTGTCCTATTTTGGGATCTAATAAGTGTGTCAAATTTAAACTCTCTAGCATAACTGGAAGTTGGAGTGATGAGTCGTTTTAGTCAGAGAGTCAATCAGTCAGCCTGGGCTTTGCCTTTCATAGATTAAGTTAAAAAAAGATAAAAAGTTAACATTTATTATTACTTTTTCGATATTTTATTATGACATGAAACAAGTAAATAATGCAATGTTAGGCGTAGTTAATACGGGCAATAAAATTTATTTACACAGCAACTCTCAATCTCTATCAATGTTTCCTAAATTCAAATTATTTTTATTTGTTCTTCCTTTTTTGTCCATTACTTACTCCAGACATATCTCGTGTAGTAACTTAGCCATAACCGGAGCTGCCTTGCTTCTTTGTATCAACGATTAAATAGATTAGTCGTGGAATCTATTCGATCGTGTAGCAAATATATAATTTAGGCAGGTTTTATTACAAATATCTAACATTTTTAACGCTAATCAAAACTGTAAAAACTCCAACTATTGGCAATATAATTTGATTTTCATCTTAGTAATTTATTTCTTAGTAAAATATGCAAAGTCCTTTTCCCACGGAGACAGTAAATACAGCCACAAGTGCGGCAAGCGGATGTATGGGGGTGCCATTTATCGCTTGGGATAAAAGCCAAGTATTCGCTATAAATCTTCCATATAATGTGATCATGTAAATCACGATTATCCTCATGGCGTCTTCCTTAATCCAGTTAACATTTTTTTTTCAAAATAGAATAGTAAATTAATTTTATGTACGCATATAATCTTAGTCAATGAAAGGCATCAAAACGCTGTGGGACTTTACTTAAGATTTTATTATTCTGATTTTTATTTAATTTCATGCATTTCAAACTTTGCTTGTAACTTTCGAGGAAGTAATTGCCATTATTGAACAATCTCATGCTTAAACTTTGAAAAACCTCTTATAGGAAATGTTTTTGGATTTAAATTATAAAAAATATAATTGTTACTGAGTTTTTTACTATTATTATTTTTTTATTAGTGTAGGAGTGCTGCTCTCAAAGGGTGTATGTAAGCTATAGGCCTAACAAGATCGTCTTATAAAAGTCGAGCTTTCATTTTGACTGAGCATATAGTTTTATTTTATTTTATTTTGGGTGTTTCTACGCCAGTGGCATTTTTTAACGTTTTGACGGGGAACGGTCCAAACCCCAGTCTTGTTACTATCTAACATCGACCAGTTGTTAGAAAGCATCATTAATTAATAGCCCAATGACAAATGGCAATCATTGTTAATGCAATCATAGTTAATGTTTTTTTTCCCAAGTCGACCAAAACCCCAACTGTAAATCCATTTCCACTCGTCCAATGTTGTTATGTAATTCTAGATTGAAAACTAGTACATCAGATAAATAAATAAATAAAGCTCGTTGACCAATTAATTTATTATTCATCCACAAAGTACTATCGTAAGCCGATCTTTCTTAGGGTATAAAATCATTGCTTCCACTTCTGAAACTAGCTGTATAGTGTTAGTTTTAGTAAATTAGGTAAGTAGGTATAAAAAAGCAAAGTCATATAAACAAATATCAAAATATATAAAAAAAGGAAAGGCCAAAAATATTCTCAAAGTTTTAAGATATTATGACCCTTTGGTCTATCTTTTCATTAAATAGGGTTTTTATGACAGAAAGAGGAGTTTAAAATGATTATCTAAAAACAAATTTATTAATTATTATGTTAAAGTCCTGAACATAGGACTTGACCGGTACTGTTCTTAAATTGTCTGGGAAAAATCCTAGAGCCCTGTTTTCATGTTATTCTCATGGCGAAATTGAACAAAAAAATCAACCGATAACCGTAGATATAAAGCAATGCGTTACTTATTTAACCTGTAGTTTAGGAAAATTATACCATAGTGCAGCACCCTTCAGCCTGACGATTGAGCCAAGCGAACGAGCTTTGTTTAAGAACGAAAGTAATAATTTGACCGAGCTTAAGCTCCGTCCCCTAATACTTCAGAAAAAAAAACATAATCTGTAATCTATTTTTGTTTCCCAAATAAAGTTTGATGTTATCAATTTTGTTGCTAGGCAACAAACTACATTTATTATGTTTCTAAATTTTCATTCGATTATATTACATTTAGTTGCTTTTATGATTAATAATATAAGATAAAACAACCAATGCAATAAAGTAAAAATAATTTATTGATGGCAGTTTAAATGCTTATGATACGGATGCATGATTGGCATTGTTGGTGCTAGCAGCTTGAATGGGATAAACAAATACTCAAACATAGATGAAATATAATACATACGAGGTAGCCCGAGCGCAAATTGCGCGTTTTATGATTCTGTATGAGTGAAATTCACCTACAGTACGTGAATGTTGATTATAAAGTGGACAGAGATCTATTTTTGTTTACTATCTGGCTTTTAAAATTCATCTGAAGGTAATCAGCTGTTAAATTACAATTCAAATTAAAGAACTTGCAATAAAAGTTCGTCAACATTTTAAAGCGCCCTCTAGAAATAAATCAAAGGCGAGGGGGCCGAAGCCAACACCTCCTAGAGTTATAAGAGAAGGCCAGACAACTGAAATTCGTTACGTCATATAAGTAGGCTGATTTGTTAAATCATTAGTTCCAACTCATGCTATAGAGGGTGCTGATAGTCCCCAGAATTTCATATTTAAAAAGGACAGCTGGATGTGTAGCCAGTAAACATCTCATTTTGTTTTGATTTTGTGCTGTATGTAAACAAATAGAAATGACAGATGAAGCCCTTGTCGATTGACAGTAGCACATCTGTTTTCACTTTCTTACATCATAACATAACACATCAGCCTACTTAAATGACGTAATGAAATTCAGTCGTCTGGCCTTCTCTTATTATTCTAGGAGGTGTTGCCGAAGCCGGAAACGATATGACCTTTTTAATTACGATTCGTCACTGCGCTATATCCTAAGCTTTAAAATGACACCTCAATCTTAAAAATCGGTTCAGTAGGTCGAGAGAAAAAGGGGCGTAACAGTTGTAATATAATCGTATACTCATATAGAAATAAGAAGATAAATTATATTTCATATATGATTCAACCAAGATGAGGGCTCTTTTAAAATGGTAAGAATTCCTTATTTTACTTCTTATATTTATGGTATAGTAGGCCTAATTTGAAAATATTTAATCCATCATGTTACGTTATGATGAATTTACCGTAGTAAATCACATTTTTATTTTATTTTTAATATATCTGATTATGTTATTTTTGTGAAAAAAATTTGACAATTTTTTAAATACTTGAAGATCTATTGAAATAAATTTGAATAATAGTTAATTTTGGATTTACGTCTAGTTACAATGTTTTTTTACTCGGTTTTTAACTTACATAACTGTATTTGATAAAAGCAGGGCACGTTTTGGGTACGTACTATTTTCACTGTCGGTTACGTATTGATACACCAATTTTGATCATTTTTGTTTTGGTTGTATTATAATTTTTTTATGGAATTAACAATTTTTATCAAAGGTTTTGTTTGGAGAATATCTTGTAACAATTTTAGTAAGTGTTACAACACAACAGCTTGGGGGTTTGGCTTGATTAAACTACCGTGTTTTTTTTTTTTTTTTTTTTTTTTGATTTGTTTGTTTTAACGTGTAGCCAATTTCAACAACATTTAACAATACAGTCATTGCTTACAGTCGTTACTACTTCCTACATAAATAATAAGTAAAGTGTAAATTTAAATTGACGCTAGTATTAGAGCGGAGGCTGGTGCTAACCCCCCCTCCCCCCGTGGGAATTTTCGACACATATATTTTTGTGTTTGTATTGACATGTACTTTATGGTTTTAGGTGTTTGCCTCTTTTAAATTACAGCATATTCTGAAAAAAAAACATGAAAAATACCAAAACTACAATGATCATAATGATCATTTTATAAATCAGTTTAAACATTTTTGACATGCAAATCTAAATGTTTTACTAGACCAATTTTATTAAATAATCTCTCTCCTAGAAGTATTGTAAATAATTTTGAAAATATTTTTAAGATTTATGGTAAAACAATTAAAACACATGTTTTTATAAGAAATAAATTAAAAACGTGTTTTCACGGTTCTTATTTGGAGGCAACTTTTTGCAGCCTTTATAAAGTATTTACAAGAAATACATAATAGTAATTTGTAGGAAATTTTATTCTCTTTCTGAATATCGCACCTTCCACTTTGCTGGCTTTCCTCACAATCGAAGGGGTATCAATATATTACATTACACTTTGATCAAGTTACCTTAGGTTTAAAATCATACATAAAAATCAGTTACAACTTCAAACTGTAATACTGTAATGGGTTTGTCGGTATGCATCATCTGATCATTTGGAACATGTGTTAATAACAGCTGATTGTTGCATTGTTGTCCCTTTGATTTTTCTTTGTTTACTGTTACAATTACTTTGAGTTCCTTGTTATGTGTGTGTTTAAAAGGCCATCTGCTTAATCTGTACCATAATTAATTATTTGTTTAAGTGGTGTATGGATTTTACAATAATAAGTTGTCTTTAGATGTCTCATGAGAAGCCTTTATGTTTAAAGAGAGTTGGAGTGTCAAAATTACAAGGTAAAAGATGTATTATTCATTTTAATGAAAACAAATCTGACACTATACTAAGGACATTTTCGGTCCAATCATTTAAAAAAGTTCGTGACTGTGTTGAAGTAAGACTTAAGGAAAGCACTCTCAGTAATGTATTTGAAACAATATGCAAACAAGTATTATTGGTTCTCAATACAGACTATGACTTTTATCATCGCTGGTGTTATCAAAAATTTACAAACGTTTCAAAAATTACAAAACGAGTGCGGGGCAATGACAGTGATCCATCCACGCCCAAGCGTCCACACAGATCCAGTTCAACAGGAAATTTATTTCCAAGCGATAGCTGTATTTTTTGTAATAAAAATAGAAAATGGATTTCTTCACAAAAGAAGTATGAGCTACCCATAAAATGTGTAACTGAAATTAGTGGTAAGTCCATTATAGAGGCTGCAAAAAGAAAGGCAGACGAACACTTGTTGTGTAAACTAAGAGATGTTGATTTCATAGCTCGGGAGGTGCACTATCATAATCAGTGTCGTAAGGAATACACAAGAAATACTGATAGGCTGATGTAGAAAGCGAGTCACTTGCACAGCAAAATGCCCACAGAAAAGCTTTTGAATATTTAACAAATAATGTTCAAGAAAGCATAATAATTGGTGGTAATGTTGAACGCATGTCGATGCTTCGTGAGCGGTATTTGTCATTCATGATTGAACATTCACCACAATTTTATAATGAAAGTTATAAGACCGATAAACTGAAAAACAAATTAAAAAACTATTTTGCCGATAAGTTATCATTTTGGAGTCCAAACCACAGAAGCGAGCTTGTTTACTCATCAATTATACAACCCGGAGAAGCTGTAGAAGCTGCATTCGAAGCCGCTTCATCCGAAATGCGAAGAATACAAGAGGCTGCAATGATTTTGAGACGACATGTTCTGCAGACATATGATAGTTTACCTACAATGCCTTGGCCTCCTTCACCCGAATTCCTGGCGTCAGATGAAACTAAAGCCCCTGATATACTATGTGAATTTCTTTCGAATGTCACTAGCGGGAAATCAATGCAAACTACGCATGAGAAAGTTAAACGCACAGTGAATTCCTTCGCACAAGATTTGTGCTATAGCATTACTAACGGTAAATGGAAAATGCCCAAGCATTATAGTTTAGGAATGACTATAAGGCATCTTACAGGAAGTTCAGCTCTCGTAACTTTGATCAATAGATTTGGCCATTGTGTGTCATACTCACACTTACTAGAGTTAGAAACACTTATGTGCAACAAAATTAAGTGCAATGACCAAGTTCTTCCTTCAAATATATCTACAACAGGTAACATTGTGTCACACTTGTGTTGGGATAACTTTGACTTGAATGAAGAAACACCATCGGGTAGTGGGACAACCCATTCAACACATGGGATTATTATTCAAGAGAGAAGTACTGAGTCGCATACATTTACAAGTGGTCCGGATGTACCAAGAACCAAACAGCGATCTGTAAAATTTATTGATGGATCCTTACAACCTTGTTTCATTCCAAAGCATCCTGAGCCCACAATTGACGCAACAATAACATCTTTTGTAAACAGAGTTGCTGTTAATAATGCTACACAATCAGATTTCTTCTGGTCCTTTTGTAGATTCCATTTTAACCAAAAACAACAAATACCAGGCTGGGCAGGGTGGGTTTCAAAAACTTCAAATATAGTAGGCAAACAGAACTCATCAACAGTGGGATATATGACACCAATCACGTCACCAATCACAGAATTTTCCACTATTGAAGAAATTTTGACGCAATCTCAGAAGGTAACAGAAAAAGTTGGACAATCCTATACATTTGTAACTTTTGATCTAGCGGCTGCCATCAAAGCGTATGCAGTGCAATGGTACAGCAACAAATTTGAAGATGTTGTAATAAACATAGGGGGTTTCCACACAATCTGCTCTTTTTTTGAATACTTAGGTAAACTGATGGCTGGTTCTGGCTTTGAAGAGATTTTAATTGAATCTGTGCAAGTGGTTCAATTGCGAAAGTTATGTCAGGAAAACATTACAACAGAGCTCTTAGAGTTCACAAAATAATGATGGAGGCTCTACAAAGAATGCTACTTACGACATTTATGACATTGAATACTGAAGAAAATCTAGATGAAGAGGCGATGAAACTAATTGAAAACTTGGCAGAAAATCCAACAAATTGTAATTTGAAATCAGTCAATGAAGACGTGTCTTGTCAAACGTTCTACAGTAACTACCAAAAGTTCTTGGTGGAAGTTAGAGAAGGAAAGCTGGGTAAGACCGCGCAATTTTGGATTGGTTACATGGAGAAACCAATCCAAAATTGCTATTTACACTTGGCAAGTTTAGAAGATATGATTCCTTTTTACTTTGCATGTGACCACCATAATTATGCCAGATATCTTGTAGTTCACCTTATCAACCTTTTGAATTTGCAAAGTACACACCCTGGAGCAGAAGAACTTCTTCGCAATAACGGGTTTAGTGTTAGCAGATCACAAGTTCCAAGTTCAAGAAATTACGTGGATATCACAATAGAACAGACAATTAATAGACATGCAAAATGCACCGGTGGAATAGTAGGATTTAGCAGAAATTTCTGGGCATATGCACGTTGGTGCATTACAAGACATGAACGTGCTAAGTATGTAGAATTAGCATTTGAAAATGCAAGTATGATTCAGTCATCAGACTGCTCTCACCGTGACATGCAAGCACATGAAATGAAACGAAGTGAGCAAAGTGTTTTGAAAGTACTTGAAGCTTTTTTACAGTACGTTAATCCATTTGAAGTTGAAAACCGTGATAATCTGTTTTGTTTATCATGTGGAAGACCTGTACCCGAAGCGGTGGAAGAAAATTTACTCAATGTAGATAATCTTGGGAAAGCTTCTTACAAAGCCTTTATACAGGAAAGGTTTATTGTTAAGAATAAAAAATTATATGAACCACTTAAGAGACAAAACCTTAAAACTTTCAAAAGCATTCAAGAGAAAGTCATTGTTACTACTGCTCAAAACAGATTAGTTGAGATAAGAGCGGAAAGAAATATTTTTGCTCGAGTTTTACTTTTGTCCCAGGAACGTGACATTAGTCTCGAGAAGGTAATGTCATACCCACTAGGTCCAGTACCATGGGCATTAGCCACTGCCGATGGTTGCCCAACAAAAACAGACAAGTCCAAACTACTTCATGCTTTAGAGGTCAAGGGTAGACCTATAGTAAACAAACCTCCTAAAATTGAAGAATGTATCTATGTGATTGACGGTATGGCTTACTTTCAGGCTCTTACTAATATTCCAGAAACCTTTGGTGAACTAGCAGAGGTTGTCTTGAGCCGCTTTCCAAAGTGTAGCAGAATAGATTTTGTTACGGATAGCTATTTAGATGTATCTATTAAGAACAATGAAAGGCATAAAAGGGGTTGTGGAGATACGTTTCTAATAAGAGGGCCTAAGACCAAGATACCACGAGATTGGAAAAAATTCCTTGCCAATGGTAAAAATAAGGAACAACTTGTTAACCTTCTACATACTGAATGGGCTCAGCAAAATATGCCCACTTCTTACATGGGAGAAATCTTTACTTGTCACATGGTAATAAATGCACTTGCTTTACTAGTAAAGACGGATTAACTATCGAACATACAACACAAGAAGACCTATGCTCTTCACAAGAGGAGGCAGATACAAAAATAATATTGCATTCTTTCCATGCTTCACAATATTGTCAAGATAACAAGAAGTTATTGTCAGAGTTAGATCCCCGGACACAGATGTATTTATGCTGTTAGTAAGATATGCCAGCAACATTGAAAACACAGTATTCTTTGATACAGGAACTGGTAACAAACGAAGGGTCATAAATGTCACGGCCATTTCTCATAATTTAGGTGTAGAAATGAGCCATGCTATGTTGAATGTGCATGCCCTGTCCGGATGTGACACCACAAGTTCCTTTGTTCGTCATGGAAAGTTGTCTGTGAAATCTAAATTGGAAAAGTTTTCGAATTTTGTACCTATCCTTACATCATTAGGAGCATCACCGACAATAACAGACACGTTACTGACTGGCCTGGAGGAATTCGTCTGTTGTTTGTACAGTAAAAAGGAATATACAAATATAAACAAACTACGCTTTGATCTGTTTACTCAAAAGTATTCTCCTACTTATGATATTTATGGGCATTTTCTCTGCCCAACAATCAAGGTGTGGATTTAAGTCTACTTCCCCCATGCAAATCATCGTTAGAAAACCATATAAAACGTGTTAACTACCAATGTTACATCTGGAATAATGCCCATGTAGCTAAACCCTCCACACCATCTCCAGTGGGACATGGGTGGAAGTTGGAGAATGGTGAACTTAAGTTTGATTGGATTAACGGAGATCCCTTGCCACCCGAACTGCTTGACGTTCCAGAAAGCATTGAACCAGATGAATTTGAAGATGAAGATGAACCAGAAGTACTGAACTTGGACGACATAATCCAAGATGATGAAGAAATTGACAGTTAATTGCAAATGACACTATGATATCATAATTCTGTTAGTTGAGTTGTATCTATAATTTTCATTATTACACCTTGAATAAGTTTAAAAAAAACGTAATTAGTTGTCCTTTTGCAGTTAAGAAAAAATATATATATTGAATTTTATGATTTAGTTGAGTTATATTTATCTGTAATTTTCATTATTACACCTTGAATAAGTTAAAAAAAATGTAATAAGTTGTCCTTTTGTAGTTAAAAAAAAATTAAAAAAAATATTTAATTTTATGAATTTTTCTTTGTTTTCTGGAATATGCTGTAGTTTTAAAGAGGCAAACAACCGAATTCTTAATCAGGTAGGTAATACCAACAAAAAAAAGTATAGGTCATAAATTCCCACGGGGGGGGGGGGAGGGTTTCATATTGGCGGCTCATGGTCTATATCTATAAAGTTAGATTTTTGTAGTGGTCCGCGATCATATGGTAGGTACTCAAAAAGACCCAAAATATTATTAGCCCATCTCAAGCTGTTCACTTATGGTGACGATAAAACAAAATTCTCCATTAACCATTCAGTTTAAGTTGTTGATTGAAAATTGCAATACACTGAGAACTGTAAAAAAACTTTTGAGGGATATAATCTGTCCCCTTGTAAAAATGTAATTTTTGTCAGTTTTAAGCTTACATTCTGTATTTTTTAATATGAATGTCAAGTAACAAGTGCCATATATGGTTTAATCAGTAGTCTAACTTGATCCAAATAAATCAACATGAATAGATGATATAGATAATATAGGTATAAATGTTAGTTATGATATTAAACTATTTTTGATTGAATTATTATCTTGTTGGCCACCTAGGGAAAAGGGTTGACATTAGGTTACCCCTCCACAATCCATGCCATCTCTCCTAATGCAGTGCCATTTGTTTAGTTAATAAAACAACTGAGAGTGGAGCGTAAAGTTTCCCTTTTAGTAGTTAGTTGTCATCCAGCCTTTTATACACATAAAGATGATGAATAAAAATTAACGCAAACAAGCTAATGTAGTAATTTAAATAGCAATATTTGGTAAGGTAAATAAAAAAAGGTTACATCACTACAAATAAATCACTAAACTGTAAACAACAAAATAATAACTAAGCCATACTAAATAGATCATAAGCTACACAAATGTTTTGGCTGAAACATGTTTTGAACATTTACAGTACCAGCTACAGTACAATGTGCCATCATTACTTATCTTTTGGCTAGTTCATTTAGCTTAAAACAATTCTACCTTTCTTCTGCTTCTCTCTCCTATCTTCTCACTCATTTGTTCCGGATTTTTATTTTAACCCTTCCTGAATGACTCTTAATAGTCATATTCATCTTTGTGCTAGTAGTGCAGTCGGCTATGTTAACCACACGACTTTTAAGCAAAACCTGGTATTTAGCTCCCCTGTTTCACACACCGTTTTTCATCAGCTTTTATTTCAAATAGGTAATCGTTTAATTGACTAGTTATATAAGGTCCATCATACATTAAAATTTTGAAAATGTGATTATATTACTCCGGTGATATTGCAAAGTAACTCAATTCTATAAATTTTAAAAAGTACCTCGCCTCGCAAGATTTATGGTATAGGTAGGGATACTAGTACACCACTAATGTTCTAACATTACCTGATGAAATAATTCCCTTAAATAATTCACGTTAAAAAGATTTTACAATGTATTTTTGGAATATTCGGTTTTAAAATATGCATTAAATCCTAACGAATAGTGATTACCATAAAATAATTTTTGAAACTCAAAATAACCATTATTTGTTAAATTTGTTAAACTTACATAAACACTAAAACATTATTAATAACAAATACATTTCATTAATCGGGTTTTAATATAATTCTCCTTTCAAACTTTTATAAAGCTATTGTAACCAAAGAAGAAATCTGATTTCGAATCCCTAATTGATGGGAAATATGTTTTTGTCAGTAGTAGTACTTATTAGTACTACTTAATGTATTCAATTTACTTAACCAATTTTTATAAAATATTTTTTCCTACATACATTTTACCATTAGAAATTATTTATTAATAAATTATTCTTATTATTAACATAATATGACTTTCTTTCTTAATATATAGTTGACTAATCACTATTTAGTAAGTGATTCGCCATTACAAATAAACATCTTATATTTAGAAAATACATAAATATTCACCTACTCATAAATCTATTATTATAATATTTACTATACTAGATTTTAATTCGCTCTGAAACGTTATTTAATTCTTCGCATAAAACAACAAAGGATATGGAATTCAAATTTACAAAACGATAAACTCATTTACTACATAACAGTTGCGAATGACAGACACTTTAGCGAGAACGTGGCGCTGCAGAGGATCGTGTGGCTGATGAAGCTTTTGTTTATCCGGACAAAGAGTTTTCATTAACTGTCCCAAGTGACTAGGTTATGATTTCAGCAGTTTACTTTGTTAGAACCTCTTTCAAGTGTTTCATTGATTTTATCTAAACTTTTAGGTACGACTATTATATATTGCATGACACTTAACAATACATTAGTACAGTATTTAACTAGTTATCCCTAAGGCAGATGTTGCAAATAAAGATACGTTTAAAAAATATGTTGTTTAAAACAAAATTTCTAAAACTTTTTAAACTTATGAATATGAGGTGGAAGTTAAATAGTTGCTATTGTGTCCATAGCTCATAGTCTGTTAATGCTTCCACGATTGTAAATTCAAATATTGAAACTATTTGCATACAAAAAATAAGATTTATGATCAATAGGCCTACAGTATTGCATTTGTTGAAAACATGTTACGTTTAATGTTAAAATTATATTGTAAAATTGATATGTAAACTAAAATAAGATTGTATCTCAAATAGCTATTAAGCTAGAGAGATAAATAAGCACTACTGTATAAAACAAATGGGCATGCGAGAAAAGTAAAAAATTTCGAATTTTGTATAAATAGAACTTATAATAATTTTTTAACCCAAACATAATTGTCGTAGTTGTATTTGTAATTTTAAAAAGTTAGACATTGAAATAAGTTACATTAAAATACTTAATGATCAATATAGTACTGAATAATAGCTTTTTATTGCATTCCTGATGATTATACATTGTTTGTCCTCGCGTGATCGAAATCTTCAAATCTGTAAACTTTATATGTTATCCATAAAAATAAAGTCACTGCATTAATGCAGTGAAAACACATTTTTATTTACATCCAGTTATTTGTGTTTGGTATTTCCACAAAACACTTAAACCCCACTATTGTGTAACTACTGTAGTTAATCTATACTTATTTATTACGATAAGGGTTTTTTTGTCCTGAGACTCCTCCTACAATTTTCAACCGATTTTCAAGTTTTGGGTGTCGTTGGATAGGGCTTGGCCTGTAGTTGTTTCCGCCAAAAACTGATAAGAATCGGGCTGAAAATAAAGGCGCTATCCACAATTGAAATCCCAAAATTTCCCATTTAAATAACATTGGGATTAAATAAAGCATTTTAAACATCTGTTAATAATCAGCTGTAAATACGTGTAGTTTTGGTGATTAAAGAGATTTACAATATTGGATTGGTCGGATGTCATTGATTTAGAGCTATAGTCCGTTTTTTTAAACCTGATCCTTCTCGAGAAAATTGGGGTGGGGGAGGGGTTTAAACTGTAAACAAAAAATTTAAACTGTAAACAACACATTTAAACTAGTGACAAACGTGTGTCGAGTATCAGATTTCCTCAAATAACGTTTAAAATAAGTTATGATATCTTTCAGTAACTACTAGTCAGCTGTTATATTTTCAAGCCAAACCTATTCCTTGTTAAAAAGTAACAGTTCTAAAGTAAACTGATTAAAAAACAACTGCTACCAATAATATTGTGAAACTGATACACATTATGTTGTGATCTAAAATTACCAGCTGGTATGCAACAGTGAAATAAAACAAAAACAACAAAAAAACCAACAAAAAAACCAAAAGGCTTCAGCCAATGGGATAGTAGCAAATATAAACAAACCCCCTCCACAATCTCTCCCTTGAAGGATCAGGCTTAAAAAACGGACTATAAATGTAACATTTGCACTGTATGAAAATAAACTGCTCGATTTCGAGCAACACGTGTACTATAGTCCGTTTTTTAAGCCTGATCCTTCAAGGGAGAGATTGTGGAGGGGGTTTGTTTATATTTGCTACTATCCCATTGGCTGAAGCCTTTTGGTTTTTTTGTTGGTTTTTTTGTTGTTTTTGTTTTATTTCACTGTTGCATACCAGCTGGTAATTTTAGATCACAACATAATGTGTATCAGTTTCACAATATTATTGGTAGCAGTTGTTTTTTAATCAGTTTACTTTAGAACTGTTACTTTTTAACAAGGAATAGGTTTGGCTTGAAAATATAACAGCTGACTAGTAGTTACTGAAAGATATCATAACTTATTTTAAACGTTATTTGAGGAAATCTGATACTCGACACACGTTTGTCACTAGTTTAAATGTGTTGTTTACAGTTTAAATTTTTTGTTTACAGTTTAAACCCCTCCCCCACCCCAATTTTCTCTAGAAGGATCAGGTTTAAAAAAACGGACTATAGTTTCTATAAACACCTTTAAAGTAAAGGAAAATTCAATATATATATATATATATTCATATTATGACTGTGTTAATGTTACGTTAAATTACAAGTATTATCCTTTAATAGCGCTCTGGCAATTTCATCTTTGAACTCAGTAAATTAGAATATTATGCATATACACTTAATTGTTAGGTGATTCTGGAAAGCAGTTTTCCTTAGAATCAAATAGATGAAGAAATGTAAAGAAACATTCTACTTTTATAAAATTGTATTTCACGTTGAGGAGCTGACAAGAAAAAGGAAGGAGTAGTAAACGTAAAGTTGGAGAGTAGGAGAATGCTAGCAGCAAATTGAGCAAATATAACGAGTAGTGGCAAAACACCGGTTCTGCCTCAGTTCAAGGTCACTCATTTTTTTTGGGTTGGGAGTGGCAGGTGTGGGGTTGGAAGTGTGGGGTGGGGGTGACAGTGATGGATTGGTTTGGGAAGTGGGTCAAGGTCATTTGGAGGGAGTTTTAAAAAAGTGGGAGCCGCAGGGGCTCGGTGGGAATGGGGAGGGGTGGGGCGGCGCCGGGCCGCGGGAGGTTTTCGTTTATTTTTAAAATTAAATCAAAATGATAGTTGCATGAAAGGAGAGCTCCTAGGTGTTTACAGTGTGAGTCGATACAGTAGAATGAGACATGTGTCCAAGGAAGAACGATCATATAAACCCGGTAATATAGTGAATAAGAATAATTGGATAGCGTCGTCAATAGGTGTAACAAGATTGAAATGTTGATACTGCAGCATGTCAGTTAAGACAGCGTGCAAAACAGTATCAGTACAGTATGCAGTGTTGCACAGGCTAGGTTTTGCAAAGTACAACGGGTGAAAACTGTAGTATTTCTTAAGCTTAGCCAATGTAGTACGCGGTTTAGAAATTGTGGAGTTAGATTGTTTCTGTAAAATATGTTTTGTGCGTAAAAGTTTTAGTTGTAAAGAGTGCGAAGCCATGATAATACACGAAAGGGAGATGTGTACTCTCCGACAATCAGCGAGTATATGACCGGCGCCCGCGAGTGTGTCTGAATATATAGAGACTAATTAGCATAATAAGTGCAAACATATGTTAGAGTAAAAAAGCGTAAGTAAAAAAAGTGTTAGACTAGGTGTTAGAGACTTGCGGATAGTTGTTCACTGTTGCCCTATCGCCACTATAATGACGCGCGCGCGGTACCGATGCCCGTTTTATAGGGGTTGTGTGCCCCCCCCCCCAACCCCTCCCCCTCAGAGGATGACATAAAAGAACAGAACTTCGGAGAGCTCAGTTATTTGTCGGGCGGCGTCGCGAAAGGTTGTAGCAGGGGGAAACATATAGGCGAAGAAAAGTATCGGTAGCGGCAGAAGTTAATTAATTATTCAGGTGTAGGATTGCAAGTAATGTTCCGTGCACGAATAAGTAGGAATACAATTGTCAATTGTACAGGTAAATCTTGTACTTTAGCAATAACTATAATATTAGACGGTTGTAAAGTGTATGACCTGCTGGTGTGCAAGAAATATCCCGTGCACGACTAAGTGGGATTACAATTGCCAATTGGACAGGTAAATCTTGTATTGTAGCAACAAGTATAATAGTAGACCGTTGTAAGGTGTATCACCTGCAGGTGTGCAGGAAATGCCCCGTGCACAAATATAAAGACTAATTAGCATATTAAGTGCAAACAAATTTTAGAGTAACAAGCGTTAGGTATAAAAGCGCAAGAGACTAATGGATAGTACCTCACCCGACCGATTCCGCCACCGAAATGGCACGCGCGCGGCGGCAACCCCTCCTTTTTATGCGATCGATGAGTCACGTGCGACGCCCCTCCAACCCCCTCCCCAAGAAAACCGCATAAAAGAGCGAGGTTTGCGGGAGCTCGGTTATTTGTCAGTCGGCAGCGGCTACGGTCACAAGAGTCGGAGGAAGAGACGGATAGTTTAAGAAAAGTATCGGTAATAGCGGAAGTTAATTAATTAATTATTCAGTTGTAGGATTGCGAGTATTGGGCTGTGGATAAGCAAGTGGGGCCGCAACTGTGATTGAACAGGTAACTACCGTATTATAGCAATAATTGTAATATTAGACGGTAGTAAAGTGTATAAGGTGCAGGTGTGCAAGAAATGCTCCGTGCACGATGAAGTAGGATTACAATAGCCATGTGTACGGCTTAATCTTATGGTGTAGTGATAACTATAATAGTAGCCGGTTGTAAAGCGTATAACCTGCAGGTGAGCAAGAAATGTCTCTTGTACTGTAGCAATAATCATAATAGTAGACGGTTAGCAAGTGTATTATCTGCAGGCGTGCAAGAAATGTCTCGTGTAATGTAGCAATAAGTATAATAGTAGACGGGTGTAAGGTGTATTACCTGCAGATGTGCAGGAAATATCGCGTGCACCATTGCACAGATAAATCCTGTAGTGCAGCACTAACTATATTAATATGACCGAGAAGTAGCGGTTAGAGTTTAAGTGTTGTTAAAGTAAGAGAGTAATTTGCATAGTAAGGAGGAAACAGGTGTGTAAGAATGGAACCTGCAAGTAATCAGTGTGAGTTGCCTGCACGCGATGTTAATTAGCATATTTAGTTTAAACAAAAATGGAAAATAGACGCGAAAATAAAAGTGTGATTTATAAAATAATTGTTGTAGTGTTAAGAAATAGTGTAAAAAAAATTAAAATGTTAAGTGTTAAAAATAAATCATATGTTATAGTACTATGTGGTATAAACTCACGGATGTGTTGTTTACCGCTGGGGTGCCACCCCTCTATATGGGCGGCGCGCGAGCTTTCCTTCGTTTATATGCACGCGGATGGTTACTCATGCATGACCCCCCCCCCTTCAAGACCGGAACCGGAACCCCCCCCCCCCCCCCCGACGTCACAACGTCTTAGGTGTAGCGTGTAAGAAGTAGCGACCAGACCAAGGATTATGTGTGCATAAGTTATGCATTTGCAAACAATAGTCTATTGTATGTTAAAAACAAGTTGCGTGTACCGGAGGTTTACTTCCGTTGCAACTATAATTAAGCGTCGGAAGAGGGTGGATAACAATCGACGATAATTATGCTGTCACGCGATGGGGAAAGCTGCGGATGTAATTTGATGCTATCAAATGCAAATCGAGAGGTACAAGGCTCCTACTTGTCAGCGGATGTAATTTGAGGTTATCTAATGCAAATTGAGAGATACAAGGCTCCACCTGCGTTTTGGCCGACCCACATGTAACAAAGCACATCCGTTTGGAATTTTCCATTGACGTTGCTGGAAGGTTCCATACCCCCTTAAACCCCTACCGCTGCCCCCACCACTCTGGGAACCGAGAACCACCCCGACGACTATTGCCGCCGCAGTTGGGCTCGGAACTCCGGACGCGGCAGTACGACCCAACTCAGAGGGCAACTCAAATGTATAAGCGGCCGATATATATTTGAGTTACTCTTGTTGTTAGGCTATTACTATTTAATATTTTGTGTGTGTGTGTGTGTGTGTGTGTTTATGCAAAGTGTTATTTGGTTTTAGTCTTAAGATGTGTTAGTTTTAAGGTTTAACTTGCGCATTGCGATGTTAGCATTAAGGTGTGTTATGGTATTATTTATGTTTAAGAAATGTGTTTTTAATTTTAAGTATTGGTTTATGGTGTGTGTGTGTGTGTGCGTGTGTGTGTCTATGTGTGTGTGTCTGTCTATGTCTGTGTTTATATGTGTACTAATAATTTCCACAGCTAGCTGTTAGGATGGGTAGTTTAAATTAAAATGTAAATGTAAATTGGAGAAGTTCCATTGAACTTCATTAAATATGGGTGGGACATGCGCGTTGTGCCGTAGGTAGCGCATATTTTTATTGTTTTTGATTTTTGTTTTTTAATTTTGGTCAGGCAAAAATATGTTTGGGTGGGTTTAGATTAAGGGTGGGAGGTTAGAGTTGCGTCTTGCACTAGCTGTTCCAGTGTCCCTAACTACCACATGGTCAAGCCCAGTGCCAAATGGCCCGAGACTGGCCGCCCGTATCACAGCTCACCAAACTGGATCGCCAAAGTGCGTGCGGGCAAAAAAAATCGGGATCCCTTGCAAGACGTAACTTTGTGGGTTGGGATTGGGAGTGTTTGAGGAACACAGGGTGGTGGAGACGGTTACAGCCGCCTCCATCATCTTGGATCATTATTATTTTTTGGTGACCTTGACCTAAATCCACTCATGCATAACCCCCCCCCCCCCGACGTCACAACGTCTTAGGTGTACCGTCTTAAGTATAATGTCTTAAGTAAAATGTCTTAAGTGTATCGTCTTGACCTTGACCTTGAACCCGGCGAGCCCCCCCCCCCCCGACGTCACAACGTCTTAGGTGTACCGTCTTAAGTATAATGTCTTAAGTAAAATGTCTTAAGTGTATCGTCTTGACCTTGACCTTGACCTTGAACCCGGCGAGCCCCCCCCCCCCCGCCAGCCAAGTGCTAACAAATTTACTTATAACTTGAGAACGGTTTGCCAGAATAGGGGAAGCGATACATCATTGAAAAGCTCTAATTAGGAGTAATATTGTAGTAAAGACGGAATTAAATTATTTTCTTTTAATAAAACTTTATTATTAAAAGAAACCCCCCCCCACTCATTGACTTGCCTATATAAGAGTGTAGTGGTTTGCATTGGGACATTCTTTGCCAATAATAGCTAGAGTGAACATGTCTCCCCGAGATGCTCCAATATTTTATAACAAATGCACAAAAGTTGAAGAAGTATTGGAGGTGGATGAAGAAATCAATGAAGAAAACAATATACAAAACGATGAAGAAAACAATGAAGAAAACAATGAAGAAATTGAAGAGCCTTTGTTAAGTGAAAATGTTGTAACAAGAATATTTGTGGATCCAAATTCTCCAATGGATATTATAGGAAGGTTTGTAATTGAAGTTATAACATGGATAGAAAATAAAAGATTAGTAAACATAGCATCTCCAATTTTAGTTGATGATAGACCCACCTTTGGTGTATATTGGCGTAACAGTGATATGTTATGGCTATGGGCGGAGGCATATGTGGAGTATTTGCAATTGGAAGAAAATATAGGGTTTAATCATTACTTTTCAGCTTTAGTCTTAACCTACAATTTTTAACATCTTACTAAATATCCCCCCCCCCCCACTACAACTGGGAGGTTATAAAAAGGGAGCAGTAGAGAAGCATTTCATTTCGCTGCTAAATTTCAAAGAGTAAACATCAACAGGATGCATCAATGTGAAATTTGCTTAGAAACTTTTCATGATAATATTCTACTAGAAATACACAAAGAGTTATTCCATAATAATGAAGATGTAACAGAAACCGAATATGAAGATTTAAAACTATATGGAGAAGAACAACAAGAAGAACAACAACAAGAAGAACAAGAACAAGAAGAAGAACAAGAAGAAGAACAAGAAGAAGAACCATTAGCAGGACCATCTAATGCTATACCGAGTGTAAAAGTATTTGCTTTAGCAGGTAGAGTAGTAATGCATCACAAAATTCAAAATGAAAAATTGGAATTAGAGCAGTTTCTTAAAGAAGCAAGAATAATTGTCAGTAACACTATAAAAGAAGAACTACAAAGATTAAACTTTATTAAATTTGGCATATTATTAAATGCTATGTTTATTAATGCAGATGAAGAAATGTCTCCTAGAGGATTTATAACAAGAAACCAAACAATTATGGCTACTTCAAATATTGATTCAATAGTTGAAGAGTGTTTTGATGAAATTTTAACTAAAATTCAAGAACATGAAGGAAGAGGATCAGGTTGGAGTTTGCTTAGTATTGAGGGAATGGATTTAAGAATTCACAAACATGGATACGGGCTTATGGGAAGCAGTTACATTCCACTGCCAAAGAAAATACAGGATACAAAGTCATGTATAAATGTAAAAAATGAAGATACAGAATGTTTTCGTTATGCGATGACATCAAAATTTGTAACACCTAAAAATGCAATAAGACCTAGCCAAGAATATGAAAACCAAAGATATAGGTACAATTTTCAAGGGTTGTCGTACCCAGTAGCATTGAAGGATATTACAAAATTTGAAAAACAAAACCGTGGAACATCTGTTAATGTGTTTGGTTTGGACAGTTCAAATAAAGTATACCCTTTGAAGGTTGTAAAGAATGAGCTTGCAGACCACACGGATTTATTGCTAATAACGCAAGGAGATGTTTCTCACTATGTATATATAAGGAGTTTTGAAAGGCTTGTTAGTAAACAATTATCGAAAATTGAACACAAGAAAATAATATGCAAAAGATGTTTTAGTTTTAAAGAAGAAAGAATATCAAACAGAGGATGGATACGAGAACATCAGGAGCTATGTAACAACAACTATGAAGCCAAAATAATATTACCAACACCAGATAGAGCCGAGCTAAAATTTGAAAAGATATCTCATCAGTATCGTATCCCTATTGTTGTATATGCAGACTTTGAATCTACACTTGTTCCTATTGAAAATGATGATGATGGAGCCAAGAAAAGTGTTAAGTATCAGATACATGATCCAAACAGTTTTTGTTTACTGATTAAATCTACACTGTCAGAAGAGCATTTAAATAAATATGATCTAACATCAAAACCTGTCATATACCGTGGTGAAAATGTTTCTAAAATTTTCCTTGACCACTTATATGCAATAGCAGAAAATGTACAAAGATTGTACAGTGATATTGTACCAATGATACCGATGGATGAAGAAGAAGAGATTCAATATGAAAATTCAACCCATTGTTATTTATGTAAAAATGAATATACTATGGAAAATCACAAAGTACGTGATCACGACCATTTAACAGGATATTATAGAGGTGCTGCATGTAACAGATGTAATATTAACTATCAAATTCGCAACTTCATACCTGTAATTTTGCATAACCTTAGTGGTTATGATTCACATTTTATTATACCGGAATTGGGACGAGATGATGGAAGAATTGATGTGATAGCAGAAACCACTGAAAAGTTTATTAGTTTTAGTAAAACGGTTGGAAATATGAAGTTACGTTTTCTAGACTCTTACCGTTTTATGCCATCTAGCTTAAGTAAACTTACTGAAAACTTAAAGAAAGAAAATTTAATAGAAACAACGAAGATTGTAAGTAAAGATAAATTGGATTTGGTTCTCCGCAAAGGTGTTTTTCCCTATGATTATATCGATTGTTTGGAAAAATTTGAAGAAACATCACTTCCGCCAAGAGAAGCCTTCAAGAGTAAGTTGTATGAAGAAGACATTAGTGAAGAGGACTATCAACACGCTTGTAAAGTATGGAATGAACTAGGAATGACAACATTGGGAGAATATTCCGACTTTTATGTTAAATTAGATGTGACTTTACTTTGTGATATAATGGAAGAATTTAGAGATACCTGTTTTGAAGCATATGGATTGGACCCACTTCATTCTTATACATCGCCTGGACTAGCATGGCAAGCTATGCTGAAAGAAACAAAGTGTAGACTTGAACTTATTACAGATATCGATATGGTTTTGATGATAGAGTCAGGTGTTCGTGGAGGATTGACGCAAAGTGTAACTAGACATGTAAAAGCTAACAACAAATATCTCCCAAACTTTGATACATCACAACCAACAACATTCTTAGGTTATTTTGACGCAAATAACCTATATGGATGGGCTATGTCAAATCCTCTTCCATATGGCAATTTTAAGTGGGCAAACCCAGATTCGATAGGCAATATAATGGACATACCCAAACACGGAGACATTGGTTACATTTTGGACGTGGACTTTGAATATCCTGAACAACTGCATGATCACCACTACGATTTACCACTATTGCCAAAGACGGAAATATCTCCGACTGGTAGATGGCCCAAATTAATGATGACGTTAACCAACAAGTCAAGATATGTAGCTCATTATTGGACAATACAGCAAGCAATAGAATTGGGATTGAAAATAACAAGAATCAATAGAGCAATACAATTTAATCAATCTTGTTGGTTAAAACCATACATCGACAACAACACAAGAAGAAGGACTGCAGCAACATCCGCTTTTCAAAAGGACTTTTTCAAATTAATGAATAATTCAATATTTGGCAAAACGTTGGAAAACAAAAGAAAACATAAAGATGTAAAATTAGTTAGCGATCCGGCGAAATTGCAAAAATTAGTACAAAAACCAAACTTTGGAACGAGTATAATTATTAACGAGAATCTTGTAGCTGTTACCATGAACAAAATCTCAATAACAATGGATCGTCCTCTATATGTGGGAATGTCTATTTTGGATATTTCTAAAACCCACATGTATGACTTTCACTACAACAAGATGGTGAAGTTTTATGGAAGAGAAAACATCGGGATAGCATATATGGATACAGATGCTTTCATTTATTGGATAAGAACAGAAGACATGTATGAAGATCTACGTACTTTTGTATATACTACTGACTTTGACTTTTCAGATTATCCTAGAGATCATCCCAACTATGACTACGATAGAAATAAAAAGGTGTTGGGCAAGTTTAAAGACGAAACAAATGGTGTACCAATGGAAGAAATCGTCGCTTTAATGTCCAAACTGTACTCATTCCAACTATACATCAGTGAAAAGGATGAACATCAAGTGGTGAAGAAAGCCAAAGGCATCAAGACTTCATATCTAAAGAAGAAAGTACAGTTTGAACATTATAAAAGATGTTTGTTTGAAAATGTGGAAACAACCGCAACATTCAACACCATCAGAAGCTACAACCATATACTGTATAGTGTAAAGCAAACAAAGTGGGCATTAAGTTATAAGGATGATAAACGCCACATTCTTGAAAATAACATCAACACATTACCATTCGGCCACTATTCCCTAATCCCTATTGATCAGTAAACCTTTTCTTCGTCCTTTACCTTCTTCCTTTTTCCTTTCATAAAGAAGAGGGGACATGACAAGCCCAATGTCATGTTCCCTCTTTTTTACACCAACGTAAAATGGCCTTGACCTATATTCTAACCGTATATAAAAGAGGATAAACCATTCTAGAGATCAGTACCTTTACAAGCGGTGTGGAAGACACAACTGAAGATGGAAGACTTAAAAAATAAAATTGTAAATGAACTTCATAAGCCAGCAAGAAGAAAATTTCCTAGAAGAAGTACAGTTATAAAAGGAATGAATGATCTTTTCCAAGCCGATCTCATTGAAATGATACCACATGGTAAGTTGAATAAAGGATTCAAATACATTTTAGCGATTATAGACTGTTTTACTAAAGTGGCTGATGCCTTACCGCTAAAGGACAAGACTGGTAAAAGTGTTACAAAAGCTATGGAAACGGCTATACAAAGAAATAAATTCAACATCAAACATCTACAAACTGATGATGGGAAAGAGTATTTTAACAAAGACTTTGCAGCTTTAATGAAGAAGTATAAAATAAATCATTATTCAAAAAATTGTGAAGTTAAAGCTTCAATAATAGAAAGATTCAATAGAACATTAAAAGGAGCAATGTATAAAACATTTTCCAAACGAGGATCATATGTTTGGTATGATATCTTACCGCAACTTATAAAAGAATATAACAACAAGTATCATCGAACCATTGGTATGAAGCCTAACCAAGTAAATAGCGGTAATGCTAAGATGGTATTAAAACGTATTAGGAATAATACAACTCCTAAACATGAAAAAATGCAGCCTAAAACATTTAAAGTTGATGATAAAGTTCGTATAAGTAAATACAAAGGAGTATTTAGTAAAAGGTATCTGCCAAACTGGACTAATGAAGTATTTACAATCTATAAAGTGCAACCAACAATACCTGAAACTTACATCTTAAAGGACAACAAGGGTGAATTACTAGAAGGTGGATTCTACGGACATGAGTTGTTAAAATCATCAGTTGGCGATGTATACCTTGTTGAAAAGATTTTACAAAGAAAAAAGGATAAGGTTAAAGTACGTTGGTTGGGATTTGATAAAAGTGAAGACTCTTGGATCCCTACAAAAGACTTGGTGTAGCAATTTGTGAAGTCATTGCGTGTTTAACCTTTACACAAGATGGAGATTGTGCAACAAAAGGATCGATTTTTTATTAATAATATTGATGAATTAACAGTTGACAACGACAAGTTAAATCATGGAAAACATGGTGAACTACTGCCAAACACAATAAGATGTTTAATAACTGGACCGTCAAATTGTGGAAAGACGAATGTGGTTTTTAACTTAATAACAAATCCTAAAGGATTACGTTTCAACAACATTTACATCTTTTCCAAATCTTTGCAACAACCCAAATACCAATTATTGGATAAGGTACTCGCAAGTGTGCCTGAAGTTAATTTCTACAAGTTTAATGCTAGTGAAACTATAATGGAGCCAAACGAGGCTAAACCATTTTCTATATTTATATTCGATGATGTATCTTGTGAAAATCATGACACTATTAGAAGTTATTTTGCCATGGGGAGACATTACAATATTGATAGCATTTATATTGGTCAAACTTACAGTAAAATTCCAAAACAACTAATAAGAGATAATGCAAATCTACTTATTATCTTCAAGCAGGATGAAACAAATTTAAAGCACATATATAATGATCATGTAAATGCAGACATGTCATTTGATAAATTTAAAGAAATGTGTGGCAAAGCATGGGCTGAAAAATATGGATTTCTAGTTATTATGAAAGAAGAAGCTATAAAAAATGGAAGATATCGTATAGGGTTGGATAAATTTGTATTAATCCATTGAACGATTGATGATACGTTTAGTAATAGATTGGTCTTCGCAGCGTAAACATGGTGAACCAAGAAAAACTATTAAAAGAAATAAAATCACTGAGTGACTCGATTAGACTTAAAAATCGAGCATTAAGAATGGGTTTGAATGAAAGAGAAGAATTTCTGGAGACTACATTTAAGCCTATTACAGAACCTTTAAAACAGATAACAGAAACTATTGGTAAACCTCATTATGAAGGAGATGTTTTGCTACCTGTTTCTAAATTTGAAGTAAAAAGTTTAAAAAAGGAAGAAGATGATGATTCTTACACAAGTGATAGTGAAGTTTCTCAAAAAGAAGAAGAAACAAGACAAGAAGAACCAGAAATAAATATTGAAAAAGAAGAAGAACAAGAACAACATATACCTGAAGCAGAACAATCAATTCCAAATCTAACAAAATTAAGTAGTGATATATTGCAACAAGGACCTCTTGGAAGAAAGTATATCATGAAGATGTTACATGAAATAAAAAATAACCCAAAATTACACAAGTCACATGTATATGGTGCGAGAATTGATGGAAATGAATTAAAAATAGGAGATTCAAAAGTACATTTGACTGAAGATGATGATATTGTTATTGGTGAGCATAAATATAAAGGAACAAAAGGATTATTTGAACTGATTTTTAAAAATATACCTATAAAATATACGCTACAAGATTTAAATACTTTTAAAGAAATTTTGCAAAATACTAATGCTCATAAAAAGAATTACTCCAAAGATTCAATGATAAATAGAACACGTGCAACTAAATATACAGTTGTAATAAAAAGATTGTTTCCGCTGAGAAAACTACCAACATTACGAACTGCGCCCGCTTTAAAGAAACCGCTAAAGAGGATTCTTTATCACTTATGGACTTATCACTTATGGATGAATATGGTAAAAAGAAAAAAGGAGAAGCTTCAACGTCTGGTAAAGGTTTAATGAAAAACCTATATAATACAAATGTGATTTACTATAATGATATAAATAAATTGGTTGATAGAATGAGACTATTACATGAAGCCATGGAAGCTGGTCATACAGGTTTAAATAATGAATGGGTGGCTTTAGTTGACGAACTTCGAAATCGTGGAATAATTGTATAAATCATCATGGATATATAAGAGAGCAGTGAGCATACAGTGGATCAGTTCAATCATGAGCGTTGACAAGTTCGGACGGTACTCCGGGCTAGGAGTACAAGGAGGAGAAAACAGAAAAAGAAGTGGATTGCCGCAAACACCTGAAGGTGACTATGATATGAGTAACAAACGTCTAAAATTTGTTAAAGACCCAGAAGAAGATACAGATGGAGCAAATTTAAAAACAGTAAAAGAAGCAACTTCAACATCATTGAAATTAGACAAGAATACTTACGATGTTAAATCACATAGAATAATTAATGTTGGTAAACCAACTGACAGTTTTGATGCAATTACTAAAGAGTATTTATCATCTGAACTTTCAAATACTTTAAAATTACAATGGGGTAATAATTTAAAAGATGGACAGACATATGATGCTGGAAATCATAGAATAACCAACGTGGCAAATCCAAAAAATGATAAAGATTCAGTTAATAAAGAATATTTACATTCTATAATACCGGAAAAGACTCAACGCGGATTTTCTTTTTATAAATTTATAATAAATGACATTGGATACCCAAAGGAAGATGGGGATGCTGTAAACCTGAAATACATCAAGGACAACTGTATTTTACAAGATGGTGATGAAATCGATTGTCATGGGAAAGTGTTGTCAAATGTAAAGTTCGCTTCTCAACCAAAAGACGCTGTTACTATGGAACAATTATCTAAAGAATTAAAAAGGGGAACATCGAATTTTGTAAAACATGAAGATGCCGTGCTAAAGCGAGGAGATACATTTATACATGGAAATGAAAAGTTTGATTTAATGCAAGGAAATAATGATGAATGGGATGCAGGACATAAAACAATAACAAATGGAAGATTTGGTATAAAAGATACAGATGTACCTCTAATGGTGCAAACATTAATTGCGAGTGGTGGTACATTAGGTACATACAATGGTCGTAATAGAAGAATAAAAGATATTTATCCTGGTTATGAAGATGATGATTGTGTTACATTGAGACAAACAATAACTTGGGATAAACACTTTGGGACCAAATATGATGCAAAGATGAAGAAAATAATTAATATTTTACCAGGAGAAGATTTAAATGATGCTGCTACTATTGGACAAGTCATAACAACGTCGAAAAGTGATTCGACTGCTTACACGTGTAATGATAAACGTATTATGCAGTTACACGATCCCCAACATCCAAAAGATGCTGTAACTTTAGACTGTTTAATAAGAATAGTGGGCAATTTACTTATCGATACCCACAATCATATAGCTAGTACAACGAGTCATGTGATGATTCAACCCGATGAACGAGAAGCTTGGATTAAAAATAGAATTATAAATCAGTATATAATTAATTTGAATAATTAAGTATTTAAATATAAAAATTGTGCATGTGCTATTCATTTATGTAAAGCAGCTCGTGGAGTAAACACGCTGGTTATATAAGACGACATAATGAAGACCGCAACGCTCAGTCGTCGTCAAGACAGCGGCAAGAAAGGACGTGGTATAACATCAGCTGCGTTATCCCTGCTAAGACGGATTCCTGTTGGTGCTGTTCTAAATCGAGCAATAGACGCTTTACCATACGAATTTCATCTGCCCGGAGGCTATCAATATTGTGGACCCGGAACTAAGTTGGCAAAACGTTTAGCAAGAGGAGATCCTGGAATTAATAAATTAGATCAAGCTTGCAAAGAACACGATATAGCGTATTCCAAGTTTGCAGATTCAACAAATAGATCAATAGCGGATAGAGCGCTAGCGGAAAAAGCTTGGCAAAGGGTTAAATCAAGTGACGCCAGTATTGCGGAAAAAGCAGCAGCTTGGGCAGTGACAACAGCCATGAAGACGAAAGCTAAGTTTGGTGGTGGAAGACGACGCGGGAGAAAACCTAGTAAAAAAGAAGCTGCAAAAAGATTCGGGAACATCAAAAGAAGACGTTGCACTAACCCTAAAAGGAAAGTCAAGAAAACATCCATATGGTCAATGGTAAAAAACGGATCGGGTCTTTACTTAAGACCGTACCGTGTGTATTAAATGAGAAGAATAAATTGATAATTCCAAATGAAGCATTAACAAACTATCAACTGTCAAAATATGTGAAATGTTTAAGAATACCATTCTTCAGAGGAGTTTTTATGAAAGATACATTACCAAATAGAGTGTGGAAAAATGAAACTGGAATAGTAAACTTAGACTCTAATTATGGACCAGGTACTCATTGGGTATGTTATAAAAAACTTGGAGAAAATGTTTACTACTTTGATAGTTTTGGAAATTTACCGCCACCAAAAGAACTTCAACATTATTTTCGGGACTCCAAGAATATATTCTACAACTACAAAAGAGAGCAACCTAGCAATACAGAAATATGCGGACATTTATGTTTAGAGTTCCTAGCGAAGAGCGTCAGTCAGCTTTAAGATGTCATCGTATACAGTGTCGCTGAGCGGAAATTCGTCAACATTGAAAAGTACACTTTTCCCAGCGTTACGTTTATCTACGGACAAACTATGGGAAGCAGCATTATTGGATTTGACTACATACAATTCAATTCCCAATGTTACAGAAGGAAAAAATAATTTACTACATTATTATGAGAGTAAAGATGAAAAAGGAAATTATTCACAATTAAAAATAATTCCATTATCTACAGGAGCATATGAAATAGACGATATAAACCAAGTATTACAAAAGAAACTTGGAGAAGAAAATATTTCTATAAAAGGTAATAATAATACATTGAAAGCAGAAATAACTTCAAAGTATTATATAGATTTTAGTTTAGACCACTCAATCGGCAATTTGCTCGGATTTTCAAAGAAGAAAGGAATTTTAGCTCCTGGAAATGATTATACTGGCGATACAACAGTAACAATATTAAAGGTGAACAGTATTGATGTAACGTGTAATATTATACACGGATCATATAGAGATGGAGTAAATCAACATATATTACACACATTTTACCCGACAGTAGCTCCTGGTTTTAAAATAGTTGAGAAGCCACAAAACCTGATATACCTACCGTTAAACACCAGTTTCATTTCAGACATCGTACTGAACATATTGGATCAAGACGGCATTAGTGTTGACTTTAGAGGAGAAACAATAACTATACGGTTACATATCAGAGCGGCAACATAAAGTCAACATGGGATTATCATTTAAACCACAACGGAAGAGTCGGGAGCTCAGTAGCTCCTCAACATTCGACGAGTTAACACCGGACAACATACGCTTCCTACAGAAGATCGGACTAAAACTTGCCAACCATGGATATACTGGATATAGCACAAGGACCGACATTCGACGAAACCCTATGGGAGAAGGAATATCACACTCACAACCCTTACACTTCATCAAAATTAAATAATAATGATGAAATAAGGATTCCTATTCAACAACAAGATATCTACACATTACCATGTGAAAGTTATTTATATATCGAAGGAAGAGTAACAACATTGGATGGAAAATCTGGTTCAACTGTTCCTTTTATAAATAACCCTATGGCATATCTGTTTGATGAAATTAGATATGAGATATCTGGAGTAACAGTTGATTCAACAAAAAAAGTTGGTATATCAACAACTTTAAAAGGATTGACTTCAATAACACCTCATGAAAAGAATTCTTTAATCTCGGCTGGATGGGTGACTCCTGATAAAGACACTATTACTCCTAATACAAAGGGTTACTTTGATTTTAATGTGCCTTTACGATTGCTTTTGGGATTCGCAGAAGATTACAAGAGAATAATAATAAATGTAAAGCAAGAACTGGTACTGCTCAGATCTTCAACGAATAAGGACGTAATACAAGCGCCAAGTGGAACTAAAGATGCCGATTTGGAATGGCAACTTCAATTGGATAAAGTTGTATGGAGAGTACCACATGTCAGATTATCGGATGAACATCGAGTATTATTATTGAAAAAATTAAAATCTGACCGTGATATTGTAATACCATTTAGAAGTTGGGAATTTCATGAATACCCCATATTGCCTCAAACAGAAAGACAAACATGGACTGTTAAAACCTCTACTTATTTAGAACGAGCAAGGTACATAATAGTCGGTTTTCAGACTAAACGAAAAGATGTTATAACTGCGCACGCTGGTCAATTTGACCATTGCAAGATAAAGAATTGCAAAGTTTTTCTAAACTCTCAGTTCTTTCCATATGACAGTTTAAATGTTTCATTTGACAAGAAACGTTATTCCAGTCTATATGACATGTATGCAAGATTTCAATCGTCATATTATGGTAAGACAAATACACCATTACTATCACCAGAACAATTTTATTCAAAAGCTCCAATTGTTGTAATCGATTGTTCAAAACAAAATGAATCTGTAAAATCTTCAAGTGTAGATATAAAAATTGAAATGGAATTTGAAGATAAAATACCAGATGGAACTTCAGCATACTGTTTAATTCTACATGACAAAATAGTTACTTACACACCGCTGACAGGAATTGTGAAGAATGTACTTTAAAAAGGATTAATACAACATCTGCACGATTTGTAAGGTTTTTACAAAAGATAAACAGTATCTAGGTCATCTGCGAGTATAAAAGCGAGAAAGAAGAGCTGGAAATTCATTTCATCTTTGATTGTCGTATGGGTAACATCGTCCGCAAGATGAGTTCTGCTACATCAAGTGCTAATGAAGAAACTACACCTCTTATGGCTGACAATAGTTTGGATATAGAAAGACAAGTTGAACAGGAAATGGAAGAGTTCCTCAAGTTTAAACATAAGAAGACAGACGAAGAGGAAGTTGAAAAAGGAACGAAGAAAAGGAAAATTGAAGATAACATTTCTACCAACATCTTAATGGAGGTATTTCTTAGAATATTTTATCCTATTTCTTCTTGTATGACAAAGACTGTGTCTGCTGGAGTAATGAAATCATTGGATTACTCTCCAACTGTTATTTTGAATCACGGATCTAAAATGGTAACCTTCACTGAATCTTCTTGGGAATCTTTTATGAAACATATACATCTTTTGGAATGCTATTTGAGTAACAATACGTTTGGAAGAAAAACAAAACTAGGTTTGTTCGAATCAAATATTGAAATCGATATTGTTAAACAACGTGGTCAACAACTAGTTCGATTTAGAGATTTAACTAAATATAATATAAAAATACATTTGACAAAAGAAGAGTTTTACGCTTTAACTTGTGCTACTGGTCCTATAACAAGATATTTAAAACAGCTAATATTCTCAAGTACAATTATCAAAGATTATTTAACTGATGCATTGGATAGACAACCATATGTTCCAATCCTATACGGTCCAGTAGATACTTCAATCTTCAATAGGATCCCGCATGAAGTAGAGATGTGGAGAAAGTTACACCGCAATCAAACCAACTTTAATTTAGATGAAGAAGAAAAGCAAGAAAACAAGGAAAACGAATCACGTTTCAACAATCAACAATCGACAACAAATTAAACAGACAAAGAATATTGTAAGTAAGAAGAAGAAGAATGTTGGAGTATAAAAGGCTGCCAATCTGCATTGACATACCAGTTGTCTACTGAACGTCATCATGGATAAACGAGTTTCATTCTCTAAGAAGACGGAAATAATGGAAGTAAAGCGAGGTATCATAGAGTTTCAGGCATTCCGTGGTAATGATGGAAATTTTATAATCAAAGAGTTAGTGGTACTAGATATGATAACATCTGTTGTTTATCACTTTTTATTCATGCCTCCTTTGCCGTTCAACAGATTAACAACCAAGGCTAAAGTAACAAACAAATGGTTGATGAAACATTTTCATAATCTAACATGGGATGAAGGTTTTATAACCTACAATATGACGCCACACATTATGAATCATTTCTGCAAAGAGTTCAAAACTATTTTTACAAGAGGATTGGAAAAAGCAAATTGGATACAAGCATATACAAACCATGAAGTGATAAATGTGCAAATGGAGAAAGATTTTTATTGCTACTTTGCTAACATCTGTATTGCATCTAAAAACTTTAAACATCGGCAGTCTCAATGTGCTTTAAAGAACGCATATCGTTTGAATGTCTATCTCCAGCAAAGTGGTGGGGGAAGCGTTGGGTATAAAAGCTAGAGCGGCACTATGACAATGCATGAGTATTGCTCTAACCTCCGAGGAGTCAACACCTCTGACGCGCAAGCACAAGAAGAAGAAGACGAACAATAGTAAGAAGACAAATAATGGCATCGCAAACTTTTCTACAGTCACTTGTTGATCAATTCAACAAACATTCTAAATCTACAATACTACCGACAAAGAAATGTTCAGAGTTGAAGGAAGAAAAACATTACATTATTCACACTATTAAGAAGATGGAAACATCAATTGGAGATGCCATCAATTGCACATTGAGTGAAGCACCCTACACACCTGGTGATGAACCGAAATTTCAAGTATTTCTTCCCAAACGCTTCGTTCAACTGCTGCAGAATGAAGATTTACGACTGATTCACCCCGGCGCACTCTATTTGGCATCCCACGGTCCAAGCGGAACCAACTCTACTGAACTTACACTTCATGTTATGCCTATTAGCAACTAGTCTGTAATTTGTATATACTGTTGTACATGTGTGTAACCGATTTTAAATAAATAAAAATGAAAAAAAAGAAAAGGCAACATATTGATAGTGTTTCTGCACTATCGATATGTTGCTTTTTTTAAAAACACGTTTGGATGACCTTGACCTAGTTTCGAGGGTATATAAAGGCCGTAATTTTCTTGAGGATCTCATCAGTCTACGACTACCTTTCGTGCTGTACACATCTCTGTTGGCTCTCCAGTTATTACGAATAACAACATGTCTCTTAAGGTTAAGTGTGCATCATATGATACCACCACCATTACAACTTTTGAAGAACTCGACGATTTTACTAATGAACTGCGAGTGTTACTTGCCGGTGGTTATCGTTTAAATATTGATGTTTACGCTAACAACATGAGGATGTTTCCTAAACAGAAGTTCTGCAACGAAGAAGTATTCGTTTCCACACAACCTTCAACTACAACACCATCTACTCAAAGTAATGTTAAGTTCCAGAAATATTACTAATGTTAAATAATATCAAGTGGTCGCTATAGCATCTATAAAAGGACCGTGTAACCTAACAGAATCATCATTTGCTCTCCAACTGACGCAGCGAAAACAACTACTAATACCATGTTGTACAGAATGATGATTGAATTCAATGGAAAAATCTACGGAAAAGACTATCAAAGTGTAGAACAAATGACGTCCGATCTTCAAGTATTGACTAAAGAGGGATTCCAACCAAAATTAATTCTAAAATTTCCTGAAGTATATCCACTCTCCACTGAAGATCTCATCGCCATGGCTAAAGAAGAAAAAGAAAAATACAAACAAGATGTAAAGAAAGAAAAAGAAGATGAAAACTCAGTATCTTAAATAAATACATCTTACACTTGTAAGATGATCTTTTTTAAAACTCCATTTGGATGACCTTGAGATTACCCCCCACCACTTTTCCTAGTCTATAAAACACGCTATCCTACACTGTACAACTTCATTTCTTGCCAACACTTAGAAGCGCCAACATGGAAGAGAAGAAAAACGAGGACGCACCGCGCTACTGTTGTGAACAAAAATGCACCGATTTAGGAAGATGGATGGTAGACGGATTAGCTTGTATAAAGTGTGAATTCTTCGGATCCTGTTACTGCAAATGCAAGACAAAGCAACTACCACCACCGGAATTGCGAACCATCAAGATTTATAAATCACGATACTTCCACACTTGCTGTCCCCAGAGGTGTATCAAATTTCATCCGGAAAAACTTGTCAATTGTCGAGAGTGCAATGCATATTATAAAGACGACTTTTGTACATGCATCATAAGTGCGTGCAAGTACAGATCAGATTGGTCTACTGATACTGTTGAAGCTTCAGATGTATAGCTGTAGTCACTGACTGCAGCCCTTTTTTAAAACTCCATTTGATTGACCTTGAGATTACCCCCCACCACTTATTTTTTACAACATATATTCTACGGATCATTCGATACGCTTCTCATTCTTATTTCATTACTCGCACTGACAACAACATGGATGATAAATTCATTTCCTTTCAACATTTAATTACCAACAGAGAAGAGATGGAAGAACTATTCCAAAACTTACTCACACTCATTGATAACTATCCTTTAAGATGGATCAACATCACAGTGCAATACGTCAATCCTACCAAAATATTTTCATCCTCATCATCATCTTCTGCCACCTCCATGTCTTCATCGTCGCAAAGTGCAGAGGAAGAGGAACAGAAAACTAATGGTGTTAAAATTGTTGAATTAAACGACGAGGAACAAGAAATGCAAGCTCTGGTTAAATATAAATTTAATATTTAATATTTAATTTACAAACATTATTAGTATTCCTAACTTAAAAATACAACTAATGGTTATCTTAGTACGCCTCCTACTACCTACCCGAACGGCGCGGCGTTTCGCTGCGAAATGCGCTGGCCAACGGTTCGCATGGGGGTATATCACCCTTCCCCCACCACGCCACCACCCCTCCACTTCCCCCACCACGCCACCACCCCTCCACTTCCCCCTCCACCGCTCTTGCCTGCATATAAGCGAGCCGCTGACTGACGCTCGTCATTTGTTTCCCGACTCCCGTACGATGAACAACGATCCGCTACCACATATGAAATCTACTTTTATAATTAGAACAAGACATGATTTAAAAGATTTAATGGAAACTTTAGAAGATATTATAGACAAATTCCACCCCATCACTATGAATTTGGAACTTGTTTACGGTTGTCCAACATGCGATAGAGTTAAGAGTGAAGATGAAGATGCTTTGCTAGAACTCACTCCTGCATCCTCCAAACCTACACCAACAGCTGACGATGACGTTTGATCGGACAAACAACTGTTTTTCTTAACCCCCCACCACTTTCCATTAAATATGCCCTGTCCTCATCTTCGTTTCTCATTTCATCGCCAACTTTCCGACCGTCAACACCGCTCCCGTTTCACAAATAGAAATTAAAACGAGCACACAAACATGATGGATGATTTTTCACTTAAAACACAATTGGAAGAGGACAGACTCAAACTAGAGATCAACAGGATGCAATTGCAAACGGAAAATCAACAAGGGATGGTTCGCCTGCTGCAACTGTTCAAATGCGTACTGTGCATGTTGTGCATCTACCTTCTCTTCGCCACCGCCTTCGGCGTCTACCACTCCCTCACCGTTGGACGATATTTCAACACCTCTCTGCACAAGAACACAACTTTGATTTAATTTTAAAAATAAACGAAAACCTCCCGCGGCCCGGCGCCGCCCCACCCCTCCCCATTCCCACCGAGCCCCTGCGGCTCCCACTTTTTTAAAACTCCCTCCAAATGACCTTGACCCACTTCCCAAACCAATCCATCACTGTCACCCCCACCCCACACTTCCAACCCCACACCTGCCACTCCCAACCCAAAAAAAATGAGTGACCTTGAACTGAGGCAGAACCGGTGTTTTGCCACTACTATTAGAAAACTTCCCAAAAAATACCGAATCGAAAATTTATTCCATAACTACTGTTACGAGTACTGTCAATGAATAAAGCATATATAAATAAATATAGCAGTATACCAGTAATTTTATTTTATTTTTGCCTGTAACTTCAATCTGGTTGCAAGTTGTGTTTTTAATTTATCCACAATCATTAAATTTTATCTGAAATCTCTTTTCTTAGCATGGAACAGTCAAAGTCTTATATCATTTGAAAATTTATATTTAAATTTACTCGTAAATTTAACTGAGTTAATATACAAAGCTTTTCTATATTTGGACCACAATGGAAAAAAACTCACGCCGAGGTATTTGGTACAGTTTAAAATTACTCATATTTTTGTTCCTGAGTGCTAAGGTGTTTATTAAGAGTTGCTACAACATATTAATATCATTGTTAAAACCTTTACTATATTTATTATTTAAGAGCTGTCGTTTGTCAAATTGAAATCAGTTATTATAAACATTTCACTATTTATTTAACTATTAAATTAAACATATTAAACACTATTAAACATAACACATATATTTAAGGAAAAACACCCGAATCCTCATTTTTACCATTTTTTACCACTACGGAAATAAAAAAAAAAATAATAATAAAAAAGGAAACTTTTTTCAGTGTATATAATGTAACTATTTGTACAAATCAACGATGTAATTTTGATCAGGTTAGATTAGTTTAAAATTGCTGCTTTAAAATAATTGTATAATAAAATAAAATAAAATTTATATTCTAATACCGGTGTGACGTTTCCGACAAGACATGCCAATTTATATTGAGATGGATTGATAGCGAATGTCCGGTTGTCCATTCAGGTTGTAATTGGAGTTGTATAAGTCCCTTCTCGGACAACAGCTTGCAATTAGCCTTTTATTGGCGACCCCGGTAATGTTTATTGAAATAATGTACTTAGGCCTATATTTATACTTTACTTATACTTATACCTATAATAAATAATGTATTTATACATAATATATGCTATATTTAATAGGTCATGCAATAAGGAGAAACCCATTACTATTGTGTTTGGAATCAAAATTTATTTTTTGTTAAAATTTTTTAATTTCAACTGAGATTTTTTTCATAAATATTTCACTTTGTTAGAATTATATGAAAATTTTTTTATTATTTGATTTAATCTTCAATTACCCAATTGTAATCACTTTTAATTAATAAAAATATTTAGGCAAAAAATGCGGTTTTTGATAGAAATATCATTCTGAAACCTTGTATTAATATGTTTATCTTGTGAACACATAAAGCGTACATAGATATAAATTGTTTTGAGGATCGTTTTTCACTGAGGAAGGATACTTGAATATGAAGAGTACTTGAGATGTTGTGGCGTGAGAAGTGTTTTGATTGAGAGCCTATTTCATCAATAATGGACAGTGATGGCAAAATAAATAAGAAAAGTTCTCAAATGTTACTTTGTAAGGAGAATAAACATGTAGAGTTACGGTATCTAAAGTATTTATTAAATTTAATTATATATATACTATTCGTTACAAAATAATGTTTTGTCATGTCTACTCCATGGCATTTTATCTCAGGAACAAATTAGTACATACAATTATAGCTTCGTTTAAAGAGCTCAAGTACCACTAATTTCTTAAATATTAATTTATTAATTTCCGAAATGTAACTTTTTATCAGTATATATTATAAGTTATAGTTAATAGCTTTTTATAGTTTATTGCTATTATCAGGCAATAAATATATAAGTAAATATATATAAAAATATATATTATTTTGTAAGTTGTCTAGTAGTTTCAGGTTTTATTTTTGATGGTATACATTAAAAGAAAGATGGACTAGTAACTGGGACTATATTAAAAGTTGATATATTTTTAATAACACCCTACCGCTTAAGACTTAATGATAATACGAATTATTTCCATCAATCAGTCATACCGTTCCAGTATCATATACACTTTTACATTAATATTGTCATTACATATAGAGCTCGTATGCTGCCACCGTTTCTAAGCCCATTTTAAGTTGTATCATATTTGTTTTCACAAAAATCTATAATTAAAATTTGAGTCATGTCTGTACATTTATTAGACATTTTTCTTGAAGTTTTTTTTTTTACTTAAGTTTCATGCATTAATACAAAATCAGTGTTGGACACAGGGTAGAATGAAGTTAGTGTTTAATATTTCAAGGGAACAAATAATTCTAACAATTGTGGCCAATAGGGGTATTTTTAAAAATATTTTTCAAACTTTGGTACCTTTATTTGAAAATCTTGATTTTCTCAGAAAATAGGACCGTGTGTTGATAACCTAATAGCATTTTTGGATTCTGCATAAAATTTCAATAAGAATAACGAAATAAAACATGAGTTTATTTCAGTTATTTATTTGTAGTTTTTGTTGGAAGATAAGAAATGAATTTTTTTATAAAATTCTTAATCTTCTAAAACATTCAATAAACTGTATCGATTTCGTCATAGGAGGTGTCAAATATTGTTAAAAACTTTGGTATTTTATAGGCTTCAAAATCATGTATTACACATTAAGGTTTGATCATAATGTAGGGGAAATAATCAAACTCATATTAATTAAGATCAAAATTTTTAGTAATTTGTCACATTTATTGATCAAAAACAATTTTATCAACAGTGAATAATTTAATTTAATAGTGTAAATGCATTTGTATATTTTCTTCAAAATGTTCTATAATTAAATAAATAAATAATGATTGAGTTCAAAAGGCTATACAACGACTTGACGATGACTAAGGAGGTGATTTCTCAAAAATAGATACCCTAATTCGCAATTTGGACTTTTTATTATGTAAAGTATTTTAAGAATTAATTAATTAATTCTACTTGAGAGTAATGCATGCATGAATCAAACATTAGTATTGGTAAAATTATTTTAATAAAATAACAACATTTTGGATTTTTTATTTTATTATTTTATTTTTTGTTCACATTGGTTGAAGTGTGAGAAAATATGAGTATTCAAAAGTCAGTACTTTATGATGTCTCAAGGAAATTTTTTGTTTTTATTGCAATATTTTAGGCAGTATATACTTTAGGATATGTAAGAAGGCCTACTTGTAATCCAAAAGTTATAAAATGTTTAACTTCATGTCACGGGTCTTTTATTACACTTTATAAGCCATAAATATCAAAATATCAATAAAAATAAAAGCAAAAAAACAGGACTTCAAGATTCAAATCAAGGGAATTCTTCTCCTTACCTCTAAGTGCTGCGTTCTAAGCTTTATCATTATTAATTTATTTATAGAAAACTTTATGGAGAATATAAAAATTTACTTAAAATATTTTAAAGTAAATATTCAGTGTTAATAAAATAGTCATTTATTAATAAAGGTAACAAATTACTCAAAATTTTGATTAAGGATGTTATAATTAGTATACGTATGATTATTTCACCTACATTATGAACAAACCTTAATGTGTGATACAGTATTTTAAAGCCTATAAAATATCGAAGGTTTTAAAAATATTTGACATATATTATGACAAAATCGAAACAGTTTATTAAATGTTTTAGAAGATTAAGAATTTTATAAAAAACATTTTTGATATCTTCCAACGAAAATTGCAAATAAGTAACTGAGTTAAAATCATGATTTATCTCATTATTCATATTGAAAATTTCATGCAGAATTCAAAAATTTTATTAGATTCTCAACACGATGTCCTGTTTTCTAATATAAATAAGATTTTCCAATAAAAAACCGAATTTTGTAAAATATGAAAAATTACCTCTATTTGGCCACAATGGTTTGAATAAAAACATTTTAATACACAGTTTTATCACATTTTGTGTCTAATTTGTTCCTTTAAAATATTACACACTAACTTTATTTCCCCCCATATATATTTCTCTCTTCCCCTATCACTCTGTTTTTCTACTTATCTGAGACGCTAATGGCAGAATACTTTGTCCGCTTATAATATAAAATAACTTTACTTGACGTTTTCATTTTTTCTAGAGTGTGTGAAGGATCTTAGTAGCTATAATTGCCTGTGCAACCTTAGAACTTTGCCCCAAAGTCCGTCAACTAACTAAGTGTAACTAAGTTGAGCTGAAATACCAACTTTATCCGCTTTCCACACGAAACCGGCGTTAGTAAATTATATGGTGACTTTAATCACTATTGTATGGTGCTATGAGAAGTATATTTAACAAAACTCTGGACCAATAGTTGTCAATAATGCTCTGCCTCATAATAAAATAGTCATATTTTAATCTTATGGTAATATGTAATTCTATTATTTTGTTAAACGTGCCATGTTTAATGAAAGTAAGTGGTCCAAGAATCAATCAATCAATCAATCAATGGTAAAAAACAACCTATATTTTGAGAAATCAACCACGTACTTTTGCGAACGTTCGGTGTGGTATGATTTTTACATTTACATTAAAAAATATTACAACAATTTACATACACAGGTATGTTAATACGGTTTTATATTTACATCAAATGCCAATTTTTAAGGATATTTTATGAAATAGACTCCCATTATCCTTAAAATAATTATCCTAAAATAATCCACTCGGCCCGGATCTCTGGAACGTTGCCTATGACAGCCTCCTGAGGTCAGAGATGCCTGAGGAAACCACTTTGGTTGGGTACGCCGATGACGTCGCAGCTCTCATTGCTGCACGCAACGTTGAGCTGGCCCAACTAAAGTTGAACCGAGTCATGCGTGTGGTCAACACCTGGATGTCAGATCACGGTCTCTCGCTTGCTCTCAGTAAGACGGAGATTGTGATCCTCACGAAAAAGAGGATCGACACCGTCGTCCCACTCCGAGTGGGAAGAGAGGTGGTCACATCAACTCGTGCCGCCAAATACCTTGGGGTTATGGTGGACACCAAGTTAAGCTGGAGGGATCAGATCTTCCGTACGGCGGACAAGGCCGCTAAGGTAGTCACTTACCTTAGTAGGCTGATGGCCAATGTCGGGGGTCCCCGATCCAGCAGAAGACGTCTGTTGATGTCCGCGGTCCAGTCCGTGCTCCTTTACGGGGCAGAGGTGTGGGCAGGCGCTCTAGATAAGGAGTGCTACAGGTTGCGACTCGCCCGGGTTCAGCGTCAAGCTGCGCTCAGGGTGTGTTCCGCCTACCGGACAGTGTCCGAGCCTGCCGTCCTGGTGGTCGCCGGAGTCATCCCTGTCAAGCTCTTGGCAGGGGAGAGGAAAGCGATTTATCAGAGACAAGGCGAGATCGGCAAGGACACGGCAAGAACAGAAGAGCGCTCCCGAACCTTCCAGCAGTGGCAACACAGCTGGGAGCACGACATCCGAGGACGATGGACTGCGCGACTTATCAAGCAGGTCCAACCATGGGTGGAACGGCGGCATGGGGAGGTGGACTACTACCTGACCCAATTTTTGACAGGTCACGGCTATTTTCGGTCGTACCTGAACCGGATGGGAAAGACCGGTTCACCGGACTGCATTTATTGCCCGGGTGTTCCCGACGATGCGGAACACACATTCTTCCGCTGTCCCCGTTGGGAAGGGCCCCGCCTGGAGGCCACACAAATCTTTGGTGCATTTTCGGTAGACTCGGTCTGCCAAAAGATTTTGGAGGATGAGGGCAACTGGGATTGTTTGTCACAGTTCGTCCGGGGCATCCTCCTGGAAAAGAAAACCGATCTGGACCGCGAAGTGGCCCAGATCCCTTGATCGAGCGGCTGGATAAGGAGCGAGCCCCACGGGCGTAAGCCAAATTTAGGCCTAGCCTGACGTAATGTGATAAACAATTCCAGGTTAGATTCCTAAAGAGTAGAGGAGGTTTTTTAGTGGGTAAACCCGTTTTTTAGGGGAGCCCCACACTACAGGCTGGCCACCTGTGTGCGTAATGCATTTTTCCGCCTCTCCCTCAAAAAAAAAAAAAAAAAAAAAATTATCCTTAAAATGTTATTTTTAATTGTGCAGGAATAAAAAAATATTCAGTCTAGGAGTATAATCTAATGATAAATTTGAATTATTGTAACAAAAAATCCTTACCTCCAATAAAAATGAACAAAACAACACTCGTGAAGTGGATATGACAGACAGGCTTTTAGTTTCTTTAATTAATGGTCTATCTCATAATTAAAGGAAAATTATGGGTTGATCTTATAAGTTATTTAACATAAGAAATGAATTAATTATATAAAATTAATTATATTATAATCCTGGGATATTATGGGTGGGTCAGATCTTAACTAAATATCTTTAAGTTGGATTTAACGTTGTACATATCTTTGCATGTCCTACACTAGAGAAGTGATGTTTGCTAAGAATGCAGGTGTGAGGACGATTGCATTTGGTAATCTGTTGTCGCATCTATAGTAGGTTTCTGAACTAATTATATTTCATAAACAAACTACAAAATTATTTCCAAAGTGTGATTTTATATGTATACGCTGTGTGTAGTCTGATTTTATCTATATAGAACTTTAAATGTTATCATTACATTACTATGTTAACTTTATATCCAATCGCGACAAAAACCCTTGAATACAATAAAACCAAATTTTATCCCAAAAGTGAAAATAAACAATATTTTTCGAATAGTAAAAAATAAACAATAAAAATCTAAATTTTGTATTAATGTACCTAAAAGTTGTTGTCAGATACTGCATTTACAGTATATAGATTCAGTGCAAAGACCAATTGAAGCTTAAACATTGAATTTGAAAATGGATTTGTGTAATTCATTAAAATAAACTACACAGTACACATCCCCTGTAATAAGAACGGGTGAACAACTAAAATACTATTTAAAGCGTAGATTTGAAGTTAAGGTGTTAATTAATCTTAATCATGACGACAGAAATTACATTTTATTACTGCTTTATCATCATTACTTAACATTGAATAAACATTTATTTTAAAAGAATAACTAACAAAGGTGGTAATCTTTCGCTTTGATTTATTCTTGTATAGCGAAACACGAAAATACTTTGACCGCTCATTAAAATGTCTTAGCTTTATGCTATGAGAGATTCATAAGAAAGTCAGTGGCTTACGTAGGATTACGTAGCCTAACACTCAAATCGCCTTAGCCCTGAGTTTGGGCAGAATTACTTTGTTAATATCGTTGTTAGATCCTTAATGCCACATTAAAAAATTTTATCATTAAAATATAAACCTCGACACCAGGATATATGTAAAATAATATTCTTCGGTTACTTATCTCTCACTCAGTAAAACGAATTAGGTTTAAAACTGACTATAGACTTTTAATTTATAAAACATTATATCCATTTATATTGAAAGATAAATATAGTATTTTAATTAAGATAGCAATTAATTGCACATATAAGATTACTTTTTGGATTTAAATTCCACACAATAAAGAGAGCTGTGGGTGGAGTTAATGGGAAGGCTTTGTTTTAGTAAACAAAAGCTAAGTTAAGTGTCTTTACCACACAATCTTCTGCGGCTTTATGCTTAGAGGCGTTGGACAGCAAATGCCGATCCCACAAAAGAACAAATGATTTGTTTATGTATAGTATCAAGTAATTTTTATAAATATAATATTAAATTGATGGAAGTGTTATTATTCTCGAAAGAAATATTTTGCGGGAGGTGTATTAATCTCCCAATTTTTACTTGCACATGCAAGCTTTTACCATAGTTGACTATTAGAAGGCCGGTGTTGACGTGGTGTATACTCTAAGTATAGAACATGGTTCCACACGAGAATACTATGGTGAGGGAGAGGTTATTGATGAAATTACACTGTAAAAAACCAAATAAATATGTAAATAAACTTGTAAAGCCCATTTAGAATAGCAGGTTTCCTTAAATAATGTGTTAATAAATTCTATAATTGGAAAAAAACGAACTAGTATGCAACAGTGAAAAATACAACAAAATAAAATAATACAAAAGGCTTCAGCCAAGGGATATTACAAAAGATGTATAAACTCTTACCTCCACTATTTCTGTCCCACACCACCAAGTATTAAGTTAAAAAAAAAAAAAAAAATGGGCCACATCATACATGGACAGAACCTAAACGCGATTACACATAAAACCGTCGCCGATCCTTTGATGTGTCTTAGGATATTTTTACATAAGTTGGATTTTAGTGCAACAGACTTCGTTAAAACCGGAATGCTCCATTTCAACTTAGGTGAATAATTGGCCAAAATCCCTTGGTAGCTATAGCCCATAAATGGCTCCCAGCTTGCTAAAGTTTATATTATTATGAATGAGTTTTCAGGAATAATACAAGAAACTGGATATACAGCAGTTTTCATGTATATTCATCCCTGTGAATAAAGAGTATTCAATATATATAATGCACTATATACAACAGTGAATAATATTTGTTAATTTGAAACAAGGACCAAAGCTTTTTTTGATATAAAATAAAAGTTATGACAAAACAATAATATATTATATATCGGTTTAGCGAAAATAGTTCATTCAAAACAATTTAATATGCGAAATATTGAGTACAAACTCGATAAGGTATATATTGGAAACAATCCAGAAAATATTTCAGGTCAACTGAAGTAGGAATAGTGTGTTGGGACAGGTAAACAGAGACGGAAAGGCAAAACAACCTGAACACGACGTCACATCGCACTGCAGTCCATGTTAGCCTGAATGTTAAATAAAAGAGACTCAGCCATCGTAAGGTTTGAAAAGAACATTCTACTGGACGAAGTATGTGATTATTTTTATTTTTTAATATCTAAAGGTTTTAAACGTATAACTAGCCAACAAGTATTTTTATGTCAAAAAAAAAGCCACATTTGGACGTTATTACTATGTGGAAAATGATTAAATTTCATTAAAACACATAACCAATTAAGTTTTCATTTGATTTATTTTGTACAGTATTATCATTTTGCAAATACTTTTAAGATTATGTCAATAGCTAAGTTATACTTAATAAGCTTATTAATTAATTATAATGTTTTCGTCAGGTTTAAAAAAAAAATATTCCCATTTGATTTTATGTTTAAAACAATTACAATGAATGTGATTCTAACCAAATTACCTAAGTATTTAATTGAGATGTATTCTATAAAAAATATGATTGAGATTAATATTTTGAAATACCATAGGATTTTAAAATATTTTGTGTTGCACGGGCGAAAATAGACTAACCTTTCATACTCCTATTTTTTCTTGGAAGTTTTTCCAATTACAACGTGAGATTGAATACACGGAGGGATCCAGGTTTGTTTGTTACATTCAACTGAGTTCTAGAAACTGGAGCCGAGTTGGTGAATTTGGAGACAATTAACTGTTATAAATAAAATATTATGCAAGAAAATGTGAATAAATTGGTGACAAGAAAACAAATTTACAGTACTTGCATGATCTCCTTGTTTGGTTTTAACATGTATGTTCAAATTTTTTTCGGATTCCTATGATTGAAACTAAATCCTTACCACAGTTTTAAGCTGCCATTAATATGCTCATGTGATATATTAATTTTGTTGACATAGTTTTCAACAATATTAAATTCAAAATGTAATTTAATCATTAGAAAATATAATAGGCATAACTTACTCGGTAAATGATGGTCGAAGTATGCCCAAAATAACCTCTGTTATATCACCATGGGATATTGAAAAAAAAATAATGCCTGAAGTATGTATAATTATCCCCTACTAAACTAAAAACCATAAGGGAGTTTCCCAAAGCGGGGTACTGTCCATTAACTAAACAACCAGCTTACCGAATTGCATGTTCAACGATTCGGAAAACAACTACTTTATAACCTTCGATGTTGGGTTAGACGTACTATAATAAACTAGTTTAGCTTGTTCCTAAGTGTATTTTTGTAATATTTTTACTATAACTCATCAACTGAGATAAACATTTACAAATATTATAAACTATGATTAATATATTTACGAGTGAAATAACTCGATCAAAAAAGTAATACGAACTTCTTACACTTTGACCTCGTGCACTCCACGAAAATTTGTATCGAGTGAATGGGGCCTAAACCTCTGTCTTTTATCAACTTCTAGTGTATTTGCTGCTCAAGATCAATTAATTTAATTTGAACTATGATATGGCATTGCTAAAAATGCCACGTTTAGTTCTAAAATAATTAAGTTCGACCATACCAATATTGGGATTATCAGTAATCTCCCAAAACTATAATAATTTACAGCTGTTCTACAAATGTTTAAAATGCTCAACTCAATCCCAATGTTATTCCTAAGGGAAAATTTCATACTTAAATAAAAAATAGCACCCTTATTTTAAGTCTGATTTTTTATCAATTTTTGGTAGAAACAACTTCAGACCCAGCTCTATGTAACGTCACCGAAAACTTAAAAATTGGTTGAAATTTGGGGAAGGAGTTATAAATATATATTTAAAAAAATATCCTTAGCTTAATTATTAAACAAGTTCAGATTAAAGTATAAATGTGCGACACATTCCTTGATGTATGCACTTTAAATATTTTTCGTTAATAAAAGATAAAGTATTTTGACTATTTTAACTCATTATAAGAATAGAATAGAATAGAATTTTCTTTTTTCTCATATGTACATACATACATAAATACAAATCATACATAAAATTTCAAAAAATATAAACAAAAAACAAAATATTTTTCATGGTAGACTTGCCAGGTTTACTATAAAAGATCTCATAGACCTACTACTAGTCCAACCATAGTAAATGAAACTTGGATTGATTATAATATCACGCAGAACAATAAGTTGTGTTTCAAGCTTAAATTAACTATTTTATGAACTGCAAAGTTTTTAAAGATAACCTACTTTATGAAACATTATATATTTAAATAAAATAAATTTTATTTGAAATGGTAAAATGATTGATTATAGTTGATTAAAAAATCAAACTTATCCATTATATTGAGAAATTTAAATGATAATAAGAACAAAAACAAAAGAATGCGCATTTGTAAAATTATAATAATTTTTAAAATAAACAATTTAAGGCCTATTATTTTATTTATAAATAAGTAAGGAAGAAATTGTATTCCTAATAATATAAATACATTAATATAGATTGTTTTTTAATTACATATTTTTATGGTTTCTAAAACGATTATCCATAGCTTTTAAGTAATTCATATCATATTTATTAGCTGGCGTCAGGCTCGACTGTCCCTGGACTTCATTACAATGCACCCTCCTCTCCTGGACGGCAATGGGTGCTTCTAAACAGCTGATTCAGCGAGCCATTCCCAACAAAGCTGTTCTGCACAATGATGATCTTCCTTGCAATAAGAAAAAAAATATTAGTATCTAAACTTGAACTAACTATGTTAATCATAGCTGTAATCTACTATTTATATATTTTTTCTCATTCATATGAATTAATTATTCTTAATATATATAAGGATACATAGTTGAATATAGGCTATGTAACTAAGCTACTGACATCAAAGCTTAATAATGACTTACTGACCTTCACTGATCATCTAACATTGATTAAGATATTGTAATTTGTAAGCAGTAAACTATTTTCCTTTTAAAAAATAAAAATAACTAATAATACCCCACATCTAACGTACTAAAATATACTACAGTGTATGCCCTAGCAAGTGAGAACGACCCCAGAACGTCTTTTGGAAGATTGAAATAAAAGTATTTATATAAGTAACTCAGCTACAAATAAAAACCATTATATATCTTGCGTACTTACCATCAGCAATGATCTGAAATATCTGGAATTAAAAATCGTATATTAATTAGCAACCTGATCACAGGAATGTAATCGACATATATAGGAATGTAATGTAAGACATGCAATTTGTATCGCAGGTCTTACCCATAAATGAGGTGTGGCACTACGATAAGTGATTTTTTTCTGAAAATGGTGTTTTAGTAAAGGAAAAATGGTAGCTATACAATTAACTTTGAATTTCTGACATAAATAAACGTTTATTTATTGATTAAGGAAACTAATACAATATTTCATGTACTAGATACCTATAATATGTAGATATTCGAATTTATTTCATTGCGACCCACTTACACAATTTACTCTGATATATCTTTTGTGAAAACTTTATATTATACATATGTTTAGGTCACTTCTCATACATATTTTTTTCTTTCTTTTTTGCTTACAGTACCTATGAACAATTGTAAAGCTATTACTTTCTAGTTGGCTTGTGTAATCCCATTGATGGATACTTAATGCTACCGACTCGAATTTTCTTTAATCGATGATTTCACATTAACTGGTAATTAAAAAGTCTGATTTTACTGATTTGCAAAAAGATGAAATATGCTGCAAGACTATCCAATAGTCTTGAATAGATAGATGAAATATGCAATAGATGAAATATGCTGCAGATGAAATATGCTTCAGATAATATAGTAATGGAAATTGAAAAATACCTCATGTTTGAACTTGTTGCAAAGGAGTAAACTTGTTAGGCCTATATCTATGTTAATGAGATTTTAATTATTGAACAAGACCTCCAATTTATCTTCAAAATCTTGGAAATATTTTAAAACACAATATGATGTGCAGGTATAATTGGAGTTCAGTGAAGACACTAGGTTGTCTGGAGGGATTCCCTTATATCTGATAATGTCCTACACCTGTGCTATGGACGTTTGTCTCGCGTGGTGACAGTTATGATGACGCATTGGTGGTGCGACTTATCTCTATGATTTTATGTGGGCTATTTCAATAGCATTAGGAAATATATTTTGTGTTTACTTTTCCATAAAACACCATAGAAACAAATATGTAGGTTTGCTGCTGTAGGGTTTTGTTAGAAAATCCAAGTAAATCAATAATTGGCGAAGATAAACATAAACTTGTATTAAGATTTGGCAATTTTTTATTTTCCCCATAAACCCCATGATGTGTGTATGTAGATTTGCCGCCATATGGGGTTTTGTTATCAAGTATAAGTTAAACCCTATCTAGATAATGTACTTACCAAATTTGATTACCTTATGTCAAAACAATAAGCAAAATACAGGGTTTTATTAATATCTCCTAAGAATAATATGAGAAACACATTTTTTGGATTTTCTCCGTTACCAGTTACGTTAAGATAAAAATTTAAAATACCAAATTGTTTGGTTATTCAAGCTCTTTTAAATGGTTTCAGTTAACATTTATGCATAAAAAAAATTGAGGTTGAAAAATGACCAAAACCCATTTTTTACCCTTTTGAAACCCTATTAAACCCCGTTCCCATAACCCGATAATGCTCGTTCGCGAACGTTTGAAAATGTTGAAAATAGACCTGGTCATTAATCTTCATACCAAATTTCATAAAAATCTGATGTTTCTGTCAACTGTTATCATTACTACTGACTCATACACACACACAAACGCGCGGGCGCGCGCGTTTTACAATTTTGCGTTTTATTGTAACACAAAATGGAGTTTTGTCTATTTGTCGTACAATCATGTTGAATAGGACTACTTGGCCAATCCATCTTAAAATGTTGAAAAACTAAAATTTATTGTCAATAATAGATAAAGTAGGTATATCTTCCTTTTTTAAGTCCATGACGCTTAATTATGAATTTCCAATTAAATCATTAACTTTTTTATTTAAAAATTCTTAACTTAAAATTAACTAGCTCAAAATAATTTAAACCAAACGAACAACATTCCTACGGTGGAACTGTAATACAATTTTATAAATAGTAAAGTATTGCAAATTTATACAACCCCAAACTGCTTATACTTGTTGCGCGGTGAAGTCAGGAATAATCCTAGAAAACGAAATACAAAATACTTATCAATGAGCCTCCAACCAGTAGGATTTCCTTTGATCTTATTCCAGTAATGAGTGCCTTACTCTGCACTCTGGTTTGCGGAAGGCTTGTGGCGGTTCCGGCTTGTGGGAGCTAATGAGCCTGGCGGTCCGGATTGTGCAGGGGATGAAACGGGCCTAGCTACTTCCTCATGAATTGAATGAAAGCCACTTTGAATTCTTATAGTAGGAAAATAGCTAGTAAACATGTGACATTTTGGGTGCATTGATCAGTGGAGAAATGGTGAAAAATAGGTTTATTGCAAGTAAGTTTTACTCAGTAAATTTAACTTTTTCTGTTGTTCCATAATGTACTCTGGAGCTAAGTATTTGAGCTCTATGTTTCATGATTCTGGGTACAAAGTCAATCGTCTTCTTTCCTGCTTAAAAATAAATTAACAACTTCAAAATACTATGACTAAGGTCTGAAACTTACACAAAATGCCATGCTCCAACTGAAAAGTCTTGCCTAACTTTCGTAAATCTATTTTTGTAAGTTCATATGTCCAAGAGTGACAACAATTCTTTAAGAAGTATCTATAGACAAGTAATTAAGCAAATATTGATTAAACTAAATCATTGTACATAACTAATATTTTTATATTAATTATATGTATGTATACTCTAAAATTGAAATACAAATATTGTAATTTAGATCAATATAAAAGTATACTTCATACACTTTTATTTATATTTATGCATTAAATACGTCTCCTATTATAGGATATTATGTCAATTATAAACTATTAAATGTTAATAACAATGGTGTAGGAAGGAAAACAAAGGTTAATTGTGGTTTACGGACTTAAAATCGTACATAGAGAACATAAAATCACATAAGGAGTCTATTTTAGACGACGCAACAGTAGGGTGCATATCACTCTGAAATTGCAGCAGTAATCTCTGAAGAGGCGATTGTGAATGAAGCTTAAATCCCTTTCTCGACCAAAACCGAGGATTAACTCTGATATTTCCACTTTAACACTCTGAACCCCCTCGTCCTAATAAAATGTATTATTTCTCTAAGTACTCTTAAGTCTTTGTATAATATGTATCCTCAAGGGTTCTAAAACCCTTTTGATTTACAAAATGAAGTGTACGCCCGATAATTTTGTCTGTTATAGTCCGTTATGTGCATTTTCTAATATTAATTTCTATTTTTCACTTTTCAAAAGATGGGGTGTTTTTTTTTATTATCCTGCTGTTTTTCCACTTGACATTGGAGATAAATGTTACCAATGGCGTCACCCTATTCTGAAAAAAAAATAATTTATTTGATTTTGAGTGTAAGTAGCTTGAAGTTTAATAACCTACCATATTTTTATTTGGTAATTCCTTGGAGATCGGGTGTGTGCCATTGTTGTCCTCTACTAATGATGAACTTAATTCTGATTTACATAATACAGTCTAAATCTGCCCTTGAATTCCAGATTTTCATTTGTTCCTTTCATTTTCTCAAAATTATTAATCTGTCTCATATTTTATGCAAGTTAGTTTTTAATTGTATGTAATCACTATGTATTATTTATGTCAGTAAATATCACATGATTACAAATTTATAATATACTTTTCTTATGAACTACCAAATATAAAAAAGTATAATAAGAGCATAATAATTTTGCGGATTTTAAAGTAAATAATTAATTTAAAAAAAACATACGATATTTTGACAATCATACGGGACGAGGTGGTTAAACTCACTATACTAAAAACATATCATTTAGAAAATGAACCAATAATAAAATTACAATAAGGATATTTGTGTAAACATAAATCTTAACAAACTGAGTGGATATTAATGTTATACAAGTGGAAAATATTTTAAAATATAGGGTCAGTAAGTTGGCGTCTTTGTTTTTGTCGTTTAGTACCAGGCATAATCGTCATAGTACATATGTTGGGGCCCCAACATGATGTAAATTTCTTGCAAAATTTGGTCTTTTCATGGAGTATTTTCATGGAAGACTTTATTTGAGGTAGATCCAAAGAAAGAGATTAGTACTTGTCAAATATACTACTCAGGTCAAAGAGATGTATCAAAGACTTTTTATAACAAGGATAACATAAAAAATATAGATTCCATCTAACTAAAACAATTCTCAAAAAATATATTTCTTATGCAGAACATCAATTTAAGACTTAAATCAATAATCTTTTTCTGTAAATGTGTTTTGGTGATTTTTTAACGTGCCTTTTCCCTGCTTCATCCTGTAATACCTATATTTAGTATGATACATTAAATAATAATAAATATTCTCTACGTGATTAAGTTTTAAATTAGTCTAAGGTTAAAAGGGCGTTAAAGCCGAAAAACATTTAAGTATGAATTGATTTTATAAACTTTTCCATCTGTAAAATATTCTTCCCAAAATACGGGACTTGCACAAATTACTCATGAAATCCCTAGACCTATTAAATAAACAGCCTCCTCGCTAGCGGAGACTAGCATAGAGGAGTAGGCATACATGTTATCCATTCCTGTCACAATAATATTTTCTTTTTAACCCTTGATTTTTAAAATAAAATAAACATCAAATAAACCGTTCGCGTTTCTCTGGAAATGTTTTTTCGTATCTACCTAATATATTTATATTTACCTAATATATTTTACATATACTTGAAAAAAGAAGGATCTTTCATTTTTACTTTCTCCCCCTATACCATAGTATATGGAGAAAGTATTGTTTTCGTCAAAATTTTCGAATTTGAGTTGTTGGTGGATTTATCCATTTTGGTTCCCCCTGAGTCCAAAAAAGTGGTTTTCGGAGTGATGTCTGTGTGTGTGTGTGTGTGTGTGTGTGTGTGTGTGTGTGTGTGTGTGTGTGTGTGTGTGTGTGTGTGTGTGTGTGTCTGGATGTATACAGAGCTAGGGAATGCCCCAATGGTCCGATTTTGGTGAAATTTGGTACGTAGGTCCAAAACCACAATAATTCCAGGCGTTTTTTCATTTTTTTGAATTTTTGATTTTTAAGGGTAGTTTACCCCAAAAAACCTTCAAAAAACGTGAAAATCCAAATTTTTCAAAAATGGCTCTAACGATTTTGATTAAACTTTTGTGGTTTATTAAGAATAAAATGCTGAATAAAATGACACCACCATAGAATTATAAACATGGAACGCTGACTGAGTGAAGTGAAAACCCCCACCCGAGGTCGGTATGCCCGGGCGCTTTGGTCCACACAATTCAATGGGCACGACGCGTTTTTTAGTACTTTCGGCTTAATTTAAACGTGATTGATTGGTTTAAACAACCAAAACCAAATTTCTTTGCATGAAGGGATGTATGGAGCAATAAATGATGCACATATATGTAGTAAATATGATTTATTAATATGTAAAACAAACAAAAGAAGTTTTTTACTGAATGAAAACTACACATTCTTAAATCAAACAAGTTTGTTTAGTTTCTGTCTAATACCCAACTTTGATTTAGTTATAGACAGATTTTTTTCTTTGGCATATGAAACGCAAACATAGTATTAAAAAGGAAGAACCGATTAATTTTATCAGTCTTAACTCATGGCATTCACCAAACTCATGACTGATTGCATGAGTTTTGAAATGAACAGGGGACTGTACTCTGAATTTTTGAACTCAGGATACGCAAGGAATCTGTAATTTTATTATGATTAACTGTTGCATATTTATTTGGAATTACATTCTAGGAACTTTAATTTGTACGTGCACCATTCGAGAATCTTTTAAACTTTTTTCTATATGTATAAGAAATCTATACTTATTTAATACGCTAAGGGTTTTTTTTGTGTTGAGAACTCCTCCTACAATTTTCAACCGTTTTTCAAGTTTTTGGTGTCGTTGGATAGGGCTTGGTCTGTAGTTGTTTCCGCCAAAAACTGATGAGAATCAGACTGAAAATAAAGGCGCTATTCACCATTGAAATCTCAAAATTTCCCATTTAAATTACATTGGAATTAAATAAAGCATTTTCAACGTCTGTTAATAATCAGCTGTACATAAATGTAGTTTTGATGATTAAAGATATTCACAATATTGGATTGGTCGGATATCGTTGATTTATAGCTAAAAGTAATATTTGTATTGTATTAAAATAAATTGCTCGATTTCGAGCAACAAGTATACTAGTATAGGCCTAATTGTTTCATTTTGGTTTAACTCAATTAACTGATAATATTTTCTTTCCTAAAATAAAAATATTTGTGTAAATAGGTACATAGTTTGAGTTTATAATGTTGTCTAAATATTAAAAACAGTAAAAAACATCAATAAAAAATAATTTTATACACTACATATAGCCTTAAGTCTACGTCAAATTTCATGGATTAAAAAAAGTTATAAACCTTTCATTTTATATGACAAAATTCATTGTGGTAAAAACAAATACAGTATTGTTAAGCTGTAATGTACATATAATAAGTCGACCATTATTTTAAGACGGAATGGTTGTCAACTGTATAAGTTTTAATGACGTAATTCGATATATGCCATTGTATAGTCTACTATATGGATATTTTCAATTAACTGTAATTATAGACATGTAAAAAGCTAAAACTATTGAAAATATTAAGACAAATTTATAAACTCGTTGTTATTGTGCCATATTACAGAGTACGTTTTATAAAAAATGTCCTTTAAGTGCAACACCCTAACTAGTTATAAAATATTATGTTTGATCCTTTCCATAGGACGTAATTTTACAATTGAATACGACGTTACCTATATACTATAGACCGCATTATAAACAATGGATTCGATAAATTTGCTGTACATTAGGCTTGGGCCTACTTGTGTGCAGATAAGCTGGATGCCTCAGTAATTATATTTTTGCAATTATAATGTAGGCATTCCACTTTATATTACAACAAATAATATCACTTGACACATATCACAAGATATAGTACAGTATATACAACAATTGATAACAAATAACAAACAAAATTCATCTGGCACTGCATTGAATCAGGTGTCTCCGGCCAGCGACTGTTTTATTAAAATGTGCTACGCTACGACGGAACGCGACGCTTCCGCCGCGATTCGTAGAAGCGCTCGCTAAAGATAAGATTACAAAAAAACGGCTTATCATACAGCAGATATTTTTAATGCAAGCTAAAATTCAGAATCTTCTCTATAATTCATTCACTGGAAGTTTTTTCCTGCCCTTACAATAAAAAAAAATCCTCGCTTACTACTTTTTTCACTACATGATCAATCCAAACTAAACAAACTTTAGGCTAAAACAATTATTATAATTTTAAATACTTTTTTGTTGGCCTGAAACCAATACCGATTTGTTAATCATTTAAAGCTGTAAAACCCTATATAAATTTAAACAACATTGCTTAGCGTTATATAGGTTACATATCGAGTTGAGTGAAACGCTGCATCGTCGTCGGTCACTCAGATTTTGCGGAAATTGTAGTTTTATACCGACCTCGGGAGGGGGAAGATGATACAGTCGGACCGTTTTTGGATGCCTTTCTATACTCGAGTCAGCATTCCATGTTTATAGTTCTATGGACACCACCCGCATTTCCGAGAAAATGCGCGTTCAAAAGTTATAGAGTAAAAAGTGTTTCAAAAATCAATTTTTTGGATTTTCAAAAAAGTTGTTATTTTGAAATAAATTTTACTTGTGACCATTAAATCAAGCTCAAAAAACTAAATAATCCAGTACTTTAAATTATTGCTCTATGTCAAGTGGTTGCGGAGAAAATTCAATTTTTCGTTTAGCGGTAAACGCAGTACGTTGTTAAAAGTCAGACGCGAGTAGGGTCAATCTCGTGCTGCTCAGCTGTTAGCTATCTGATTGAGCCATCAAGACATTAATGTTTTGAGGCTTTTAACACCTTTTTTATATTGTTGGGAGAAAGTATGTGTCAGTTAACTGATACCGTTTATTATCACATGTTATAGACGTTACTGTAGAGAAAAATTAAAGTAAACTCTATAAGAAGGTCTTCAGTACCACCTGATATGAATTACTTTGTGTTTTACAGTAGTAGACCAAATACCGAATTATTTAGGTTCAGTCATTGATATCATGGAGCACTTCTTGTTCCATAATTTTCTGGAAAGTATTAACGAGTTTGTCATTAACGAGTTTGTCATCCAGGTTATTGTCAGTTTGTAACCATACAACAAAAACACTACCCAAGAGATAAAAATATTCTCATATGATCACACCGATAAAAATCTGTCTCTCTACATTGTTTTATTACATGTTTTAAAGAATGAGAGAACAAATAAAATTGTTGTATTTTGATTTATTATGTTTTTGTTGTTTCCATACCTAATTCATAAGTCATGTTTTATGATAAAAAAAATACAAAACTGTATAGCCTATACTATACATTTTTAAACCGTTCAATTTACCTCTTTATCCAGAATAAATTATGTAGGCTATGGATTATACTACATTCATACTTTTCAATGAAATAATTTATTAATAATTAATACCTACGAAAGTGGCGCTACTAATGGTTTGTAAACCATCGTCTCATATTAACATTAATTTGACATTTCAGCAGACGATCAATGATTTTTACAATCTCAGATGTTCCGAGGAAAAATCAGACGAGCGACGTATTGAATACATCTTTCTAGCAGCTAATGGGATATCTTTTGTCTTATATTATTACAACTCACCTGTCCTACGGTAGGCTTGTCAAACAGCCTAGTACAATTGTAAGGGTAGATCACGAGGTTGCTGGTTTCCAACGTTAACACGTGCTTTTATTAGATTAATGAAACAATTGTAGAAAACCCAAGAAGCTCACAAAGCTAAGGAATACTTTGTGGTATTTTTGAGAATTTAATTGCTAGAAATTTAAATTTACCGTACCTTCCAACTTACCTTTCTTTAATTTTTCCTTTAGAGGTCGTAATAAAAACCACCCTCTCTATGGGAAAACTGTGTTTTGCCATTTGCTTTACTATATAAGATCGGTATTAATTGATTTTAACCATGTGGTAATACTAATTCCATTAACCTCGGTTAGTGAAACGTATCTTAATCATCACTTAAGCTTATTCTAAGCTTAATGTTCGGTTTAGGATCTATTCCTTTCGGGTGTAGAAAATTGGTTTTAAGGCAAAGCCCGTCGTAAGCTCTCCCGCTCTTTATTGGATCTTCACCTAATCCTGTAAAACCCCGTTGTTTTCTTAAAAGACGGCGACGATGGATAAAAATGATTGAGTAAAAGTTCTTGATTCATAGGTTTTGTTATAGTGAACATATTTGGTCTAAAATGAAACATACGTCAGGTTGACTTAAAAATTATTGTAATTTTAATTTTAGATTTTTCGTAAACATTATTTTGTCAATATCTTTTAAAGGCGATATAAGTATTGTGTTAGATTACGTAATGAAAAACCAAATTTACTTTAAAACTATATTTTCTTAATTTATTGAATGGGGTTACAATGGGTTGTTATAAATTTTTGGAGGAATTTCAAAATACAATAATTAAATAAATAGTCAACATATAAACATTGGAACTACTTTAGTAAATAGAAATATAAAAAGTTTTAGTATCTTAAAAAATTATTAACATTTCAGTAATTATAAAAAAGGGGATATAAAAAAATTGTTAAGATGCCGAATTTTTTGGACTTCACGTTCCTATAAACATTACAATGATTAATTAGATAATTAGAATAATTATACAGCCCCTATATAAATATTCTGTTAACATTTTATAAAGCTATGAATTATTTCAAATCAACTATTTAAATATTGTTAGGTGACATTTTATGAAGAAATTTCCACTCAATATTTAAAATATATAATATATATAACATTACCTTTGGACCTTTATACCCAATAATGTTGAGATTAACTACCATGCAAGTTAAATCATCGAGTACTGATAATAACTTGAAAAAGAGTATACCTAACCTACTTAAACTCAAGTATATGCTCTATGAATACTCGATAATAGCTCTGTTGTTATTTTGGAAACCTGTATTAAAAGTCTTATAAGTGAATTTAATATTTTTATTGTTGTTTAGGTTTTTATGCAGGATGAACACCAAAACGATGCAATGGACGGGACACTTTGGAGCCGGGAATGTCTATTATTAACAACCTTTTGTCAAAGACAACTCATTAGGCCATTATTGATGAGAACTGATCGACTCAAATCGTTGTCCTTTACCCTGGTGTGTTCGGTTACCTAACTAGTTTTATGATATAGTATTTTAGCTATTGTATTAAAATATTCAAATTTAACCTTTATCTTCTCAAGAATTACATAGCATACAACATTAAAGATCATATTTTTTAATTATTTAATATCCATACAGTATATTATACAGTATTAACATTTATTATTAAAAATTTATAAATTAAATAAATGATTGCAGTTGGTAATGAATGGAAAGCTAATTCATACAAGGTAAATATTTAAATTAGTGTTAGACTGATTAATCCTATACATTGAACACAAACTTTTGGTTTATTTAGTTAGTTCCGTTCTAAGACCGATAATGAAAACTGTTTACAATTGAATACTTTGTATTTTTGTGCAAATACAATTTGTGTTACTTAGAACTTTTTTTAGTGAAACTCAACTGAAGGTTATAGCAGCATAGGACAATAAATAAACCCCTTAATACAAAAGGACTGAACCTATAACCTGCCAATGTTCCTCAGTTGCCGGCAGTTGTAGGAGTGACAGCGTGAGAGATGCACGACCCTGTGGAGTTGTCAATCAGACGGACCAATGTAATTGTTGTCGTGTTCTGTAGAACTACCCCTGTAACCTGCCCATGTTCCTCAGTTGTTTGGTAGTTGTAGCAGTGACAGCGTGAGAGATGCACGGCCCTGTGGAGTTGTCGGTCTGACGGGCCCGTGTAATTCTTGTCGTGTTCTGCAGAACTGATGCTCATGTCCCTGTTTGTAATGTTATAACTGCCCCTGTAACCTGCCTAGGTTCCTCAGTTGCCGGCAGTTGTAGGAGTGACAGCGTGAGAGATGCACGACCCTGTGGAGTTGTCGATCAGACGGACCAATGTAATTGTTGTCGTGTTCTGTAGAACTACCCCTGTAACCTGCCCATGTTCCTCAGTTGTTTGGTAGTTGTAGGAGTGACAGCGTGAGAGATGCACGGCCCTGTGGAGTTGTCGGTCTGACGGGCCCGTGTAATTGTTGTCGTGTTCTGCAGAACTGATGCTCATGTCCCTGTTTGTAATGTTATAACTGAACCTATAACCTGCCCATGTTCCTCAGTTGCTGGCAGTTGTAGGAGTGACAGCGTGAGAGATGCACGGAACTGTGGAGTTGTCGGTCTGACGGGCCCGTGTAATTGTTGTCGTGTTCTGTAGAACTACCCCTGTAACCTGCCCATGTTCCTCAGTTGCCGGCAGTTGTAGGAGTGACAGCGTGAAAAATGCACGGCCCTGTGGAGTTGTCGGTCTGACGGGCCCGTGTAATTGTTGTCGTGTTCTGTAGCACTACCCCTGTAACCTGCCCATGTTCCTCAGTTGCCGGCAGTTGTAGGAGTGACAGCGTGAGAGATGAACGGCCCTGTGGAGTTGTCGGTCTGACGGGCCCGTGTAATTGTTGTCGTGTTCTGTAGAACTACCCCTGTAACCTGCCCATGTTCCTCAGTTGCTGGCAGTTGTAGGAGTGACAGCGTGAGAGATGCACGGCCCTGTGGATTTGTCGGTCTGACGGGCCCGTGTAATTGTTGTCGTGTTCTGTAGAACTACCCCTGTAACCTGCCCATGTTCCTCAGTTGTTTGGTAGTTGTAGGAGTGACAGCGTGAGAGATGCACGGCCCTGTGGAGTTGTCGGTCTGACGGGCCCGTGTAATTGTTGTCGTGTTCTGCAGAACTGATGCTCATGTCCCTGTTTGTAATGTTATAACTGAACCTATAACCTGCCCATGTTCCTCAGTTGTTTGGTAGTTGTAGGAGTGACAGCGTGAGAGATGCACGACCCTGTGGAGCTGTCGGTCTGACGGGCCCGTGTTATTGTTGTCGTGTTCTGCAGAACTGATGCTCATGTCCCTGTTTGTAATGTTATAACTGCCCCTGTAACCTGCCCATGTTCCTCATTTGTCGGCAGTTGTAGGAGACACAGCGTGAGAGATGCATGACCCTGTGGAGTTGTCGATCAGACGGACCCGTGTAATTGTTGCCGTGTTCTGTAGAACTACCCCTAAAACCTGCCCATGTTCCTCAGTTGTTTGGTAGTTGTAGGAGTGACAGCGTGAGAGATGCACGGCCCTGTGGAGTTGTCGATCAGACGGTCCCGTGTAATTGTTGCCGTGTTCTGTACAACTACCCCTGTAACCTGTCCATGTTCCTCAATTGCCGGCAGTTGTAGGAGTGACAGCGTGAGAGATGCACGGCGCTGTGGAGTTGTCGATCAGATGGACCCGTGTAATTGTTGCCGTGTTCTGTAGAACTACCCCTGTAACCTGCCCATGTTCCTCAGTTGCCGGCAGTTGTAGGGGTGACAGCGTGAGAGATGCACGGCCCTGTGGAGTTGTCGATCAGACGGACCCGTGTAATTGTTGCCGTGTTCTGTAGAACTACCCCTGTAACCTGCCCATGTTCCTAAATTGTTTGGTAGTTGTAGGAGTGACAGCGTGAGAGATGCACGGCCCTGTGGAATTGACGATCAGACGGACCAATGTAATTGTTGTCGTGTTCTGTAGAACTACCCCTGTAACCTCCCCATGTTCCTCAGTTGTTTGGTAGTTGTAGGAGTGACAGCGTGAGAGATGCACGACCCTGTGGAGTTGTCGATCAGACGGAGGCAATGTAATTGTTGTCGTGTTCTGTAGAACTACCCCTGTAACCTGCCCATGTTCCTCAGTTGTTTAGTAGTTGTAGGAGTGACAGCGTGAGAGATGCACGACCCTGTGGAGCTGTCGGTCTGACGGGCCCGTGTAATTGTTGTCGTGTTCTGCAGAACTGATGCTCATGTCCCTGTTTGTAATGTTATAACTGCCCCTGTAACCTGCCCATGTTCCTCATTTGTCGGCAGTTGTAGGAGACACAGCGTGAGAGATGCATGACCCTGTGGAGTTGTCGATCAGACGGACCCGTGTAATTGTTGCCGTGTTCTGTAGAACTACCCCTAAAACCTGCCCATGTTCCTCAGTTGTTTGGTAGTTGTAGGAGTGACAGCGTGAGAGATGCACGGCCCTGTGGAGTTGTCGATCAGACGGTCCCGTGTAATTGTTGCCGTGTTCTGTACAACTACCCCTGTAACCTGTCCATGTTCCTCAATTGCCGGCAGTTGTAGGAGTGACAGCGTGAGAGATGCACGGCGCTGTGGAGTTGTCGATCAGATGGACCCGTGTAATTGTTGCCGTGTTCTGTAGAACTACCCCTGTAACCTGCCCATGTTCCTCAGTTGCCGGCAGTTGTAGGGGTGACAGCGTGAGAGATGCACGGCCCTGTGGAGTTGTCGATCAGACGGACCCGTGTAATTGTTGCCGTGTTCTGTAGAACTACCCCTGTATCCTGCCCATGTTCCTAAATTGTTTGGTAGTTGTAGGAGTGACAGCGTGAGAGATGCACGGCCCTGTGGAATTGACGATCAGACGGACCAATGTAATTGTTGTCGTGTTCTGTAGAACTACCCCTGTAACCTCCCCATGTTCCTCAGTTGTTTGGTAGTTGTAGGAGTGACAGCGTGAGAGATGCACGACCCTGTGGAGTTGTCGATCAGACGGAGGCAATGTAATTGTTGTCGTGTTCTGTAGAACTACCCCTGTAACCTGCCCATGTTCCTCAGTTGTTTGGTAGTTGTAGGAGTGACAGCGTGAGAGATGCACGACCCTGTGGAGTTGTCGATCAGACGGACCAATGTAATTGTTGTCGTGTTCTGTAGTACTACCCCTGTAACCTGCCCATGTTCCTCAGTTGTTTGGTAGTTGTAGGAGTGACAGCGTGAGAGATGCACGGCCCTGTGGAGTTGTCGGTCTGACGGGCTCGTGTAGTTGTTGTCGTGTTCTGCAGAACTGATGCTCATGTCCCTGTTTGTAATGTTATAACTGAACCTATAACCTGCCCATGTTCCTCAGTTGCTGGCAGTTGTAGGAGTGACAGCGTGAGAGATGCACGGCCCTGTGGAGTTGTCGGTCTGACGGGCCCGTGTAATTGTTGTCGTGTTCTGTAGAACTACCCCTGTAACCTGCCCATGTTCCTCAGTTACCGGCAGTTTTAGGAGTGACAGCGTGAGAGATGCACGGCCCTGTGGAGTTGTCGATCAGACGGGCCCGTGTAATTGTTGTCGTGTTCTGCAGAACTGATGCTCATGTCCCTGTTTGTAATGTTATAACTGAACCTATAACCTGCCCATGTTCCTCAGTTGTTTGGTAGTTGTAGGAGTGACAGCGTGAGAGATGCACGACCCTGTGGAGCTGTCGGTCTGACGGGCCCGTGTAATTGTTGTCGTGTTCTGCAGAACTGATGCTCATGTCCCTGTTTGTAATGTTATAACTGCCCCTGTAACCTGCCCATGTTCCTCATTTGCCGGCAGTTGTAGGAGTGATAGCGTGAGAGATGCATGACCCTGTGGAGTTGTCGGTCTGACGGGCCCGTGTAACTGTTGCAGTGTTCTGTAGAACTGATGCTCATGTTTCCGTCTGTAATGGCCTATTGCCGGAGTGACAAATTCATCAGGCTTAATTTAGGCTGTTGTACGAGTAAGCTTTACTACTTCAACATGAACTAAAACCTTTTTTTTAAATCGAGATCGAATAAACTTTTTAACCCTTAATAAATTTCGATTGTTATGAACAATTAAAATATACAATAAATTTAAGTTTGTGGTATTTACCCACAAACAGGTTTATTACAAATTAAGACATGACTTTTCCAAAAGTTACCATAGAGTCTTTTAAATAGGTGATTCATGAAAGTGTAAGTAGGTTGAAAATGCCTTACGACTTGGGTACATTGTTGAAATGTATCAGTTAAAAATAAACATCTTAAAAGAAGGAGGGATATAGATTTTATATGATTTATTACTGAGTTAACATTGAGGAAGACGTATCCCACTTTGGTTTAAAATTTGTTTAGTATGACGGTTGCCTTATTTATAACAGTAAAAAGGATCCGTCTAAGAAGCAAATAATTAAAGCTAAATAAGACCAGGATTTTATTAAAGTATTTTAATAAACTTAGTTTTAAGTAAATTTAAATTTACTACGTAAAAAAATACGCCTAGTTATAGGACACAATTGAAAAAACGTTTAAAATCTCAGTTGGTTATAAACAGCAATGTTTTTTATAATATTTATACCTAACTCATATTTTTTCTTCATTATGTTCTGATATTTTATAGAACAAATGATTTTAAAATAATTATGAAAAACATAGTAAAATACAAAATATCCCCTTACAACTGCAGCCTATTAAATATTTTCTTGGCACATATGAAGAAAAAATATTGTTTCCTATTAAATTCGAAATACAATTTCTTACATCAAAACAATTTAATTCAGAGTAAATTTTTATATTAAGATATCTCAAATCCTAAATATATATTAAAAACTCTCAATATTCAAGTAAGCTATGAGGTAAATACGAATATATAGATTTACTATACTGAAAAATAACTAAAACATACAATAATTGTACATATGTAAGTTACATGTAAAGAAATAGTATGATGAATAGATGTGTATGAATTAAATTATTACAAATTGTAATGCATTTTGGAAACATAAAACTGTGGAAACTGTTTGATTTCAATTAGAGATAAATTCTTTAGATCACATACATAATAATCGTCCCAAGTACAAAGTCAAAATTGTCTGTTTAACCTGCTCCATGTTCCTCAGTTGTAGGGGTGACAGCGTGACAGATGTACGACTCTGTGTCGCTGTCGCTCAGATGGGCCCGTGTTCCTCAGTGGTGTTCGGTTGTAGGGGTGACAGCACGACAGATGTACGACTCTGTGTTGCTGTCGCTGAGATGGGCCCGTGTTCCTCAGTGGTGTTCGGTTGTAAGGGTGACAGCATGACAGATGTACGACTCTGTGTTGCTGTCGCTGAGATGGGCCCGTGTTCCTCAGTGGTGTTCGGTTGTAGAGGTGACAGCGTGACAGATGTACGACTCTGTGTTGCTGTCGCTCAGATGGGCCCGTGTTGCTCAGTGGTGTTCGGTTGTAAGGGTGACAGCATGACAGATGTACGACTCTGTGTTGCTGTCGCTGAGATGGGCCCGTGTTCCTCAGTGGTGTTCGGTTGTAAGGGTGACAGCGTGACAGATGTACGACTCTGTGTTGCTGTCGCTCAGATGGGCCCGTGTTCCTCAGTGGTGTTCGGTTGTAAGGGTGACAGCATGACAGATGTACGACTCTGTGTTGCTGTCGCTGAGATGGGCCCGTGTTCCTCAGTGGTGTTCGGTTGTAAGGGTGACAGCGTGACAGATGTACGACGCTGTGTTGCTGTCGCTCAGATGGGCCCATGTTCCTCAGTGGTGTTCGGTTGTAAGGGTACAGCGTGACAGATGTATGACTCTGTGTTGCTGTCGCTCAGATGGGCCCGTGTTCCTCAGTGGTGTTCGGTTGTAAGGGTGACAGCATGACAGATGTACGACTCTGTGTTGCTGTCGCTCAAATGTTCCTTTGTTCCTCAGTGGTGTTTGGTTGTAAGGGTGACAGCGTGACAGATGAACGACCCCGTGTCGCTGTCGCTCAGATGGGCCCGTGTTCCTCAGTGGTGTTCGGTTGTAAGGGTGATAGCGTGAGAGATGTACGACTCTGTGTTGCTGTCTCTCGGATGGGCCCGTGTTCTGCAGAATTGGATGCTCATGTCACCCCTTTGTAATGGCTTGCTGCCGAAGTGACCATGTCGTTTACTAACCAATACCACCACGAGGAGAATAGTTACAAATCAGCGAAACTTCACTAATACTTATTACGATTCTAAAATTTATTTTAATATAAAATAAAAATATTTATATTTTTACGGTATAGTATATAATTTTTTACATTATTCTTACTTTTATGTACAACTTATAATCAATATTTAATAATGTATATTGTATTTTTTACATACGGTGGTTAAGAAACCCGTATATGATGAAATACAATAAGAAAATTGTTTCAATAAACGTCATAAAATGCTCCACTTTGATTTTGTTTGAATGTATTTTTCCTTAGGCAGGACATAACAAAACTACTTACGATGAACGAAAATGGTTTGTCAACATCATTTTCAATATGTTTTAGACCACATTTTGTTTAGAATAAAAATATGTATTATTTTACGTGGGTACAGTTTCATATAGCGCCTACGTTTCTACCGAATGAAAATATAGATCGATAAAATCAATTTATCGCATCGGATCGATCAATGCGATTGATATATCGCATCGGATTGATCAATAAGATTGACATATTGAATCGGGTCAAAATTTCTTTGTATATATGTAAATATAGGTACCTTTGTTGATACAACAAAATTAACAATTTGTTGCATTGTTGCTAAAAAGTACAACAGTTAAAATTTTGATCAAAATGTATACCTAAATCCCTCAAAAACGTATTAGTTAATTTATGTATTGATTGATTTTTTATATTGTTGCTAAAAAGTACAACAGTTTAAAATTTTGATCAAAATCTATACCTAAATCCCTCAAAAACCTATTAGGTAATTTATGTATTGATTGATTTTTTTTATATTAAAACTGAACACTATCACTACTATATCTATTTTCATTTTCACCCCTTCACCAGTACACCACACTACTCACACATCATTTTCTTTGGTAAGGTAAAGTTCATTTTCTTGTAAAAATCTATCACATTGCTCATATCCATGACCCAACTATCTATTATAAACTTTCTATTATAAATACGTTAATAGAAAGTTCTCTGAAACTCAGGCTAATCAAAATAACTAAACTATCAATATTGAATATGAAATCACCTAGTAAAATCTTGGTTTAAATGTTAAATAAACAAATAATAATATTTAGTAAATAAGTATAAAAAAAATTCTCAAAACCATATGTTTAAAATAATTCATCTTATATTTCATACAATGCGATATATCGATATTTCATCCGATGTGACGTATCAATATTTCATCCGATGGGATATATCTTTAGTATCGATCGATATTTTCATTCGGTAGAAATGTAGGCGTTATATGAAACTGTACCTACGTTATCATATATATCATAGTGTCATAAAATAGGTGTACCCTCAATTTTCAAGTAAAAAAAAAATAATAATAATAATAAAAAGTGTCACTTTTCCTACCTGAATGGGTAACCAAGCCATGATTTGACTTCCTGAATAGACGTTCCAATTATTGTAACCTTAAAAATTAAACATTTTATAAAATATATTGTATAATTAAATTATGTATATAATATTTCACAGTAACCACCACTGTTTGCAATATAGATAATTTGTCTTTTTTAAAGTCTTATTCCGTAATTATGGAAAATATTTGCGAATTATGGAAAAAATGGAATTTATTTAGCTTTTAGTAAAAATACAAATAACAGTTGAATAAAAATAAACTTTAGTCATATATAAATAAAGCAGATTTTGGAGCTTAGTACTCTTAATGTAAGTGCAGAGTTACAAATCGCCTTTCCGTTTGTAGAAAAGGCTATTAAACATTACATATTGTCAAAACAAAGATCGGTAAGATACTAAATAAATGCTCTTACTATTAATTTTTAATTACTGTATTTTGTGTTTTTTGGAATTTTTAAAATTTGAGTAAGTTAATAAGATAAGAACTCAATCTGCAACACAATAATAAACTGTGTGATAAACATCAGTAATATTAAATATGTTTACAGATTAAAGAAATAAATAAGTAAAATCTACTGTAGTTGTATTTAAGTTTTATGAAGTAAAAATACACTTTTTCAACAACAACTTACAAATGCGCATTGCAGCGTTGCATGAGGTCAGATTGTCCTCTTCCCCTAGCAAACTTGCTATTACTACAGTTCCACTATTGAGTTTCAAAAAAGTTTGTTACGTACGATTTAAACAAAGTTCTTTAACAGTTTTCTAGTATAATACTTGCAGGGTAATCCCATAATTTACTTTTATTATGTTGAGATAAAATTAAATTTTGACAATTTTATTATAAGTACATTAAAAAGTATACAATACTAATTAAATTAGTTCCTATCATCTACTCTAATAAAAGAAGGTATATTTGTATGTATTCATGCATGCACACTAGTGTCGAAAATGGCTCTAATGATTTCTCCAAACTTTGCCTACTTACTTTTGGGATAAAAATAATACTGGCCTCTATGGTGGGATTAATCTTATTTCGTCATAATCTTTGTAGTTAGTAATTTGATAGTTCAGTTTATATATTTTTGACTCGTCTGAGGTCAAAGGTCATGATCTAATGCCAAGGGATTACACGTAGTGGAGGGACTTTTACAAGTGAAACATTTGTTCATCAACATTCATAAGTCTCTCAAATAACTGGCAAATATTTCCATTTCTACCTAAATATCCTTGGTCTCGATTATTAGGTCATAGATCATTTAAGTATAAAATATAGTTTAAACCGTTTATCCAAATAGTTGTGGAAAGGCTGTTTCAAATATTGCACCCAAAAATATGATAATTCACTGTAAATTTGCTGGCTCTTTAATATTCAATCCTGTATATGATTCTAATACATAATCCTAATGTAAATGTTTTACAATGCCTAAAGCATTATAAGGTAATTATTAATATACCTTGTAAACTTGAATGAAAATAACGTGTATTAAAAAAAACAAGATTTAACGAATGTTAAAAAGTAACTATAGTTTACAGGATTGTAATAAGTTAGTTGAATCCGATTATCGTGGTCTGAAAGTTGGGAACAGACCCCACCCTTGCCCTACCCTACACGTACAATGTCACTAATCGCTCTTGCATTCGTCAAGTTTTTATTGACACACGTAAATCTCGTTATGTAAACAAATATTGAAACATTCATTGTAATTAATGTATGTTGTGTTGAAAAATAGCATGTAGAATAATCTTGTGTATTTTATGATTAGCCTATATCTATATATTAATACGCAAGCATGTTTCATTTCCTCCTTTTTTCTCAGGTCGTGTGCATCGTAGGATAATTCCGCGGATACCGTTAGAAAGGTATAGTCCTGTAGATGAGCAGAATCCCATTCTAATTTAGATCGGACTCCAGGGCTACGCCCCAAAGGCTTTCAAAGTTCCAATGTTAATCTTATGGGAGAAGGACAATTGATTGAATCATAAGACAGCTGTTATAATATCAAATGCTAACAAATGAGGAAAAACAGATGCTTCATTTATAAAACATTTTAACATTGATTGGCTCAAGATCAACTGAATTTTTGGTCGAATTTCGACCAGTGGGCGATCTCTTGTATAAAATAATTCTTTTACCAAAACAAATAGGTATAGTATAGGATTATATATAGCTTATAATTTTCTAACCGAAATAGCTTATAATACATTTTTATTATTTTTACCTTATATATAATTTACGTTTGTATAGATTCTAGACTGACATTGGATTGCATAACTGAATTACCATTGTTTATAGCTTTTCATTATATGAATTGCCTCACAAGGGTGTTTGTATGCAAATTTCTGCGATTTAAATGTTAAATAATCAAAAACTCCCGAGGGAAATATTTTCATGGGTAGCGTTGTGTAGTTTTATCGTTCTCTGGACTTTTGTTATTATACTGTTTCATGTTTAAATTAATCCGGGCACGATAACTGTCCATCCATAAAGCAATTATGAATTTGAATATATAATTAGCAATTCAAACTAAAACCAATGTCCTGTGGTGTTGTATTAGTGTATTGTAATGTAGTCCATAAACAACTTTCTATTGTGTACTTTGGAGTTTATTAAAATATTTGTAAAAAATATCCTTTCAAACTGTGTTATATGTTTTTAATAACAATTATTGTCAATAAACTGTTAATTACACGTGCTAATTGTAAGAAAAAATACATTCTAGAATAGCTTTTACAGGAATGTATTAGATTATAAATTATGTTCTTTTTAATGAATTAATAATACCTGTAACCACTAAACAAACTTAGTCTGAGATTATTAAATAATCTTAAAATATGTGGAGAATTTAATAATGAAATATCAATTTTTTAATTTGCAAAGCTATCTCATCAAACACTTATATGTTGAAATGAATAAAACTGAAAAATTCATTCACTAATCATTGTAATATACTCTCCTCTCTAAAGTCTTTAAAAATTCCTCGAAAAATCAATCAGTGAAATCAGATATTTTAAACCAATTTCCTCTTCCAAAAACAGTTTTAATTAAATATTATATTTATTTTAAACCTTTGGCTTCTAGAACGCTTTTACATCGGCTCATAATGTAGGTGTCATTGCTGACGACTCATCATCGATTTAGTAGGACTCAACTACCTTTAATGGTTTTTTTTTTTTTTTTTTTTTTTTTTTTTTTTTTTTGTGAAGGTGTGTTGGGATTAAGAGTTTTAGTTAGAATAATTCGTTGTTCCGTAATACGGATTTCGTCGTGTATTCTAATTAATGTGTCCGAGTTATTTTTAAAATTGAACAGTAAAACGTTGTTTTTTTTTATTGTGAGTCACTGTATTTCAATCACCAACTTGGTTGAACATTAGTGCTATTTAGTCATCTGCACAACTTCATGGTTTCTGGCCAGTTACTATTTGTACTTTATTCGTTAGGTTAGCCCAGAAACCCGATTTGACACAAGATCATCGTTAGTTTCAAGTTTGAAGTTCGCGCATGTGCTCTACAAAGTCAGGGTTGCAACTGGCGGGATCTGAGGAAGGAAGCGGTAAATTTCGTGGGAGAGCGTGGTAAGTACAGGCCCACGCAACCTCGCGGCGCCCGTCGAAACCTTTGGCTAGCGGCCTTTCCACTTGCGCCTTCATATGACAATGGGCTCTTCCCTCAGTACATAACTGAGCTGCACGTTTGCATTGTAGGTTGTGAAGCAGTTTCAAACATGACTGGTCCTACTGCACGAAAAGGACTTGATAATTTATTACGTCATGCTGTAAAAGACCTTAGCAATATAAATGGCGACATTATTAAAGATGTAGTCATTGTCTTTGCTGTTAATCTCCGTGGAACTCCTACAACCATTTCAAGTTACTAGTGACGCCATTGTTGATTTGATCTCAGAAATTACTACTGTGTTGAATAATTAGATGCCTGTAGTAAATAACAACCTATTGTAAATAATTACCTAATAATTAAACTCATTGATTTGACAGAGGAAAATAAACTCCTAGGAAAACTTAATGAGAACGAAAAAAAAGGAAAAGAAAGTTTTGAAGAATCTCTTTATAAGGAAAAAGCTGAGAAAGAAATTAAAATTTCAAACAACAACTTGAAAACCATGAGTTAAAAAAAATCGAGGGAAGATTTAAAAAAATGCTATAAGCTGAAAGAAATTATTTATTCGAGAAAGAAAAAAAACAGATCTGAAAGTTCTCAGTCTTTCATTCCTGCTAAAGACTCTAATTTTACAATACCAAAAATACATCTAAACCTGAAAGAAATAATAAACTGAAGGAAAAATGCATGTCAGCCAACTTGTAAAGTTACTGAAAACTGTGTTGGACCTTGATTTATTATTAAGTGTTAAACCTTGTATTCCATAAGTCATTGCAGAAAAGAAGCACCCTTTATAAACCACGAGAAGATCATTGAAATCCAAGAGTGGATCTAGTGCTCTGAGTGTTGTGAGTAGAGTAGTAAGTGTGTGTAGAGTGTGTAGTGAGTGAGTGAGGTGACTCGACTGAGCTTACTGCACAGGTAGAGATCCCATGACATAGTAAATTAAAAATAATTGTGGTGCAGCTCAGTCTTCAGTAACTTTACAAGTTGGCTTACATAATTTTTTCTTTGAGGTTATTATTTCTTTCAGGTTTAGATGTATTTTTGGGATTGTTATTTTGGAGTCTGTAGCAGGAATGAAAGACCGGGAAAGTTCGGATATGTTTTTCTCTTTCTCGAATAAATAATTTCTTTCAGCTTGTAGTGTACTCATTATAGCATTTTTGTACGTAGTCCTTCCATTGGTTTTAGTTGCCTCAAGGTTCTCAAGTTGTTTTAAAATTCTTATTTCTTCCTCATCTTTTTCCTTATTATTAAGAGATTCTTCGAGACTTTCTTTTTTCTGTTTACTTTTCATACTATAGAAATTTCTCTAGGAGTTTATTTTCCTCTGACAAATCACTTTTTGTAATTATATTAAAGTTGTATTTTTTGTCAAATACTGTATATCTTATACCAAATGTTTAGCTATAAAGTTAAAGATGAACTACATATTTACACTTTGAATGGGACTATTATTTATAAAATTTTATTGAAATATTTTATAGGAAATTACTGTCGGCATTTTTATTACTGATTGGTAAAGTGAAGTTCACATTAGTGATGGAAAATGATTATAACAATATTTAACAACATGGCAATATCTTACCTTCTATAACAAAGACATACCAAACAAAGAAATAGTTTGAGTTAAGCTACTGAACAAGCACATTTACAAAAATGTATAACAGGTATGAACATTTGTAAAGTTAAGGGCCAATCTAAGTTCTTGGAAGTACGAGCAAAGACGTTAAAGTATATTTATTCTTGTTTACTCATGTTTATAAAACGGCTTTGCCATCTTAAAGTTTCCTATGTTTGGTAATGTAATATTTAAATAACTAGAACATTTCGTATATAAAATAATTTTTTCTTTTTCATTATTTAAGTTTTTACCATGCACACATTTCTCAAGTATTAAGTAAGATTATTATTCCAAGACATCCATACAAAATAAAGTAAAACAAAATAAGGGTAAAATAAATTATTGGTAGAAAACACTTAGTCAATGGAAGTGTATCAACTAACTGTTTATAGTTATCAATTTACGACTTAAAGTAAAGTTCCCTTACATGCTAATCGGCGGTCTGGATCCGAGAAATATATTTTAGCTAAAAATTTGTCGGAATACAAAATAAACATATTCCATTTATCTTTTTATTCCATTTATTTTCGTTTCTGCTGTTAGTATTCTTTAAACATACTTTAGGAATTTTAATATTAATATACATAGATGGTATTTATATTATTTAAAAGCGTAAATCGTAATGCGTGCAAGTAATTAATCAGTGTAGGGAACTTAAACATGTGCAACCAAAAATACGTTTTAATCCATAGTGTATTTATTTGTATATTTTTATTTAATCATATAACAAATTTAACACTAAAATAGCGAATTTAAATATTGGTAAAATATTTTTGCTAGTATCATGTTAGTAGTTAAAGTATTTTTTACAATAACACATATCAGAATACTGAGTTTAAAAATATTTTGTAACATTGGATGTAGCTATACGGAAATTAAAAGTTCAATATGAAACTATACTATTAAACTGATACTTTGTTTGCTGATGGTCGAGCGGTTGTTCGGTGGTCAGCCAAATCATTACTGACGTCATTATTACATCGTACAAATCCACCACATTATGAATGCCACATTAATGGTCGTGTTATGAAACCAAGTTGTATATCGATAACATCAGCTCATTAAATCTGTTAAACATTGAGTTATAACAGTTCCAACATCGTCAACTGTGGATATAACATAAAAGTAGTAAAATATTAAAACTAAGTCTAAAATATTTGTTTCTAACGTATTGTTAAAGCTTAGCTACCGGCTTGAAAGTTGATATAGGCTGGTACTGACACCAATAATATCCGGTGTTTTTATATTCATGGGGTCTTAAACATTTTATCACATTTATTATATTACTGTTAACAGCCTTGACACCTATTAATATTGAAAAATATACACTAAATATTCAGCCTTGTGGTATCAGAGATGCAGAACCGGTTTCATCATTTCCACCTCTCCTCACCCGTGTTCTAACTTAAATCTCACTAGTGGCTTTAAAGACTTTCATAATACAATAGTTCCACAGACTACTTTTACGGAATACAATAAAATGTTATCAAAGGTCACTGTCACTAAAGATCAACTGTGTTCTTGCAAATGAAAGCTCCGTAATTGTTAAGTATGGATTTGTTGTCAAGAAAGTTTTATACTTAGTAATAATATTCCATAGTCTATTACTAAACAAATTTTATATTCGAAATAACTATGTGGTAAAAAAACGTTGAAATGTAAAATAAGTATGGTTTATTAAAACTAAAATATTTCAAATGAAAATAAAGTTATTTTTAGTGATTCGTAGCAAATTAATAGTATAAGGTTAAGTATTCATATTCAATTCACAACCATGCCATAACATAAAACAAGCAAACACATGCAAAGCATCGCTTGTTTAACATCTCACTGAGAGAGCTGCTTATATTGGCTAAAGTGTATTTATTGAGGGCAAAAAGCAGGGTTCTATCACAGCTCTCCAAATTTATAACGAATCATGAAATCTATACAGCATATGATTATATGCAAATGGTTTTATTCTTTTTTTTCACAAAATCATAGATTTTAACTAGTCAGTGACAGATTTGAACTATTATATTAATCAATATTAATCTGAACAATACATTCTTTTAAATAATTAGTATTTAGAAGTAGCCTAACAGAATTGTAAATTAGATTATTGAAAAATGGTCAAGTTTATAGCCATCGAGAAAAAAAGATTATTGTGAAAGTAAAAAGAGGAATCTGATGAGACTTTGAATGAGCAATTTGATTTACAACAAACTATGTATTTACGTATAAGGGGATAGTAGAATTTTTCAAAGTGAAGATACTCCATTGCAAATATTTTGTCTTTATAAAATTTATAGAGGGAAAGGTTATACCATTAACCATAAAGAAACTTAGACAAGTAATTTATTTATTCAAAGTACTTCACTTTGGTACCTTATATCGGGTGTCCCAGACCACCCGTACACCCCCTTTAAAATCTACAATATTAGTTATTCACAAAAACAAATTGGGCCATTATTGGTAAACCGGTTGCGCTCTATCCATTGATGATAATTTCAATGTACAGGGTGTACCAGAAATAACCTACCCAGACCGTAAATCATTAATTTTAAATTGAAACCCCACTTTTTATCATATTTTTGGATTCTACGCATAATTTTAAGACTACTTTGCAATTTGTGTATCCCTAATCCTAACGGTTTGGGAGATAATGGAGGTCGAAGTTTGATTTTTTCCCATAAGAATAACATATGGAAAATTGTCATATCCATTAACAATGAAACTTTTATCTTTAACATAACTGTCCAACCATAAAAATATCTTATAACCTCATTTTAGATAATATTTCATAAAAAATATAGATTTTCACGTAATTTTAGTTTTCTACATAATTTAAATAATTTTCATCATATTGACAAAAGCATAGGAAAATAAAATAATTTATGACAAAACTAATAATTTATGATTCTAAAGTGTTTAAAAAAAGAAGTTAAGGCATTTTTATGCTAGGCCTTTTTAGTTTAACGGGAAATTTACAGAGATAATGGATGTGAAATTTAGCCCCATGTTATTGTATCTTCCAAACCGTTAGGATTAGGGATGAACGTTAAATTGCAAAGTAGTCTTAAAATTATGTGTAGAATCCAAAAATACCATAAAAGTGGGGGTTCGTATTTAAAATTAATGACCTAGCCTACGGTCTGGGTGGGTTATTTCTGGTACACCCTGTACATTGAAATTATCATTAATGGATAGAGCGCAACCGGTTTACCTGTAGTGGCACAATTTGTTTTTGTGAATAATTAATATTGTAGATTTTAAAAGGGGTGTACGGGTGGTCTGGGACACAATAGAATGCCTAAACACAAATCCGTTACTTATGACTTCAATATGAGTGCGATCCAATAGATGTGGCGTAGCTTCCTTACTAACATAGTAACATATGTTAAAAAGCAAATATAAATATAAGGTTAACTGCTTTAAAAAACCTGAGACTGCAACAGGATATGCCGTGTTCCATTATAATTACTATCATTAATATATTTTTCAAAAAGTGCTCAATCGTACTCCAGGATGTTTGAAGATTTTACTCCTGAAACTTATTTGTAATAAGGGTGCTCATCTTTTAAAGACAGAATTATAATGACACCGTTGTGCAGTCCTGTGCAATCTGATACTAGAATCATAGATTGGAATCAATTTTCATTACAAGAAACCGAACTTCTTTTCTAGACTAAAACTATAAATGGCTTATTCCATTCCTATACTATGGAAAAATTGTTAATTTGATATTTATGTAACAGTGATTGTAAACACTAAATGAAAAGCTAACACTTTAATAGAATATAAATACCAGTTCAGTTATTCAAACGTAACTGAGAAAACACTAAGTCACATAAGTTAACTCAAACAAAATAGTTTCTGGTTAAGACTAAAAACAAACATGAAATCCCTCGTTTTGGACCGTAATTCTGTAATTAATTGCTTAGTTAGCGACTTAAACGCACGATGTTTGAAAATACTTCTTTGCATGTCTATTTTGACGAATTAAAAAAAAAAAAAAAATTGTCTCAAACATTTCCTGAATAAACTTGATTTCAGCCTAAATTGATTTATTTAGGGAATATAAAGTAGGGATTTCAAACATAATGTATTCAGGCCGTCACCAGACATGTGTCCCAGACTCGCTCGGAAAAAATCTGTAAGAAGTGGCCGATAAAGCACTGCTGTGAGCTGTAACTCAAAACCAAAATGACAGCCATTAGTAAAAGTGCCACAGGGTAAGCTGGTAACATTAGTAACTGGACCATGTAATTTCATTTCTTTGGATGAATAACAGAGACCTGTGGATTTTTCATTTGGACTGAGACGTCAGCCCAACTTTAAAAAAGGCCGGTATAATGTCAAAAGTTAGAGCCTAAGAGTGTATATCCAGCAGCGCTTCTGTGCCGAGCCCTCTCGGTTGTATGAGGTAGGTATCGATATTGATATTACCGAAATCAATGATTAGGTTTTGAAAAACAAACTAATTATCATCCCACTTTGATAAACTATAGCAAAATATGGACTCTAAAAGTGTGCATTTTTAATTTTGACTATGCTAACTGGACGGAGGTTAACTTTCCTTATTGTGGCCATTTTCATTTGAGTTACAGGTACAGTCCAGCACTAACTTTATTATAAACATTTTTTTAAAGTTATGAATTCTTTTCCCCCAAAGTAATTTGTCATTTACAACCTAGTATTTGGTATTTTTACCCTCGCATTTTTTGAGAGGGTAGAAATAATGCTTTTGCCAATACAAATGACCAAATTGTAGTGTAGGGCTCCTACAACGAAACCTAGTAGATTAAAGAACTGCTAGGGACTATTGGACACTATTGTGGGACGTATTACATCAACAATAGGCGTACTTTTGATTCCGCCCTGTAGGACTTACTCCTAATCCAGCAGTTTTCTTACATCCCACGATACATTATAATGAATAAACTATACCATTTTTCATCAACCTCCAACATGTTTATGTACACCGAGTCAAACGGACTGAAAACAAAGAATTCGTATGACCTACAGGTGTAGCGGTTATCATCGTAGACAATGGAATAATATGTGTTCCGTGTCGTCGGAACGCGTTAGGAAATAAGTGCAGTTAGGTTAACCGGTCTAGTCCATCCTGTGCAGGTACGATTGCAGTAAATAGTCATGGTCCGACATGGATTGAATTAGGAGTCCACCCATGCAGCAGTTCCACCCAGGATTGGACTTAACGATGACTTTAGCAGTTCATTGATCAGGACTCTCCAGCACCCACTCTCTTGGCGTGTGTGGTTGGTAAGTTGACATTCCTGTGTTCTTGCCGGGTCCTTTCAAACTTCAACTTGTCTCCGATAGATTTCTTTTCATTCCTGTGCTAGATGGTTAGGGTAACTCCAGCTTACAGACATACAGTCCGACACTGTATGGTAGAGTATGCCACCTTGAGTGATGTTTTGCGCTTCACTTGAGTTAGCCTCATCCTGTATTCCATATTGAGAGATTTGCATATGGATCTGCAGCCATACAGGAGCACGGGCCACTGTGGACATAACCTGTCTTCTAAACCGGGGACCTCCAACATTGACCATAAATTACTGAAGTGTGTGACGCTCTTAGCATCTTTGACCACAGTCTGGAATATCGGGACACTGCTTTGTACTGTGCTCCCGTGTGGTTGAACAGTGTGCATGTCGGAGGGATCGACGTTCAACTAAACAGGACTATGAGAGCCATTAATGGTACATTTATGGCAACCCCTTTACCCTGGCCCCCGGTGCTGTGTAATTTTGCTCCACCTGAAATAAGATTAAAAGATGCACTTATTAAGGAATATATCAACTAGTAATCCATGATTACCCATGTTATGGGGCGATTGAGGTCCCAAAAACCACCACTGCGTCCAGCATCCCAGTTGACTAACACAAACTTTTCCATCCATACTGACTGGACTTCCTCCTGAGACTATTTCCAAGGTCGGAATCACTTTTTGATTGCCTACCCGACCATGGCAGTAGTTGGTATGGATCCCCTTCGGAAGCAGTGGACTGTTCTCAATAAATTCCGCACTGTAGTAGGCAGATGTAATTATTGGAAATACAAATGGAATATCACAGTAGACCAGTCATGCGGCTGTGGAGCAGAGTTCCCAACCATGACTCACATAGTCACCGAGTGTCCTTTGAGTGCTTTCCCCGAAGGGTTAATTGGTCTGCATTGTGCAAGTAAGGCTGGGCTGCAATGGCTTTGTTAGCACTTTGGATTTAGCTGTATAAAGAGATATCATAAATGTTTGTTTTATTTTAGTTTTAAAGCTACTTACGCAAGTGATATTCACTGCAGAGTAACTTTTATATTTTTCAGAAATCGGTGACTGGCTATAAAAGCCATACGATATAAACAATACATAATGGCTGGTTATATTTAATGTCTATGTCCTATTTTTGGAATGGCTCTTTCTTTCCAGTATAATGCAGGTAGTTTAAAACAGGGTTAATTGAATAGTTTTCCAGTATAACGAAACTAGCTTAAATTTCATTGTTGGTAATGGATTGGTGAGTTTAGTTTTTTTCAGCAAATTATTGCGGAAATTTTCCATCATTAATTAGTGTCGTGAATGCATCTTTACTAACCAGTGATGTACGATGTTGGCAATTATTGACTAAACAATATAGTCTAACATAATTCAACTAAAATTTTAGCATTTTTAGTCTTCTGTATTTAATATGTATTGCATTTAACAAAAGATCACTGGTTCTACAAAAGGTGAGAAGACCTGATTTGAGAATACCAAGTATTGCTCTTTATCATAATAAACCTGTATCATATTGTAAGTCAAGCTTTCCACATGAATACAAATAGTCAAAGTAGTGATAACCATTACATTTGGCATCACAGATGACTCTCGACAAATTCTGTTAGATAGGTAGTTTCAGTAAAAAATTCACTTAGCAATACGTGTAAAGACACCAACAAAACAGTTCAATTATAGCGAGGCAGTAGAGCCGTAATATTTTTCATTGCTAGCCCGTAAACTATTGGAGTAATCCAGGGGCATTCCAATAGAGGTATTGGAAAATAAATTTCATTTTACGTTTACGTTTCATCGGCAATCGCCATCTTATATTATATTAATAACTTCCCCTCTGATTTATTAATAACTAAACATGTACCGCATGTACTATAATACGTGCTGTTAATGATGAATGAATCATAACACATTTTTATAAAGAAAATATATTTTATACAGATACATTATAATGTGAGTTTTACTTTCCATTTCATACCACTTCGTGGTCAAATGTTTAATATTCCTCAGCAATTACCTCTACTTCACTATTATACTTCTTCAATATTTCCAAAGATTTTTAAAAGTTTAAATCGTGACATGTTTTATCTTTGAGGGGTTGAGCGAACTTTAAACGGGAATTACTTTCGTCACGAGCCTCGCATCTTAAATCTTGCATAAAAATATATTGTGATATACCACACGTAAATTTGCCTACAGCATTCACTTTTATCACAATTGCGCGACAATTTTAACACAAATTTAGGATGAGAATACTGTGATGAGATTAAAACCAAAATATAAAATTTTCCAAAATAATAAAGGTAACAATTTAAACTAAAAAAATGGTTTTATCTCCTAAAATAAATTTATTTATTTTTTTTAGATGTTAAGTAATGAATCCTATTATATAAAACAGAGAAATTAAGGGTAAGTGTTGTTTAGGATGTTATCAATTGTTATTACTTGGGTTTCGTGAAATTTGAAAAACATAAATTATTTGCATCAAACGACTCTCGTAACTTATTGCTCTTAAATAATAATCCTACATAATATTGACAAAAATTATATTCAACATTATGTTGAATTTTCAACGAAATGATACATTTTTGCAAAAAAAGAAATATTTAAGAAGGAATATTGAACACTGAATATGTTTTACACTGTATTATTTATGAATAACAGGAAAATTATACTAAATACTCATATTTCCAAAACATTTAAAAAATGTAAGAAAAAAATATCTAAAACTTATTTATATCAAAGTAGATGTATAAACCTTTTGAGTATTATACTTCATATTTAGCCAGAATGAATTTGCATTTCGCCACTAGAACCAACCCCGAGAGGCCTTCTATTATGTCTGTATGTAAAAAGGGTTAAAATTGCTTATAAATATGGAAATGTAAAAGTCCTTGAATAATTTTAAGGATATGAGAATGCGTTTTCGTATCTGTAAATGAACTTTATTCTCATAACTTATAATTAAGGGATGATTTTTTTTTTAATTCAAATAAACACTAGTGTTCTTTTTGCTCGAAATCAATCAATTTAATTTGAACTACCAGATGTCATTTTTAAATGTTAAATTTAGTTCTAAATTAATATACACTCGACTAATATACATTTAAATGGTGTTTATAAGTGCTCACAGTAAACTAGACTAACAGATTTTTTTAATACTCAACTCAATCCCACTGTTATTCCAAATAGGCAAAGCCTCATAAATTTTTACAGACAAAGTCCTATCTAACGACCAAAAAAATTGATAATAGTTTTAAAATTGTAGGAGTTCCAGTGAAAAAACAAACAAAACAGTAGCGTATTATGTAAGCATAGCATGTTTTTGTTACTTTTGTGTTTTTTTTTACATTTTTTTTATTAGTTAATTTGAACTATTAAACACACTTAAATTGTAGCCATAACATTAATTTTAGCATCACATTCACATTTTCTAATTTTATTTTTACAAAGATCATTATAGTTGTTAATCCCACCCTCGAATCCGCACCCACCCTTACTAAAACCACAGGACATGGAAGCATGTACAATGAGGACGGAGATGAAGAGGGGCTCACAAATCTATCTAAAAAAAAAAAAAAAAAAAAAAAAAAAAAAAACAGCGAGTATGGAGCCACTTTAATAAGGCTAGTCCTTGCAAGCCTAGAAAAACAACAGTTGATTAAACCAAATAAGGCAAGGTCTTTCCTCCTTAAATGCCAGTGAGAAATATCAATACCTAAAATTCTTCCGTACTTTGTCTTCTGCACTTGGTTCCAAGGGGGCCCCTTGATCAAAATATTTTTTTCATTATATCCAGACTTCTTAGAACTAATCAACAAACGTAAAATAAGAATAACAACATTAACAAATGAATAATTAAATAATGTATCACAGCCGATTAGGTTCATGAGTAGGTCAAGTAGGTGGTACGTCGGGGAGGGGGCGTGTCTCCATTGACCCCTCCAAGGCTCAGGATGGTCCCTCTATTTCCCTGGTGTTGCTGGTGATGGTTGTCAATCTCTGATGGGACCTCAGTCGTCAGGTGGCACAGAAAACTAATTAGACATGGTGGATTTTAGTGAACAGCAAAGATAATAATCCTTGCACGACGGATTTAACATGATACATTTTTACACCCTTGAAAAGATGTGTAGATCGTATTGATGTCTCGGTCCTTGTGAAGAAAAAAACATCGAAAGTTCTAAGTCCCACAAACAGCTGATGATCATTTCCGCTGGGTGTGCCACACACACATAACCAATCACGAAAACAATTTCACAATGTGACGTGACGGTCACAAGACAGAGTTATGTCACAGCTCAGTTTAAAAATGACATGATCGAGGAAAAATTCAAAATTTGCAAATAAAATAACATAATTCTGTACAGGGATTTCGAGAATGTAACATCAGATATGGAGGTGAACGCAAGACCGGATGGTTTCAGAGTTTATAAAACAGGAACATGCTGGGTGCCAGTAGGCCTAAAATGTTTTACCTATAACCATGGTTACTCTACGTCATTTTATTTCTACGTATTATTGACATCTTGTATTGCATTATTCATTTTTTACCTCTCATTTATGCAATATTTTATCCCTGAAAACACACAATATACGATGGCAATAAGATCAAGAGCCATATCGTGGATAACTGCATGTGTTGAATAACTGCATTGATTTTATTATATTCAGTTAATCAGTGAAGTGTACATAATGGACTATATTTATTATTTTACATTTTTTGTACAACGTTTATAAATTTTCCTAACAATCATATGGTGTATGGGTTATGTTTTACTGCGGAAAACCAGATAAGGTAACGGCAGCTCATGGTTAGTTGTGATTGACAAGAAAACTGTTCTGCATGAACCATATATGCTGAGCCCATAAGACTTATCATGCAAGTTTCTGTTGGGTTGTGTAATTATAATGTGTCATTGCATTTTCGATTCAACCAAAAATATTTCCTGGTAGGCCTATTATTTCATCAACTTTCTGAAGTTTCAGTTATGGCATTTGCAATAACATCCCCAGCCTGCTTAATATTCTTGGGTGCTGCTATTTATTTATTATTTGGGGACGCTTTAATTATACAACTAACCCAGGAAACCATTAGTGAAAGAGGCAAAGTTGGGGCCGGTATCTCATTTGTTTAATAGGGAATTTATTTTAAGTAAAAATATGGAACTTTAAGTGTTTAATATAGATATTTTAACTATATCAAATCAACAGTACGTTTAGAGTGTGTTAAACAGATGAAGTAATTTTCTTATTACCCTCCAGATTAGGAAGTAATCCTTAGTATAATTTTAATTTTAATTAATACTTAATATGTCATCCTTTAATTAATCTTTATTAAACTTTTCTTTTACTAGTTACTTTTGAATTAGCTATATTATTAGTCTTTAAGATAATAAATATATACTGATACGTAATTGATCGTTAGTGTATTCTTACACGGTTATTTTTACTATTAAACTTTTTTCAAGTATTTAAATTTTAATAATATTAATAAAAATTCAAGAGACGATAACTTGTAAAAATAACAATAGAAATATAAAGGAGAGCCTTGTTCTTACACACCTGGTGTCTTTAATATAGTTTTCGAACAAAACTTCCAATATTAAAGATCGTAATATTAAGGAAGTCCCCATGGCATATTATAACTTTAGATTTCTTGTAACTTTTGTTACTCTCAATATTAAAGTATAAAAAATAAGTATATTTTTCCATTTATATTATTTGAACAGAAAACACGATTCCTATTATTTCGGTTGATAACGACACTATAGTAGGATTCACGAAAATAGTCCGATGAGAGGGAATAAATTGTTGCCAAATTTATTCTGAAGCACATGTTTATACTGTGTTACACATGGTAAAAATAATCACAAATGACAACATTGCTTGGCGAGAGGGGGTGAGGGGGGACACAGCTGTTAAAATGTCCATTGGACTATTTTCGTTCATCTTACTAGAAAAGTTTCATCTTTGCTTGGTGAAAGTTTATTTTTATGTTTTATTAATTATAAAAACATTGGACTACTATCCAGGAAGGAATTTCCTCTTAATTTAATCATTTATTCATCATGTTTAAGAAAATTTTAGTTACAAGCTAGATTCGTCACCGAGTAATTTGAAATTTAATTTAAGATATATATACGACATCTATTGAGAAAGTAAGATCCAGTTTCGAATGTTGAAAGGCAAATGTGAGTGCCAGAGTTAGTTGGATAAATTTTTTGTAACCAAATGTCAAAAGTGAAGTATAAGTTAATTTTGTATACGATAGCGTGATTTGTGGTTTATTGTTGTGTGTCTAGGAACCACAATAATGTTAGAAATTTTTCAGTAAGACAGTATAATTGCAAAATTTAAGAGTTCTTATTTTCTTATATATCTTATTTAATTTGTTGAGGAAAACTATGTACAAAACTGTTACAACATCTGTTATGAAAAAAAACTGCATAAGAGAAAAGAGGAGTTGAATGGAATTTTGTAATTTAGGGCAAAATTACACTGCAGCGTTGCACCTGGAATTTCTCAAGGTATGCGCCCGTTCACGAGGTCTACTTTAATATTTAGCAAAACTTTACCTAGCAAGTAGTTTAACAATACTGTATTGGTTGTAATATTAAAGATTTTTTTAAAAACGAAAAATAATTAAGTTATTTAAAATATATTTCTTCACTTTGATAAGTCAAAAATTTATTACAGATAACTTTAAAATGTTTAATGGGTTCTTGTCATTACAGGTAATCTATTATTGGCATATAACATGGAATATAGTTTTTCCTTTCTTTAAAGAAATAACTTGATTAATTTTTTATTTATGCTAAGACGCATTTATTACTCCTTAATGAGTACATTTAAGGCTTCATGACATAGTTAGAAAATATGGAAACTCTTGGTAATATGTACGCTTGGACTGTGCTTTCAAATCAAAATAAATAACAATTTTGACAAAAGACTCTAATATTGGACAGAAGTATTTCAAACTAGCAACAGAGCCCGTCGAGGCTAAATACAACGGTCTCTAGAAAAATACTACATACATGCTTTATTTCCTGAGATAAACCTTAAAGTTATTTTGATTTATTTCCAAGAAAGAAATAAAAATAAAAAAAAACAAATTTTCTTATACAGCAAGATAATAAAAAAATCAAATGTATCATGCAATTCTTTATTAACAACATTCTTTGTAAATACTTTGATTTTTTTAAAGAATTTTCAATTGATCTCTGCTATGAATAATTTTAATTGTAATGTCTTTAAGTAAAACTATTCATTTTTCACAAATTACTATTATGCATTTTATATAAAATACTGATAAAAGGCAGACTAAAAGACCAACAAATGTACTAAACTTAAAAAAAAACACCTTTTAATATGTTTCATATAAAAAAATGCTTTTTTACTTTTTCGTCATAAATACTAAAAGAAAATCAAACTTTCACAATTATTTGTACATCTACATATTTGAAGCCTTCCAAAGTACCATTAATTAATAATGCCTGTCCAGCAGAACTGTAGATTTTGCTATACAAAGCTTGGTAAACAATATCCAATTCAGTACTGTTTCACCACTATAAATTCGGAGGTTACATAGTTTTTATGCAAATAACATTTAAATGGGATGGAGTAATAATACTCTGAAAGAGCGTGAAATTGACTACAAAATGAAAGAATAAAAGTGTCCTAAATTAGAGAAAGATTTTTATTCAGCTTTGATTAGTTTTGATAGTCTTAAACTTTGATAACTATACCTAAATTATTTTCATTAGTTTCCCAAACGGTTTTTATTAATACCAAAATAAAAAAGCCCATGATGAAAGATTGGCTACAATTAATGATTTTTATACAGTGTGGTTGAAAAGTCCTGGAACGGCGAAATATATTGTTTACCATTATAGGTAAAGAAATGAGACTTGGTTTATCAATAATAGCCATAAATATCTACTTTTTTAAGCTATTACCATTTTTTATCCCTTGCATAGGTCGAGTTTGGTATAAAAATAGAGGTGTCACTTAGCAGATTACAATGCCGCAAACTAGACTTCAAATGGATGAACGAGACGAAATTGGCAGGTAAACAAATTTTCCTTTGAAACCATAAGGGTAAAATTTTAAAATGCTATAACTTTCGTAATATTCAACCTTTTCACGTCGGGTTTGTCGCTTATAACTCCAAATGCAAAGACGTTTAAGATGATTTATGATGTGACAAGGGCCAAAGAAGTTTCAATTTACACATTCTTTAAGGGATGTCCCTCTTGGAAATCTTACAGAAATCTGCTTTGGCCTTTGTCTGATCATACTAAACATCTTGCATTTGGAGTAATAAGCCACAAACACGTCGTCGAAAGGTTGAGTACTTAGAAAGTAATTGCATTTTTACCCTTATGATTTCAATGGAAACTTTGTTTGCCTGTTATTTTAGTCTCATTCATCCATTTGAAGTCTAGTTTGCAGCATTGTACTCAGCTAAGTGAGACCTTTAATTTAATACCAAACTCAACCTATGCTGCCATTTAAGAATTTTGTCTGACTCCTCATGGGCCGTCACCCATAAGGGATAAAAAGTGGTAATGGCTTAAAAGAGTAGACATTTATGTCTATTATTAATATACCAAGCCTTATTTTTATCTATAATGGTTAAAAATACATTTCACGGTTCCGGGACTATTCAACCACACTGTATAAATCTTAATTATTTGTGAAATTCATTCTACACTTATCGATCAATGCTAATTGACTTCGAGACCCGACAAATTACATTGAATACCTTAAAATTTTTGAAAAAATGCAATATGTAATGTATGCAATCGTGAACTGACCACATCTTTAGTACCGTAGCTCTCCATATTCTATGATGTGATATGAAATCTAAAGACTTGACTAACAGCACGAGCTTATTAGTAAAGTTATTAGGATTTTGGTCGTATTAGTGTTTGATTTAAATCTTCTAATTAATAAGTTTAAAATTCACAAAATAAAGAATTAAAATTTGTGTTTTATTCTCAGTGCGTCTCTCTAGGTAATGCACTTAATGTTTGTTATAAAACAGCTAGTGGACGGATTTGATTTAATTCAGTGGTTGTAGTGGTGTGGTCGCTCCAAAGCGTAAACTATTTTATCCCTACATTGCCCCCTCCCGACTCTTACCACATCAGGCTTTGACAAACACTAGTCATTAATGACAGATGTTAGTTAACTACATTACAAAACGTCTTATTTAACATGGACCTAAATAAACTATTTAATCGTCAGTTCGAGTAATAGTTATGCAACCTAATTTTCAATAAACAACAACTTGTTTATGACAATTTATATTATTTGAAATATAATTTAACTTTGGACATGAGATTGGCAATCCATTATTGTATGACCCATTACAAAAATTTCCTATTACTTTGGTAGGAATGATATGTGTGTTTCCAACTTTACGTGTAAAACACACTAAAAAGAAACAGTTAATTAGTTAATTTTATATTAATAGCAAAATTAATATATTTTCGCGAATTGCCTTATAGGGAATACGCTATTACTGTGGTAAGCATGGTAAGACCTAAGACCGGGGCCATGTATATGTATATAATTATACCGGGTGTTCATAAAGTCTTGCCCTGATAAAGAAATCGAATAGCATGAAAACAAACGATGATGGAATAATGTTTTATTTACAGTTTTAACAAGTGACTTCTTAAGTTTTATTTACATATGTTCAAACTCAATAAAATTCTATGTGTCGCCTTGGGCTGCCTGTAAATATTCTAGGCGACTTTTTCTTTTTTCCCATATTTTGGTTAACATTTAATGAGTATCAGACAGCACTGCATTTCTTATTCTCTCTCTTAGTGACTCTAAATCAAGAACTGGGGTAGAACACACTACGTCTTTGACAAACCCCCACATAAAAAAGTCCAGAGATGAGTAAAGTCTGGTGACCGAGGAGGCAATTTAGTCAGGCAATCACGCTCAATTCACCGTGACTTCAGTGATGCGCGGGCGTCAAGTTCGTTTCTTGTCACACACACTGCCCCTGTTAGAAAAATATGGATACCACCTCTCGATATTTTTTACATCAGGTGCAGGTGTTCTAAATGTTCGCACAAAAAGTCTTTGGACAGTACCGGTAAAGGGGGACTGGGTTTCATAGAACCATAGGGCACACTGTTACCTCTTCTGGATGCTAACTATTTCTGATGTGCTTTTGTACAGAATTTAAAGAAAACAGCATTGTTGAACAGCTAAACAAAGGTGTTACCAACTTGATACTAAAAAAAAAACTAGATTAAATTCTCTTCAAAAGAAGCAATGTAAGTTGCGTGTGGCTCTAATGGTTTCTGTACAGCAAAGCTATCAAATCATCGCAAGACTTTATGAACACCCGGTATATATGTCCATCAATATATATGGTACTGATAAATTTAGAAAGAAACGTCCGATTTTGATAAAATTTGGTTTGGAGGGGTCAGATCAGGTCTATTTTTATATTATTTTGGGTAGGGGTCTTTGACAATTTCCGACCTCAATTTTCAAAGTTCAACAGTTTTAACAGAGACCATTTAAAAGATTTTGAAAAACAATTTAGTATTTTGAATTTTTAACTTAGCGTAAGGTTGTTAGCGTGACTGGTAACGGAGGAAATCCAAAAATGTTTATTATCTTGTCACTGTATCTTGATTATTTATTGACTTAATCATATTTTGGCATGTACATTACATATAGACAGGGTTCAATCATACCTACTTACAAACCCCATACGGTGGCAAACCTACATACTCACCCCCATGGGATTTATGTAAGTAATAGTGCCACCTTCACCAATGAGGGATAAACCTAAATTTTAATTACTATGGTATTTTAATGGGAAAGTAGGAAATCTAAAATCTCATTGTAAATTTCCTGAGCACGCAGTTCGGTTGTGATGGGGGAGTATTTTATATGTGATGTCTTTCATCCAAATTATAACTAAAATATGTGATGAATTATAAAAAAATGCATTAAAATACATATTGTTTAGAAATGAAGTTTGGTAAGCAATACCTACCATTGATTAAAATAATAATACAAATGAAAATTGATTTTGTCAACATAAGAGATAAATATCTATTTAGTCGTGGCGTGGCAGATGAAGCTTTCGTTTCACGAAACAAAGGTTTCATTACCAGCCTAAACTTGGTCAGCAGTTTACCGATTAACTTTGTACTAACAATCCCAATTAGACCTTGGATTATTGTTTGTTTTTGTATGAATAAAATTTACATTTCTTGAAGTTTTTTACAAATTCGTTTATTTATGTCAAGGATTATAAACAATGTATTTTTACAACAAAACTTAATTTATTTATTTATTTATTTAATCAACGGACAAACCTTTTTATAATCTATGAACTGTTTGAGTATAATATATAAGGTAAACTATTCAACTTATAAACTTATCACATTTAGTCGAACCAATTCTGGGAAATGTCTCATTTTGTTTATTTTTTTATGAATGATATTGTAAAATTAAATATTTCAACATATTTTAGCGTGTAAAAGTTTGTATGTTCGGTTTTTAGTACAGTAAAATAAGGCCAAAAACAACCTTTTGATCGGCAACTGATGTGCGTCCATGAAATTTTCAGGAGACCTTCTTTTAAGCTCTAGAAAAAGAGATTTGATGAGTCCCCAAAAAATAAAGTTGTTTTACACCTATAAAATTACTTTTCAAAATGGCGGTTCTTTTGTAATGAAATAAATTTTGAAAAAAGCTTCCTTTTTTCATTTTTTACGTGCATCGCCTCAATATTATGTTGTGGGACCAACTCCAATAATTTTTGGGTACTAAATACTTTATTTTTTACGGTCTTTATTTTTTGGTCGCCATCTTTGATAAGCCATATTGGATACAAGTTGTTTTTTTTTCTAATGTAAAGATAGTGTTGTTACACATCATTTCAGAGTAGATTTTTTCGCTCATTACAATGCCGCAATCCGTTTTTGAAAATATTTTTCCGTTTCAAAGATATACGGAAATTAAAATTCTTCTCCATACATTTCTTATGGACGTTTCAAATTTTGAACATATTTATTGCTTATTTTTCCTCTTATATCCTGTTCTAATTGAGATAGGTTGTTAATTTTGGTATCAGATCACTCAGTGGATCGATGGGCTTCTTTAGTTATTGTTCGTTCGAATTGGCTTTGTTTGAAACGGTTTGTAAATTTTAAACTTTACCCAAATTTCAGAAATGGAAAGATTTTTTATTGAAAAGTGTATAATATCACATCTTAAACGTGTCCAGTTTTAACAATTAATATATTGAATTAAAGCCAATAATGTACCGTGTAATTTAAGACCAAAACGAACCTTGAATCTCATTTACAACTTGAGTTGTACTTCTTTAACTTAAGACGAATTTCAGGCACCAATAAATTTTATGTTGATTAGACCGTTATAAGCCACTTAATATCCAACGAATTTCAATGGTCAAATTAAAGACATTGATGTACTAGTTGTTTTAAGACCAGAACTAACTTTGTGTCTTACTTAGAACTTGAGATATTAATCTTTAACTAAAAGCGAATTTAAAAAAATTCAAGTTTCTATTAAATAGAAGGATATAACTCGTATCAATATCCTCCAAATGGAATGAAGAATAGCTTTAATTAATGCCAGGAATACTACTGAGTATTTTAAGGTCACAATGAAAAGAATTCCTCAATTAGAACTAGATATAAAAGAAAAATAATGCAAAATAAATTTAAAGTTCGAAATGTCCATATTAAATTCATAGGGTTGAATTTTTATTTGAGTGTATCTTAAAAACGAACCAATATGTTCAAAAACGGATTGCGGCATTGTAATCAACGTAAAAATCTACTTTGAAATGATGTGTCACAACACTATCTTTATATTACAAAAAAATAACTTTTATCCAATATGGCGGACCCAAGATGGCGGCCAAAATTAACGACCGGTCATAATGAACTACTTCCCATTAAAAAATTATCGGTGGCGGTGTCACAACATTATATTGAAAAATGCAGGTGAAAAAGAAAAATAAATACTAAATTTTTCAAAATGTATCCCATTACCAAAAAACCGCCATTTTTAAAAGTGGTTTTATGGGTGAAAAACAACTTTATTTTTTGGGGACTCATCGGATCTTTAATTATAGTGCTTAAAAGAAGCTCTTATCAAATTTTTGGGAATGCACATCAGTTGCCGATCTAAAACCCTAATTTTACTGTACTATTTATATATTTCAAAAATTAACCTTTTACGAGGCTGCTATTTTTAAAGAAACTATAACTTCCAGACTATGAAAGACAGTCCGATAATTAGGGTACAAAAATTGTTATAAATTGATTCTTTTTTGGGAGAGGCAGGGAAAATGCGTTTTTCACATAGGGGGCCAGCCTGTATTGTGGGACTCCCCTAAAAACGGTAATACTCATTAAAAACCCTCCTTTACTACTTAGGAATTTAGTCTGGAATTGTTTGTCTCATTAGATCAGGCTAGGCCTAAATTAGCCTAAGCCTATTGGGCTCACTCCTTGCCCAGCCTCACGGTCAGGGGGTCTAAGCCGCTTAGCGGTCCAGATCAGTCTTTTTTTAAAGGAGGATGCCCCAAACTTACTGCGAAAAACAATTCCACCAGCCCTCATTATCCAAAATCTTTTGGTAGACCGAGTCCACCGGAAATGCACCAAAAGTTTGCAAGGCGGGGCCCTTCCCAACGGGGGCAGTGGAAGAATGTGTGCCACGCATCATCGGGAACGCCCGGGCAATAAATGGAGTCCGGTGAATCAGTCTTGACCATCCGATTCAGGTACGACGGAAAATAGGTATGTGACCTGTAATTGGGTGAGATAGTAGTCCACCTCTCCATGCCACCGTTCCACCCATGGTTGGAAATGCTTGATAAGTCGCGCAGTCCATCGTCCTTGGGTGTCATGCTCCCAGATGTGTTGCCATTGCTTTAAGGTTTGCTAGCGCTCTTCTGTTCTTGCCGTGTCCTTGTCGATGTCACCTCGTCTCTGATAAATCACCTTCCTCTGTCCTGCCAAGAGCTTGAAAGAGATGACTCCGGCGACGACCAATATGGCAGGCTCAGACACTGTCCGGTAGGCGGAATACACCCAGATCGCCACTTGACACTGAACCTGGGCGAGTCGCAACCTGTATAACTCTTTATATTTAAAGCATCTGCCCACACCTCTGTTCCATAAAGAAGCATGAACTTGACCGCATACATAAACAGACGTTTTCTGCTGGATCATGGACCCCCGACATTGGCCATCAGCCCACTAAGGTAAGTAACTACCATAGCGGCCTTGCCTGCCGTACGGAAGATCTGATCTCTCCACCTTAACTTGGTGTCCACCATAACCTTGAGGTACTTGGCAGCACGGGTTGATTGGATTAACTCAATTCGCACACGGAAAGGGTTCATTCTTATTCGTGAGGATCATGATCTCCGTCTTACAGAGAGCAAGCAAGAGACATTGATCGGACATCCAGGTGTTGACCACTCGCATGGCTTGGTTCAACTTTATTTGGGCCAGCTCAACGTTGCTTGCAGCAATCAGAGCTGCAACGTCATCGGCATACCCAACCAAAGTGGTTTCCTCAGGCATCTCGGACCTCAGGAGGCTGTCATAAACAACGTTCTTGAGATCCGGGCCGAGTATTGAGCCTTACGCGGCACTAGAAGTGACTTCCATCTTCCGCGTTCCGTCTCTTAATTTGTAAATTAAACTTCAAGAGAGGAGATAATCCTCGATGAGCCTCTACAGATATGAAAATATGCGAAAAGTGTTGAGAAGCGCATAGAACATATCAACCCACCTCGCCGAGTTGAAGACATTCTTGACAATAGCACTACTCGGCGGGAGAGATGGTTGTGGCTCTCGGCTCTCTCCACAGCTCTCTCCGGTGATTGTGTCGATCTTTGACCGTCCCTCTCTGAATTTGTACTGTCATATGTCCCCGGCAGCTTCCACGGCAGAAGTCAGGCGGGAACAGATCAGCTTCTCGAACATCAAAGGGATTACCTTTGCTCTTGAAGATCAGTACAAGCCTGGTGGTTTTCCGGGAAGCCGGAAACACCCCTTCTACCAAATAGGCGTTGTACATTCTCATCAACAAGTCAGTGTTAATTTGTAAATGCATTCTTTAAAGACTAGCTGGGAATCCCGTCCGGGCCAGGAGCCTTGTTGCCCTTCAGGGAGTGAACGGAGGTTTCCAGCTCCTCGATTGCGAAGAGTTCCAAATTGATTAGAGCTGACTATTAAAATGGTATTAATTTTAACTGAATTTAATTCTGCCATATAAATTACGTTTGGCTGATCTTCAGATTTTGCGATCCCATGCTTTATTTATTTTTTGTTTATGAATCATATAAATAACTGTACACTAACTAAAATCCTAGAGTTTCAAACACATTTTAATATATAGGACTTAATATATAACCTTAACTCTCATAGAAATCAGTATGGTGTATTCATAGCCATGATGTGATATTTTAACTTATGTTGAGATAAAAATATTTAATAAAAGAAACTTGTGCATAGAAAAGAATCCAAATTGAACAGGATGGTATGATGACTATGAATATTTTGTTCTGTTTGACGTAATGGATAACATAGTTAAGTATAGTTTTATTTTCTTGGACACCCTTCAGCTCTTTTGGTAAAATATGTAAGTGTAAAAAATAAAACCAAAACAATTTTATTAGATTTACATTGAAAGAGAATATTGACGGATATGATGGTAAGCCCTGCAGCGGCCACTTAGATATTCCGTTTCACCAAATGAGGGAGTCTTATTCCCTTTTCCACTTTGTAACCTAATATTTTCTGCACCATAGCTTTTTCTTTTAATGCAACTTAACTTACTTTAGCTTACCCATACTTAAGTTGTATTAAGTATAGGTTTAAATTCAATTTAAGCTAATCATACTGACTTTATTTAAATTTCATTATGACTATGACTCTAAAGTTTTAAATCTTGTGACACCAATTAGAAACAATTGATTCATAAAAAAATTTTAGTAAAACAACTTATACGTTATTATGGCAAAACAAACAAATTTAATTACAAAATTGTTTCAAATTTACATTTCTTCATTTTTAAATTTATTATTTTTGTGTCCTACTATATTAGATCAAGATATCTTTGTCTAGTACCTTTCAACTTTAAAGTGTTTTTTCCAATCACTTTGATATCCTTTCACCAATAAAAAAACTGAAGGAAATTAATAACCCATGTCTTGAAATGATTAGAGTTGGCAATGAGAAATGTAATGAATAGTGGACCTTGATTTAGGTTATATATTATTTATTATTATGTATATTTATTACGAATTAGGTGTGTAATTCAAATAATTTACTATACAGATATCAATGCATTGTACTGCATTGTACTGCATTAGAGGAACCTTGAATTTATTTTATACAAGTAATAATACCGCTAATCACTATAACCTTTTAACATGTTGTATGTAATACATTGTTGTTGGTATCAATTTAAATCGGGCATGTTCGTTTATGGATTTGAATTAGGGTTGTTTGACTCGAGAATGATGGATGTGGGTTGTTAGCTCAAGTGTGTGGATCAGTCCAAATACTGCCAACAGCAAAGTATGTTTCTTTAAAACTTAATAATAAACTATTAACATGTTAATTTGTATATTTATTAATTTATATTCGTTTATTTAACTAAGGTATTACATAAATTTGATTCTAGCTTAATATTTTACACTTTAACATTTGATACATTATAAAGAATATTTTTACACCAAGTAGGAAAACACGCACAACTTATTTTTCCTACCACTAAATGGAAACAATCACTTTGGACACACCGTACGGAAAGCAGTTCGTTTCCGGTTTCCGTTTCATTCACGCTCTAGAGTGACAATGATCATTCCCGAACGCTAAATCAAATGAAAATTCAAGGTCAGCAGTTTGCAAACCGTGCCACAGTTGTTGGTCATTGCTGTCCTTTAGTAATTGCTGCTTTTTAGTTTGAGGTTGTGTTTGATGGTTAACAGTGAGTGCCAACAGAAAAAATAAATATATCCTCAATGACATTTTGTATACAATAAAACATTTAATCTTTTGCGATTATGGAGGTAGGACAAATCTTGTGTGTATTATGAGCTAAAATAGTCATTGGTGTTTTCACCATCAACGATTCTCGAGTGGGAATGACGTACTTTGCGCTCTTAATACAAGAAATAGATGTTGTTTACATTATATAGTCAATAGTAAATTATTAGGAGGGTGTAAGAGGGATAGATATATTATATCGTTGTCGAATTTACTTGAATGCGGTTCGCATTGTTGCACAATGCACAACCAATCTGCCTTTATTTTGAGTCCGATAAAAGTGAGAGAGTTTGTCAATAAAAGATGAAGACTTGGGCATTTTGATTAGCTTTCTATTTTCTTTTATATTTTAAATTATATTGAGCTATAATGGTTCAAAAGTTTATCGGAGTTGGATCAACTTTGAATCATTGTAGCTTATTATGATTAAAAATATAAAAAATCTAAAAGCGAATCAAATAACCCAAATCTTAATCTCTTATTTTAAAACGATAACCACTTCTATCGGACTTTAAATGAAGGAAAAATGGGAGAGGCGAAGTACTCCATGACGTTTTTCGGAAGAGTACTTTTACCCCCTCTTAATGAAATTATTAGTTTTTTGGGAAAGGGTTTTTTTGTGTTGAGAACTCCTCCAATGATTCTCAACCAATTGTCAAGTTTTTTGTTTTATTGGATAAGGCTTGATCTGTAGTTGTTTCCGCAAAAAATCTATGGGAATTGGACTTAAAATAAGGGTGCTTATTTATCCACAAATTATATTTGAAAATTTTCGCATTAGAATAACATTGAGATTGATTTGAGCATTATAAAACATCTTTTAATACAAAGATATTCACAATATTGGATCGGTCGGATTTGATCGACTTAGAACTAATTGTAACTTTTGTATTGTATCAAAATAAATTTCTCGTTGTCCAGCAAACACGTGCACTAGTTTAAGAATAATATGTTAATATTATTATTGTTTTCAATAAAAAATAACAAACCTAATACAAAATATTCATTACTATTTCAATACTTTAATACGTTAACACTATAATATACACAATATTTTAGGAATAATAAATATGAATGATATAATTTTTAAACTCAAAGAAATAAAAGAAGAAAACCCGTTTAATTTGTACCATTTAAAATATTCTTCATCATTTTAAGTGAAATAGGTGTTCAATATATTTACTAAACACAGTTCCATGTAATCTATACTTATTTAATACGCTAAGGGTTTTTTTTTGTCTTGAGAACTCCTCCTACAATTTTTTAACCGATTTTCAAGTTTTTTGGTGTCGTTGGATAGGGCTTGGTCTGTAGTTGTTTCCGCCAAAAACTGATGAGAATCGGACTGAAAATAAAGGCGCTATCCACCATTGAAATCTCAAAATTTCCCATTTAAATAACATTGGGATTGAATAAAGCATTTTAAACATGTGTTAATAATCAGCTGTAAATACGTGTAGTTTTGGTGATTGCAGATATTCACAATATTGGATTGGTCGGACGTCATTGATTTAGAGATAAAAGTAACATTTGTATTGTATTAAAATAAAATTGCTCGATTTCGAGCAACACGTTTACTAGTCCTAAACTAAATTGAGAACCATCGAAGTACTTCAGTCGTTTATGAAAGAGCGCCATCCATCTCAATGTATCCACTTTCCCTCCCTCCCATCAATAGCGCCATTGATGGACCGGCCGTCAATCGTAGGGCATTACATGACACAGACTGAAAGGTTCTGTCACTTATAAAAGGGATATATTATTTACTAACTTTATACTTGAAAACAAAGTTTTTTAAAACGTGTCTGATATGAATTTTTTTTAGAACAATCGTCATGTTCTATGTTTAGTTTTGTTAGTTTATTTTTGTATTTCATATTGAATTTTTATTTTTGCCGTAGAGACCACTTTTGTCTTAAGTTTTATTATTTATTATCTGACCGCTGTTAGAATTCATTGTTAATTACAGAGATGGAACCTCTTATCAGGCATAGCCTTAGAGGTCCTATATTTTCTTCTTTATGATTGTGTTTTTTCCTTTAAAGTGTAAATTTAAAAATGTTGAAAGTCTAGAGTTTTTTTGTTTGTTTATATTTGTTTTATATGTTAAATTTATATATTGTTTATAGTCAGTCTGACAACGGAAGTTGGACAATTTTAATTTATTGATTACTTTAAGGATTTTTGAAAATTTTATACATGTTAATTGAAGAAAATAAAATCATTCTTACTCTTATTCTGATATTTAAAATTGCAAATTAAGCAATCGTATTTTATTTTTAAAGTCTTTAAGTAGTACCAAATTGTTTAGCGTCAAATATACGCTAAAAATAAAAAGTAAATAAATTATAAACCAATGTTATTAACAAAGTTTTTACTGAACGATCTTGCATACAGATTATAAAACCACTGTGTAATCTTATAAAATATTATATTAGTAGACGAAAGTGAACATGCAGTATTTTGTGTACATTTCCTTGGTATTCGGGTTGCTCATATTTCACGTTTTTCACAGACAATATATTAAAGACACCAGGTGTGTAGCAATAGGGCTTTCCTTTCATATTTCCTCAATTATTTATCATAAAACAACATTCATTATCATAAACATTTTATTCATGTATCATCATACGAGTTGATTCACCTTGGTTCCATATTATTTGATTTTATTTATCAATAGGAATCTCTTAGATTTTTAAGAAGGTATGATTTATTGGTTGGAATATGTTTGCACTAAAAATTGTTGTGCAATTCAAACCTATACTCTAATACGAGTGAAGTATAACCGTAATTTTTCCTCTGTGTTAGGAAAAACTCATTTTATTAGAATAATATACTAAAATATAGAAAAAATATAGTATATTCTCCATCAATGATAATTTTTAGTTGCGAAAACGTTCTTAAAACGCCATTCAAGACATTTTTATTCTTTAGTATTTTATTACGATATATCTGTTTCCTTTTAAAAAAATTTCAGCTTTGCTAAAATCTTATTAAATGCATTTAAATCATAAACATGTAAACCAGCTAAACATTACTGAGAGAATGTTTTATACAGTGGCGGCCTTGGTTACTTAGAGGAAGAAAAATCTGGACCGGAAGCTTTTATCTAAATAGGTTTATTTTTTATATATATTTAGTGCTGTCAAAGAGCTATAATCTAGGGCCCAAAAGCTAAAATAATGGTCATTGATGAAATAAATAATATAATTATTCATATGTAAAATGAATAAACGGGACCTCTTATAATTAAATTGTTTATTATAATTTAAAATGAACGGGGTATATGCATATTGTTTAAAATAATACTCATTCGTAAATAATATCATTACAATAAAATGAGGTTTTTAAATGATGAAAACCGTTAAACATACCAGATGTCTCAGATTATATATTTGTATTTATGCACACGGAACTCGAAAACGGATAGAAGTATTTGCTAAAACTGTCCCATATACAGGAACTTATTTTTGGGGATTAAAATAATATCTATGAAGTCTCTATGTTAGGACAAAATAATGAAATAAAATTACCATGTCATATTGCTGGTCGTCGATAGTTTAGGAAAAATGTCATTTCGCTATAATATTTATTTGAAATTTTTAACATTTGGTCTTCTGGATTCAAAATAAAAAAGAGTTGATGAAAACAGATGAGACAAACTGTCAGTTTACGAACCAAGTGCTTCAGTATAAACATACGGTTTTTCCATTGTAGGCAGTTTCTGAGATATTAAGTAATACTATAGTATAAAAACATATCATATTTTAATTTATACCATATACTGATAATTATGAATGAATAATAAATAAAATAATTTTATAATGATACTAGCAGTTACCCGGCGCGCGTCGGTGCGCTCAAATTAAGTTGTTTACATAAATAAAAGCTATTTTATTAGTTTTTTTTTAATATAAAAAAGTCAATGGAATATAAAGTAAGAGTATATTAATATTATTGTGAGGCCAAAGGATAAACAGGCATTTTGCAAATTTAAGCCCAGAATAGTCAAAGTTTGCTTTATAGAGTATTGATCGTAATAGCAAAACGCAAGAGCACCTATGAGCAAAGAGGTAGTAAATTAATTTTCAGGTCCAGTGGAGCGCAACCCAATAGTGCTTAAAAAAACTATTATGACCAAAGAGGCACGTCCAAGTGAAATTTCAACACTAGTGGACCTAAAATAATTTAAAATTCAGTGGGGCGGAGCCCTAAGGAGATTAAAAAACTATATTTGGAAAACCGTTTTCCTAGTGAGTACCTATGAGCAAAGAGAATCGTCTATGTCAAAATTTCAACCTCAGAGGTCCTAAAGTAATTCTAAGTCCATTAGGGCGGAGCCCTAAAAAAGCTTCAAAAAACTATATTATTTGCAAAACCGTTTCTGAGGGAGGGACCTATGTGCAAAGAGAATCATCCATCACATTTCAACTCCGGCGGCCCTAAAAGTAATGTTGAAGTCCAGTGGGGCGTAGCCCTAAAGTGCTTAAATATTATATTTGCAAAAACCGTTTCTTAGTGAGTACATATGAATAAAAAGAATCATCAATCAAAGTTCATCCCCGGTGGCCCTAAAGTAATTTCAAAGTCCAGTGGGGCGGAGCTCTAAAGAGCTTAAAAATCTATATTCGTAAAACAGTTTTCTTGGTGAAAGTACCTATGAACAAAGAGGCATGTCCATGTCAAATTTCAACCCCGGAGGCCCTAAAGTAATTTTTGAAGTCCAGTGGGGTGGAGCCCTATAGAGCTTAAAAAACTATATTTGCAAAACCGTTTCCTAGTGAGTACCTATGAGCAAAGAGAATCGTCCATGTCCAAAATTTCAACCTCGGAGGTCCTACAGTAATTCTGAAGTCCAGTGGGGAGGAGCCCTAATGTGCTTAAAAACTATATGTGAAAAACAGTTTCTTAGTAAGGACCTATGAGGAAAGAAGCACGTCCATGTTAAATTTCAACCCTGGTGGCCCTAAAAGTAATTTTAAGTCCATTAGGGTGGATCCCTAAAAAGCTTCAAAAACTATATTTGCAAAACCATTTCTGAGGGAGCACCTATGAGCAAAGAGAATCATATATCACATTTCAACCCCGGTGGCCCTAAAGTAATTTTTAAGTTCAGTGGGGCGTAGCCCTAAAGTGCTTAAAAACTATATTTGCAAAACCGTTTTCTTAGTGAGCACATATATGAATAAAAAGAATAATCCATCAAATTTCAACCTTAGTGTCCTTAAAGAAATTTTGAAGTCCATTGTGGTGGAGCCCTAAAAAGATTTAAAAACTATATTTGCAAAACAGTTTCTTGGTGAAAGTATCTATGAACAAAGAGGCATGTCCATGTCAAATTTCAACCCCGGAGGCCCTAAAGTAATTTTGAAGTCCAGTGGGGTGGAGCCCTATAGAGCTTAAAAAACTACATTTTCAAAACGGTTTCTTTGTGAGAGTACCTATGAACAAAGAGAATCATCCATTTCAAATTTCAACACGTGTAGGCTTTTAGAGTAATTGTGAGCCTCTGTGGGGGCGGAGCCCCAAAGACAACACAAACATCAACATTACACTTCACACCTGGTTACTTCTATGATTATAAGCATATGCTTGAATGAAACTTTCATTTTATTTTTATTACAGCAGTTAATTTTGTAAACCCTAAATTTCTAAAACCTGACACTGCATCATTGTATGCCCTCTGGGTCAGAGCCCTTTGGACAGATTTGCACTAAACTTCACACAAACCATCCTTGAATAATGCTTAATAATGCTTGAAAGTTTCATTCCAATCTGTTTAGCGGTTTCGGAGTCTATAGGCAACATACATACATATATATAATTTACATATATATAACCTCTTTTATAGATATAGATACTGTGAAAAATGGTTTAAGTTTACCGAGAAAATGCCCGACCGACGATGAGTAATATTTAATATTTATCTAGGGAGTTATTGCCACCAGTATCAATACTGCACATGTATAATATTAAAACGAATATTTTTTTCCATAGAAAGCATATTTTTTTATGAAAGTGGAAAAGCATATTGTTAAACATGGGCAATCATGTAATACATTATAAGTTGTTAGCTGTTTCTAATGGTTCAGTATTTCTCTAAGACATGTAACAATGTTCACCTTAGATTCACGAGCAAGCAATGTTGCACTTGGTTAGCTTTAGGTCGTTGAATCGTAAAGGGCGATAATGAGCAGACGCTTTAATGGGTTTGTGCGGCAGTTTAATATGTCGCTTTTATATATCACAAATAACTTTTACATACCTGATGTTCAACTCACATTATCTACTAATATATTTTATTAAAAAATTTGACTTAAAGGATATTGTAAAAATTAATTATAAAAGTCTAACTAAAATTTTTATTATGTTGAATTTACTTTTTCTTTCGCTATTTCTATAAATTATGATTTACATGGTATTTATAAATATCAAGAAGTTGTTGATAAAAAATTAAAAGTAAAAGAAAACAAATAAAACTGCACAACGTTTAAAACTACCAATACAGAGTTAATAATAGTAAGTATTTTTTATATAATTTAGTATAGGAGAAGAAAAATTAGGAAATACTTATTTACACCGGCAGCTACTGATAACTTGGATATCCCACCCACTGAAAAGTCAAAAGTCGACCCAAAAGCATAGCCTGAAATATTTCGAACATATAATTTAAGCTATTAAAAAGGTTTTAACCATGCAAAAGACATGTCATGTGACTGACATGTCACATGTCAGTCACATTCATGAATCGTAATCATGAATATAGATAACGATTCATTCATTAGAATCGTAATCTTGAGGACCACTTGTGAACACAAGTTCACCGCAGACAAAGGCCAAACCTCAGACACCAGCAACGTCTTAAACACCAGCATGACGCGATTATTTGCTTGGTTTTATTGGTGATATGCGAGGATCTGCGACTAACAGTCACTGCCTTTCAAAACTTTTTTTGCAGTTGCCCTTTTTGTTGAGGGCCCGGGCCAAATTCACGGACCCTTCTAGCTGGAAGAGCTCCACCCACATATAAAACAATGAGCAGTCACCTCTATGACAATGTTACTTATCCTGTGACCTATTTATTGCTACATGGTGACGGGCAGTGGAGGTTTTCTTAAAAAAAAGAGTAATACAAATATTTTTATTTTATTTATTTATTTTAGTGGAGTGTGTGTGAGGTAGTGAGGGGCTCCCCTAAAAACGGATTTACCCACTAAAAAACCTCTTCGACTCTTTAGGATTCTAGGCCTAACCTGGAATTGTTTGTCACATTAAGTCAGGCTAGGCCTAAATTTGTCTTACGCCAGTGGGGCTCGCTCATTATGCAGCCGCTCGGTTAAGGGATCTGAGCCACTTCGCAGTCGAGATCGGTTTTCTTTTCCAGGAGGATGCCCCGGACGAACCTCGATAAACAATCCCAGCTGCCCTCATCCTCTAAAATATTTTGGTAGACCGAGTTCACCGAAAATTCACCAAAAATGTGTGGGGCCTCCAGGAGGGGCCTTTCTCAACGGGGGCAGCGGAAGAATGTGTGTTCCGCATCGTCGGGAACGCCCGGGCAATAAGCAGTCCCGAGAACCGGTCTTTTCCATCCGGTTCAGGTACTACCGAAAACAGCCGTGACCTGTCAAGAATTGTGTCAGGTACTAGGTAGTAGTCTACCTCCCCATGCCGCCGTTCCACCCATGGTTGGACTTACTTGATAAGTCGCGCAGTCCATCGTCCTCGGGTGTCGTGCTCCCAGCTGTGTTGCCACTGCTGGAAGGTTCTGGAGCGCTCTTCTGTTCTTGCCGTGTCCTTGTCAATCTCGCCTTGTCTCTGATAAATCGAATTCCTCTCTCCTGCCAATAGCTTGACAGGAATGACTCCGGCGAACCACCAGGACGGCAGGCTCGGACACTGCCAGATAGGCGGAACACTTCCGGAGATCTAGTAATACAAATATAAAATTTATAAAATTAATATTAATTACGTTTAGTACACTATCAAAATCAAACATTTTAAGAAACTAATGAAATAGACTTTATTGATATTATTCAATACTATTAACAAAGTGTTATCAACCAAATCATTCAATAATCAACCACTGTACTGGTATTCTAATGTATTTTGAAGCCTGCACCGATGCAGACGCTATACGCAGACACTCCATTTTCCATCACATTATGAGGTGACGTATGGTTGCTCGCTCTAGTGGTCATAAATATTGGTTATAAACTGATTAATGGACGCTTTTTGAAAAAAATACAGTAATAAACGTTATGTTTATGAGGAAAACATTGTTTATAAGAATTTAAACATCTTGAATTTATTTAAGACTCAATTAAATGCGATACTATTTTTTTAACTAGTATTTAGAGCTTCGAAAATATTTTCTAAACTATAATATTTTTTACGGTACTCAAACATTACAAAACATCTTGATATTTTGATTTTTTTGTAGAATAAAAATATACTCTTCCATATAATATTTTTGTTAACATAATATAATCAAGATATTCTCTTCGACTCTCTTATGTATGCCTTTCTGGGGTATATGTAAAAATAACTATTTCGTAAAATATTTCATAGAAGTTAGTAAAAAAGTCAGTCTACGGATTCTTATGGACAATTAGTAACAGTAACTGGTCTAAGTCTTTTACTAATATTTGTATGTGCAGTTTTGTGTTCTAAAAATGCCTTTGTAAAATATATGTTAGTATTTTTACCATAAATAAAATTATTATTTCGGTTAATAAATTACAAAAAAACAATTTTTACAAATCAATGATGAACGTAGTACTTAAAACCCAATTATGTATTTCAAGTCCATAATGAATGACAATAATCTGTAACTAAGTTGATTTAGTTACAAATTAATGATAATTCCATTATGGGCTATAAAACGTACACATTGAAAGCGCTGCGTCGTGTCGTTCCGTGCAGTTAGAAGTGCCTGTTCACATAATCTCTCTCAACGACTATACGGTGCCACTCTAATGAAGTACCACCCTATAGAAAGAGGTAAAGAGGGTTGAATTTTAGAAAAGCGATTCTTACACAACACATTCAATCAACTTATTGGTATGATTTAGAAGCAATACATATTATTCTTCAGAGTATTTATCACATAATTTCAAACATGCTTTAGCAAAAAATATTATAATGTTAGTAATTTACTATATATTATGATATTATTATTTAATTAAATAGTCTTACATAAACTATGAACAGATAAATACATCGTATATTAATAACTAAATACTATACCGTGTTTATTTCTATATTATTTTGATTTTATGAATGAATTATAATAGAGCAGGCTTATTCCGGGCTTATTGGCATAAATGGACATTAAAAATTAGGCAAAATTAAATTCTAGAAATGTTTATAAACTAAAATAAAACACATGGCAATAATATAATTAGACACAAAAGCTAATAGATACTCATTCAGATATTTCTTATATGTTCATTTTACTCATTTGATTAACAGTTGGAAGTAGTAAAATGAAATAATAATAAATACCCTTATCAATGAAATAATAATGACAGCATGAAATAAACTACAGAGTGTCTATAAAAAACCTTTACAACTTAACCATCCTCCCATCCTCTTCATATTTAACATACACGTTTTCTAAAAACACCACATGAAAGAGTGGCTCAAAAAGTTTTAATCAGTAACAGTTTTATCAGCTGATTGGTTTATATTCTTGCTTGGTAACCAATAATAATTTGTGAGTCCCATAAGAATTGCAATGGATGTTCGTAATGGCGGATCTTACACGGTCAATACGGATTGCGATATTTGGATCGTGACCCTGGATCACGATACGGATTGATTGTGTAAAGTCAAATATTGATGTATGATTCATGGGTCACTCATCAATATTTGACTTTACACACTCAATCCGTATCGTGATCCAGGATCACGATACAAATATTGCGATCCGTATTGACCGTGTAAGATTCGCCATTAAAGCGCAATGTGTTGAGTGGTTTATTGAAACCAAGTCTGATGTTGTTCAACCGAGATTTCGGACTAGATTCAACAGGAATTCTCCTTCAAGACCAACAATTAGGGCTTGGTTTCAATAAACCACTCCACACTGCGCTTTAATACAAACATCCATTGCAATTCTTATGGGACTCACAAATTATTTGTTATTGTTTACCAAGCAACAATATAAACCAATCAGCTGATAAAACTGTACTGATTAAAACTTTTTCAGCTACTCTTTCATGTGGTGTTTTTAGAAAACTTGTATGTTACTTGGAAAGAGGATAGGAGGATGGTAAAGTTGTAAAGGTTTTTTGTAGACACCCAGTACTTACTATACAAAAGGAGAAGCTATTAATTTTGATAAAATAAGCTATTTATTTTGGAGTTAGTTTATGTACGTTAGCAAACAACATTGTCTTTGTCACGAACTGTTTGTTTAATATGTTTGTTTCGCCTGGCATTTGCCTACTTTTGCCGCTGTCAGCTGATCTGTTGATTTATAGTTTTTTTTCTGCAGACTGGATGTGAGAATTTCAATCATTAGGTTACAACTTTTATTACTATTTTAATTGCTCTTAAACCATTTCATAATAACCTCATTTTTGTTACTAGTCCATTTGACATTGATTTGGGTATTATATCATACCTGAATACTAAATAATCCAATGGTAGTTTTCATTGCCAGTGATTGCAATCTTTTGTCCTCACAGTTTAAGATACCATACTAATAGGACCTATTTAACTTGTAAAGAGCATATAATTACTAAAGTTTAAGTGTAATACGTGTTTTTAAAATGTAATTTAAAACTCCCAATAATATTTTTCAGAATTAACTAAAAATAAATTGGTCAAAGGATTTTCTGGTTTGATGATATCGGTAAACGGTATTAGGACGTTTAAGAGGATTAAATTGAACTGATAATTATTATCGGTTTGGGCTTAACGTTTACTGAACATTTTCTAGTCATCCGTACAATATTGACAAGCTTAACTTTTTCTGGACAACTGCAAAATAAAAACGAACACCTTAACTTAAAGAGATATTCCAATTTGTTATGTATGAATTTCAAAGGAAACATCAGCCATCACCACCAAGATATCAAAAAAATATTTTCTAAATAAAATACGAAATGTGTTTATGAAAACATTAATTTGAAATGAGAGCTCAATTCGTTATTCCTATTTTCCTAGATACGTATTTGAATAAAACTATATTTTATTAGCATTTTCATAATAAGTGTTACTTTCCACATTAACTATTAATTGTTGAATATGTTAGTATTAGGTGTTCTAGAAATATCACTCCAACCTTTTACTCTACTGCTGTTGTATAGGCCTACATATTTAGGTTTGCTTTTAAGTCTTACTTTGCTCTATTCATGTTTTTTTTATTATTTTTTTTTACTCTTAGTACTTACAAGAGGGTTCATTAGCTTTGTAATTGTTATAAAAAACACTAGTTAAAGATTATCTGAATTTGTTTAAATTTGACGCTGTTCAACATTTATTCCGTTACTGTTTATTCTGTTACCCAGTCTGCTTATAATACATACACCAAACTATCATTACAAACATTCATTACTACTATTTCTATTTCAGTGCTCATATGCTTTGAAATTTATATTTTCACTAACTTTTTAAGACAATATTCATAAAATCCACAATGCACATTGTATTACATCAAATTTGACCAACGTTTAATAATTATAATGTGCGAGGCCTATGACTACAATTAAAATTACAATTTGTATTAAAAACTTTGGTAAAAAACTTTCAATGTTTAAAAAAATGCACTTTTTAAAATTCTTAATGTTTTGTGTACCTTAAACGCCGCAATATGAGGCAGGTGATAGGAGGGGAGTGGTTGGCCGGCCATGCTAGTCGCTGTCGTTACACTTTATGGCCGAAATGGCGCCCAGGAAAGAACATCTAGATTCTTTTCCCCTACTTCGTCTATTTTCCTAACATTATCGTTCCTCACATAATATCAAGAATGATAATTACATTTGATTTTGATGTTGATATAGTATGTCTATAAATATTCACATATAATGTTGTAAATTAGAGTATGGCGTTAGTAAATCGTATATAATGAGTGCATTTGAATGTATGTCATAGAGAAACTTACAGGATGGAACGAGTTCATCAAATAGTGTACTTATATAGTCCCAAGATAATATGGATAATTTAGAATCCCTGGGAAAATGCCGTATACCTCCATAGAATGAAAATTAAATGTTATTTAAACTAAACTAAGACGTAATTTTATTGATTTGTTCACTGCTCCAAGTAATCCATATCCTACACTTAAATTTTGACGCCACTACTGATTTTTAATGCTTAACATTTGGATACACTGGGGATTTAAAGAAATAAGAGTATTGAATGGTGCATTAGTTTGTGTATCATAACCAGCCTGGGTATGTAAATAAGGTAATAACTGTTGAACAGGATCAAATTTGAACTAATTAAGATTTTGTATCTTTTCTCTACTGCAAAGCTAATTAATAATCTTAAAGTTGTTAAGAGTAAATGAAAACAATTAATTAAGCAAAGGAAGACTAAAGGCAAACTTAAGTATTTATATGACAGCAGTTGAGTAAAAGGTTGGAGTAATATTTCCAGAACACCTAATATTAACATAATCAACAATTTATAGTTAATGCGGCAATTACTGACTGGGTAGCTGAATGTATATATTGCTCGGTTTATATTTGAATTCAGAGGTTGCCAGTTCAATCCTGAGAAAAGTTAGTAGCTTTTTAAAGGTTCGATTCCGGATCCAGTTGCCATTTGTCACTGGGCTTTTAATTAATGATGCTCTCTAACAACTGGTCGATATTAGATAGTAACAAGACTGGGGTTTGGACTATTAAACGTCAAAACGTAAAAAATTACCACTAGCTTAGATAAAAAACCCTATTAATGAAAATGCAAATTAAGTTATAAGTTTTATTCCAATTCGTATCCAGGAAAATAGCCTAACAAATTCAACCAAGCCGTCCTTGCAAATTTATATTTTCATATAAACATTTTGTATTTTCTTGAGAAAAATATAATTTGAACGCTTTGTGGTGATGCGTGATGTTGTTCTTTAGACTTACAAAGACCTACCCAATTCATGGACATTTTATTAGGACTAACATAATTATAGAATAATAAATTAATTATTTGATAAAACTAAACTGAATCCTTCTCTACCCTGTACGGCTTATGAGTTGCTATTTTTAGAAACAATTTCCACTTCTCAGTAAACATCTTTGGGGTCATCTTCAATAAAGACTGTCACGGAACTTGATGGGGCATAATTATGTTTAAAACCTTTGGGCCATTACTTCGGGACGATATTCTTACATTTAAGAGTGCTTATGTATCATTAAAAAAATAAAACATTATGAATGAAACATCAATTTATGTAATTTACATTACACAGCAACAGTATAATTTTACTCAAATAATAAAATGCTTATTCTGACAAAACTATCAATATCTTCTACCTAATAATTTAATTTTATCCCACAAAAACTGCAAACTATCAGAAGCACTGATGCTTACAAAAAGAGCCTCTAAGATACCTTACTAAAATAAACTTTGAATTGTTCAAGGAATGTTAGTTGAGGGTTTGTTCGTTGTTTATATTTAGTGACACGGTCTATTTGAGGTTGCCAATTCCATGGCTAATATGATATGTTGTAAAATTTAAATGCCATTATGATTATAACGGTTTTATGTTATTTAAATCTATATACTTTAAGGACAGTACAATAAAATGGTTTTAATTATGTTATTTAGCAGTCAGAAGATTTTAATATAACCTACAATCTCAAATATAAATAAATTTAATTCAATATTTTTATTTGAAGAGGTGTGTAAGAATAACGATGTTGTTTGTGGATGTTATTTGTAAAATGTTTAATAGTGTTAGTAGGTTTAAACCATTAAAATATTAAATTTGTATTTTTCGTAACAATATAAAATGCAATAAAATTTAGTGACGACTTAAATAAATTGTGTGTATTATGAAATGCGAGTTAAAGCAGCATTTGTAAATTAATTATGTTACCTATTCAAATTATGATTGAATATGTAAAATTAAGTTGCTGGCAATCCAAAAAATACAATTTTTAATTACTTATAACTTAATAAAAATTGAACTTGAATTAAAAATATTTCCAACTTAAACACTCAAAACATTTTGAAAGCCATTTACATTTAATTATATTTATATGAACATAATCAATATTTTATATTGTTATATTTACGAACAATGTCGTATTAAAATCATCTATACCTACAATTATTAATATTTCATTTAATTTAAGTTGGAATAAAAATAAAACAATACATAATTATTTCAAAGTATTCAATTTAGTTTAATATACAAATTTAGCTTAATAAAGACATAATTATAAAAACACTTATTTGATTTTAGGTTTCAGTTTAGATATCAGTGAAAGGCAATTGTTAAAAAGTTGAGTTTTAGCTTTGAAATATAATTTAGGCTAATATTCAAATAGAGTTTTTACAAATAAATTAATATATTTCATAAAGTAATATATTGCAGAGCAAGTCATCTCGAGAAAAATTTCAAATCTTGACTTTTATATCAGGAATTGTATTGACCGTCTAAAAAATGTTGATGTTAAAAAAGTAAAAGTGCCTTTATAATTCAACAATAGGTCCGGACGCCATTAACAAAACACGTCCCGTGACATGTGTGGTCGGCTAAAAGCCTTCCGTCCACGGTGAATAGGAATTAAACATAACCGAATGACCTCACTTTAGGATTCAAAATGAAACACATTGGGGGATTTAAAACGTTTGAATTTTCGTAAAAGACTACAGATTCTTTTGACCTCTGTAACTGGGCTTTAATGCAGTTTAGTAAAACATGACTACACAGATATAGATTGGCTTAGATTTTCTCAAAATGCAAGGTGCTCATGATAATATTAAAGTGTTTAATTCTTTATTTAGCAGGATATCGTGTGTTATAGAAAATAAGGAAAGTATTTAATTCATAAAATCCCACAGCAAATTTTATTAAAAGTAGAGGAGGCATAAACCTATTCAAAATTAGCCGCTGGAGGGAAATCATACATAAAAATATTATAACTAATTGAGCAATGGGTTTATAGATTTAATTTTCTTTTGGAGCAACTGTCAAAGAATGTATACTGTCATATTAAATTCACTGTTTCTTACTAGTTATATACTTTTTAATTTCACTGGTCACACTACTGGATGAAGTGGCCAGTTAATTTCTCTTTGATCAAATGTAGCTTTTGCATATGATTGTATTCATGAGAAATAAATTCATTTATTCATTTATTTGTATTTAAAAATGAATAATTGTTTAAATGGAAAATAAAATGTATAAGCATACATACTACAACGTTTCAGTGTGGGGCGATTTGGAAAATAAATTAGTGTATATCAAGTTATAAATAGACGTTTCCTGCAGATGTTGCAGGACGTTATATTGTGAATTTAAGTTATGATTATTTAAGCTCATATTTTTATGCTATATTGTAACTTGCTGGGTATCTTATAGTAATTATACACAAATTTTTTTTTTGTGGGAGAGACAGGAAAAACGCAATTACGCACACAGGTGACCAGTCTGTGGTGTGGGACTCCCCTAAAAAACGAGTACAGCCACTAAAAAATGGAATTGTTTGTCACATTACATCAGGTTAGACCTAAATTAGCCTAAGCCCATTGGGCTCACTCCTTGGCCAGCCGTACGGTCAGGAGATCTGAGTGACCTAAAGGTCCAGATCAGTTAATTTTTTTCTAAAGAGAATGCCCCAGATATATTACGACAAAACAATCCCAGCAGCCCTCATCCTCCAAGATCGTTTGGCAGACCGAGTCCACCGAAAATGCGAAAAAAAATTGTGTGGCCTCCAGGCGGGGCCCTTTCCAACGGGGGCAGCGGAAGAATGTGTGTTTGCCATCGTCGGGAACGCCCGGGCAATAAATGCAGTCCGGTGAACCGGTCTTTCCCATCCGGTTCAGGTACGTACGAAAATAGCCGTGACCTGTCAAGAATTGGGTCAGGTAGTAGTCCACCTCCGCATGCCGCCGTTCCACCCATGGTTGGACGTGCTTGATAAGTCTCGCAATCCATCGTCCTCGGGTGTCGTGCTCCAGCTGGGTCGCCACTGATGGAAGGTTTGAGAGCTCTTCTGTTCTTGCCGTGTCCTTGCCGATCTCGATCTTGTCTCTGATAAATCGCCTTCCTCTCTCCTGTCAAAAGCTAGACGGGGATGACTCTTTCCACCACCAGGACGGCAGGCTCGGACACTGTCCTTTAGGCTGAACACACCCGGAGCGCCGCTTGACCCCCGCGCCAGTCGCAACCTGTGGTGATAGTGCTCTTCTTGAAAACCATAGATTGTCAGTTCTATCCTGAGAAAAATAAGTAGCTTTTTTACGTTTCAATTTTGGCCCAAGTTTCTATTTGTCATGTTTTTTATTTTTTTTTTTTTTATTTGTGATGCTATATATGTACGCTAGATAGTAAAAGGACTTGGTTCTGGACAGTTCCCCATCAAACCAAAAAACTTTTCCACAGGCATTGAAAAAAATACTTGATGATTTAAAAAATATATATAGTATGTATGTAATACAAATTACAGTTTATAAACGTGCAGCATGAGATCGCTTATGGGAGAGGTGATTGAATATTCAAAGATAAAACTATACTACGGACGTAAAATCCAACAGGGACAATCAAGAACCATATCTCACAAAGACCTTCAATAAATAAATAAATAAAAAAAACAGATAGTAAATAATTCAATAAATAAATAAATAAATAAATTCAATAAATAAAAAATAAGATGTTTGCAATAGAATTTTGTTATTAATTTTAGGTAAATACACACACGGTGATAAATGTAAATGTGCCATCTGTTATCGAATAAACATTAAAGAACAACTAACACGTAACCCCCATAAGTACGCAGTCTTTTTGATTTTACATATAGTTTTAAGACATTTTTTTCTATGCCATTTATTTATAAACCTAACGGTTAGGGAGCTATATCATATTAAAAATCTTAAATTCTCTTTAATAAAGTATCAACCTTTTTTTTAAATTGGTTTACTATATTTCCATGAAGGTAAATTCGTAATGGGATTTCAATTAATATGACCGTATAGGGTTTAAGTACTGTAACAAAGCAGAACGCTCTCGTACAAACACAATTTAGCTAATGGTTATGTTAAACCTTAAACATAAACCTGAAATAATTGAACATTAGGTCCCTTAATTATATTTGAGATCAAGCAAGTCTATGAACATCACTTTACCCTTTGAATATAGTGAATGGTCATAAAGGTACAATGACAATTTGAACTCTCACCGTGGGTACCACCTTTACAAATATATACTCTCATATCCTAATATAGGCGATACGCGCGCGCCTAACGTCGTAAGACGGAAACGTTCCTTACTTTCTGAATAGCCCTCGTACTTTACGTCCATTATTCTTATGTTTATATTCATAGGATTTATTCATAGGATTATAAGGTAAAATTAACGTTTAAAGTAGTTTATAATTCATACTATTACCAACACGCAAATAAAGTAATAATTTTTTAACAAAGCTTTTACATTGGAATCGCTTAGACTGAAGCTTTAGTGAGCATCTAAAATATACTCTGTCTGTTAAACAAATTAATAATAGTTGTTTTATACAATTAAATTTGTGAAATAGAAAATAAAGCATAAAACTATAAAAAAAGAACTAGTTTTTGAACGTATTGATTTTAAGTTTATAAAGTAAACTCGCCTACGGCTCGATGGGGGCTCCGCCACATGCCCCCTTAGGGGTTGCCCTAAATTTGTAGAATAATTAAAAGTCAAGTATGTAATAAGTTAGTTCCACGGAAGAGCTATACGTTGAAGACAGTAACAAAACGATTTAATACACAAAATTCACAATCAATAGTAAAAAAAGCTTTGAAAAACTCCTATGAATCGGTTTTAGTACCCCTTCGTAATTAAAATTCGCTAACAAGATTTTAACTGCGAAATGATAATAATTTACGTAATATATGTAAATATTCTAGGTAAATATTTCTAGGTTATGCTGGATGTAGGGTCCACCCCCTAATTGGTTACCCCAATTCCGTAATTACTATGAAAATTACTATAAAACTCTCATGCAATGAGGCTAGTTGAGGGCTCCACTCCAATACCACTCATTGTGTTCGCTGAATAACCTACGGCTCTTCGTTTAAATCCTCTTCTTAATTCCCCTCATTTCAATATAAAAAATAAAAATAAAAAAATTGAGAGTTGTGAAATAATACTTAACTATGTATTATTCTAGGTATTACGATCAGAATTGTATGTGTAAAAAAAATTGGAGATACTATTATGATAACTTATGACTGGAGTGTATTTCAGAAAGAATGGAAGTGGGGAAAAATATCTGTTTTGATGGAAGTAGGTTGTACTACAAAACAGGAAGGCAAAAGAACGATATTTGTAGTTTAATAAATATATTGGCATTCATTACAATTCCTTCATTTCAGTTTTTAATGGTGTAAAACTTTAAAATTTACCTAATTTCCTAAAATATTACTGTCAAGGCAAATAAAAAAAACTTCAAGCTTCTAAATACAATAATACAGTAGTTACTAACAAAAGTATCTTAAATAATGGTTAAAATATTAAAATTACCATACACATCAAAGGACGTATGTTTTAGCCGTAGGACCAGGTCAGTAAATAACAATCAAAGTAAAACAATCAGTTGCTTGATATAGCAATTCGTTCCGACTCACAGTCAAAAGAAGAATATGTGATATTGAAAATCATCATGATAATTTTTAAGTTTGATAATTTAATTGATATTGGTACTGTGCAAGATATGTCTATGTGCAAAGTGAAGGTTCTGAGTAAAATATTATAGTAGTTGTAAAATTACATCTACATGGGGTAAAATTCCCCGCAAAAATAAATAAACATTTAATTATGTTTAATTGTGTGGACTGGGGGGCAAAAATTCATAGAACCAAACTTGTAGTAACTTGAAAGATGTTCGCGAAGATTGCCTCAGATGTTATAATTTGGTCGCTAGAGTAGAAAAAAATAATGTCATATTTATTTTGGGTAAAAATGTTTGGTCGCTAAATTTTGAAATCAGATAGTTTTCTGGGGCAGGAAATAAAAAAGCTTTTTTTATTTTAAATGAAAATACGGTACTGCCACCTTTTTAATTAAACATTAACTTAGTACGCACTAAAAGATAAATCAATTGTGTAATCTGCTATTTTAGTTAAAATTTTTGTTGAATTGTAAAATTTAAATTAGCATGCTATCAGGTAAAGTCAATGATGTACTTCCTAATGAGTTCGTTAGAAATTAAGTGCCATCCCAAATAAAGAACCAATTTTTGGGAGGACTATCGTGCAAATATGATACTGTCTTACCGGGTGTCCCATACCAACCTTGCACCTCTTTTAAAATTGTACAAAAAAAAAAAAAATAGTGCCGTTGTAGGTAAACATATTTTGCTCTGTTGATTGACACTGATTTCAATACAGAGGGGACCAGAAGTTATTTTGAAGCAACTTTAAAATTTAATATTTAAAAACCCTAATCATACTGATTTAGAATAATAAATAGCATGACATTATTTTTTTAACTGGGGGGAAATTTAACATATATTATGTCTGAACATTTTACATATAACAGAACTTACCAAACATGTAAATGTCTAAGAACCTCATTTAAAATAATATGCCATCATAAAACATCAATTATCACGTGATTAGTTTTACTAAACATTTAAATACATGTTCATCAATCTCCGTCATGTTGTAAATTTAATAAAAAAACATTTTGGACCAAACTGACAATTTTGTTGGAAATGTATTTAAAAGAGTCTAAGACATTTTTGTGCCGAGACATTTTTGCTTAAAATCTAAATTTCAATCTCAAATATTAAATAAACTGCTAAAATTACGCGTACGTAAAGTTTTCTTAAAAACCGTGTAAAACTAAAAAAAATTATTTAAAGTGAGAGTTTGTATTTGACATCAGTGACTTCCGGTCTGGAGAGGTAATTTCAGATACACCCTGTACATTGAAATTACTCTCGGTGAATAGACCGCTTTTCCTATAAAGGCACAATTGGTTAATGTTATAAAATTTCTTAAAAAGGGTGTTTCGGTAATCCGCGACTTCCAGTATGTTGGCAATTTTCTCAGTAATACAGGTCGGTAAGTTTAGTTCTCTCTTGGGAATCACTCTGTAGTAAGTGATATATAGGAGATCTACTTTACCGACATTTGACGAATTTCTGATACCCCGATGAGTGAGTGAGTGAGTTACACATTCGGGAGTATATAATTTAGATTTGTTTTCTAGTTCAATATCCAGGTGGATTTAGCTTTGTCATGTTGTTCAGACGAGGTGATAAAGGGAATTTTTTGCAACAACAAGCTCCACAGGGAGTGTATAATGTCATTTGGACCTAATGGCAGCATTAGCTGAAACGAAATACAAAGTCTAGTCGTTGAATAGCCTACGTGCTTTGTTTTACTGCATAATGAACTATCACAACACTGTGAGTCCTCACAAAGCACTTTTTCAGTTGAATTACAGAAAATTTAATTTCTTTATTTATTCCTTCATACTGTAATTAAATAACATAGCTAAACGGCCAATGACGATATTTAGGATATCAAAAATACTAAAAACGTGTTTCTGTGGTTGAGTAAACTAATCATGATTTTTTCGGTAATAAATGACATTTTTTCAGATTTCAGATAATTATTAGTATCCTGTAACAGTGTAATTTACGTTTGTTATTCTCATTAAATATTATAAGATAAAATTAAAGTTTAAGACAGCGTATATTTTATACAATGACACACAGGCATATGCAAAAATAACGATATAACATTTTTTACATTAAAATCGCTTCAAATGAATTTTAATAAAGCATTTTATAAGGTGAAGATAAAGTTTAATTTAAAGTATGTTTTGTACTATGACGAACAGGAATATGCAAGAATAATTATATAAAAAAGCTGACACGTTGAAATTCTCTTAAGAAATTTTATTAATATTAGTAGAATGACTCTCATATTGGTTTAACCTGTAATCAATTAGAAACATTTACATATTTGAGGCACCCGATATGGATGCTAATTATTAAATTATTATTTTGATTTATTATTTAATCATATTTATTTATAATTGAGCTATTCAAATGGGATATGCATGCTGTATTTTTGTAATTTAAAACCATCTATTGTTTTCCTAAAACTTCATTTTTTCAAACAATGCAAGGCCAACATCTGAAGCCAAGTTCATTGTAAACGTCCATATAACCTGGATGTTGGCTATTATGCTTTGTTGGAATGATTATGTGAAAAACATTTAGGACTTATGACTATCTATATAATGATATTTTGCACATTAAATGCAAATACTATTAATTTTAAAATGTTTATGATAGTCAGGAAAACAATAAAAGGCGAAAAAATTTAATTTCCAGTAATAAAATTAGGATAGTTTGACAAACAACCTCATGTTATAACTATTAGAGTCATACTTAACTTTCATTTTATGTCTTAATTTTATACTTTATTACCGTCATTATTTCTGGGTAGCTGAGTGGTTATAGTACTCAGGTTTTGTACCTTTGAATTCAACCTTTGAATTCAATGGTTGCCGGTTCGATCCTGAGAAAAGTTGGTAGCTTTTAAAGGTTCGATTCATTATACAGTTGCCATTTGTCATTGGGTTATAAATTATTGATGCTTTCTAACAACTGGTCAATTTTAGATAGTAACAAGACTGTAACAGCATTGCAATGTTGACCCATATTTTTCTTATATACACAAAATGAACTTCAGCTGCTCCCAGATTCCTTGCAGTTATATTTAGAAAAAATTAAAAAACGGGTTAAAAAGATTTTAAAATTACGTATAAAAGAAATTAACTACATTAAGGGTTGGTATTTTCAAGTTTTAAGTTAGTAGTGGGGAATGGCTACAGTTGGGCCAGTTCAAGGTCATTGGTTGGAAGAGGCAGGTGTGGGGTTGGAAGTGTGGGGTGAGAGTGATGGATGGGTTTGGGAAGTGGGTCAAGGTCATTTGGAGGGGGTTTTAAAAAAGTGGGAGCCTCAGGGGCTCGGTGGGGTTTGGGAGGGGCGGCGCCGGGCCGCGGGAGGTTTTCGTTTATTTTTAAAATTAAATCAAAGTCGTGTTCTTGTGCAGAGAGGCGTTGGAGTGTCGTCCACCGGTGAGGGAGTGGTAGACGCCGAAGGTGGTGGCGAAGAGAAGGTAGACGCACAACATGCAGAGTACGAATTTGAACAGTTGCAGCAGGCGAACCATTCCTTGTTGATTTTCCGTTTCTAATTGCAGCCTGTTGATCTCTAGTTTGAGTCTGTCCTCTTCCAATCGTGTTTTAAGTGAAACATCATCCATCATGTTTGTGTGCTTGTTTTAATTTGTGTTGGTGAAACGGGAGCGGTGTTGACGGTCGGAAAGTTGGCGATGAAATGAAAAACGAAGATGAGGACAGGGCATATTTACTGGAAAGTGGTGGGGGGTTAAGAAAAACAGTTGTGTGTCCGATCAAACGTCATCGTCAGCTGTTGGTGTAGGTTTGGAGGATGCAGGAGTGAGTCCTAGCAAACCATCTTCATCTCCACTCTCAACTCTATCGCATGTTGGACAACCGTAAACAAGTTCCAAATTCATAGTGATGCAGTGGAATTTGTCTATAATATCTTCTAAAGTTTCCATTAAATCTTTTAAATCATGTCTTGTTCTAATTATAAAAGTAGATTTCATATGTGGTAGCGGATCGTTGTTCATCGTACGGGAGTCGGGAAACAAATGGCGAGCGTCAGTCAGCGGCTCGCTTATATGCTGGCAAGGGCGGTGGAGGGGGAAGTGGAGGGGTGGTGGCGTGGTGGGGGAAGTGGAGGGGTAGTGGTGTGGTGGGGGAAAGGCGATATACCCCCATGCGAACCGTTGGCCAGCGCATTTCGCTGCGAAACGCCGTTCGGGTAGGTAGTAGGAGGTGTACTATAAATATTAAATTTATATTTAACCAGAGCTTGCATTTCTTGTTCCTCGTTGTTTAATTCAATAATTTTAACACCATTAGTTGTCTGTTCCTCTTCCTCTTCACTTTGCGACGATGAAGACATGGAGGTGCTTGAAGAAGATGATGACGATGAAAATATTTTGGTAGGATTGACATATTGCACTGTGATGTTGATCCATCTTAAAGGATGGTTATCCATAAGTGTGAGTAAGTTTTGGAATAGGGTTTCCATCTCTTCTCTGTCGGTAATTAAATGTTGAAAGGAAATGAATTTATCATCCATGTTGTTGTCAGTGCAAGTAATGAAATAAGAATGAGAAGCGTATCGAATGATCCGTAGAATATATGTTGTAAAAAATAAGTGGTGGGGGTAATCTCAAGGTCAATCAAATGGAGTTTTAAAAAAAGGGCTGCAGTCAGTGACTACAGCTATACATTCGAAGCTTCAACAGGTTCAGAAGACCAATCTGATCTATACTTGCACGCACTTATGATGCATGTACAAAAGTCGTCTTTATAATATGCATTGCACTCTCGACAAATGACAAGTTTTTCCGGATGAAACTTGATACACCTCTGGGGACAGCAAGTGTGGAAGTATCGTGATTTATAAATCTTGAAGGTTCGCAATTTTGGTGGTGGTAGTTGCTTTGTTTCGCATCTGCAGTAACAGGATCCAAAGAATTCGCACTTTGTACAGGCTAATCCGTCTACCATCCATCTTCCTAAATCGGTGCATTTCTGTTCACAACAGTAGCGCGGTGAGTCCTCGTTTTTCTTCTCTTCCATGTTGGCGCTTCTAAGTTTAGGCAAGAAATGAAGTTGTATAGTGTAGGATAGAGTGTTTTATAGATTAAGAAAAGTGGTGGGGGTAATCTCAAGGTCATCCAAATGGAGTTTTAAAAAAGATCATCTTACAAGTGTAAGATGTATTTATTTAAGATACTGAGTTTTCATCTTCTTTTTCTTTCTTTACATCTTGTTTGTATTTTTCTTTTTCTTCTTTAGCCATGGCGATGAGATCTTCAGTGGAGAGTGGATGTACTTCAGGAAATTTTAGAATTAATTTTGGTTGGAATCCCTCTTTAGTCAATACTTGAAGATCGGACGTCATTTGTTCTACACTTTGATAGTCTTTTCCGTAGATTTTTCCATTAAATTCAATCATCATTCTGTACAACATGGTATTAGTAGTTGTTTTCGCTGCGTCAGTTGGAGAGCAAATGATGATTCTGTTAGGTTACACGGTCCTTTTATAGATGCTACAGTGACCACTTGATATTATTTAACATTAGTAATATTTCTGGAACTTAACATTACTTTGAGTAGATGGTGTTGTAGTTGAAGGTTGTGTGGAAACGAATACTTCTTCGTTGCAGAACTTCTGTTTAGGAAACATCCTCATGTTGTTAGAGTAAACATCAATATTTAAACGATAACCACCGGCAAGTAACACTCGCAGTTCATTAGTAAAATCGTCGAGTTCTTCAAAAGTTGTAATGGTGGTGGTATCATATGATGCACACTTAACCTTAAGAGACATGTTGTTATTCGTAATAACTGGAGAGCCAACAGAGATGTGTACAGCACGAAAGGTAGTCGTAGACTGATGAGATCTTCAAGAAAATTACGGCCTTTATATACCCTCGAAACTAGGTCAAGGTCATCCAAACGTGTTTTTAAAAAAAGCAACATATCGATAGTGCAGAAACACTATCAATATGTTGCCTTTTCTTATTTTTTTTTTCATTTTTATTTTTTATTTATTTAAAATCAGTTACACATATGTACAACAGTATATATATATAAACTACAGACTAGTTGCTAGTAGGCATAACATGAAGTGTAAGTTCAGTAGAGTTGGTTCCACTAGGACCGTGGGATGCCAAATAGAGTGCGCCGGGGTGAATCAGTCGTAAATCTTCATTCTGCAGCAGTTGAACGAAGCGTTTGGGAAGAAATACTTGAAATTTCGGTTCATCACCAGGTGTGTAGGGTGCTTCACTCAATGTGCAATTGATGGCGTCTCCAACTGATGTTTCCATCTTCTTAATAGTGTGAATAATGTAATGTTTTTCTTCTTTCAATTCTGAACATTTCTTAGTCGGTAGTATTGTAGATTTAGAATGTTTGTTGAATTGATCAACAAGCGACTGTAGAAAAGTTTGCGATGCCATTATGTTTTCTTACTATTGTTCGTCTTCTTCTTCTTGTGCTTGCGCGTCAGAGGTGTTGACTCCTCGGAGGTTAGAGTAATACTCATGCATTGTCATAGTGCCGCTCTCGCTTTTATACCCATCGCTTCCCCCACCACTTTGCTGGAGATAGACATTCAAACGATATGCGTTCTTTAAAGCACATTGAGACTGCCGATGTTTAAAGTTTTTAGATGCAATACAGATGTTAGCAAAGTAGCAATAAAAATCTTTCTCCATTTGCACATTTATCACTTCATGGTTTGTATATGCTTGTATCCAATTTGCTTTTTCCAATCCTCTTGTAAAAATAGTTTTGAACTCTTTGCAGAAATGATTCATAATGTGTGGCATCATATTGTAGGTTATAAAACCTTCATCCCATCTTAGATTATGAAAATGTTTCATCAACCATTTGTTTGTTACTTTAGCTTTGGTTGTTAATCTGTTGAACGGCAAAGGAGGCATGAATAAAAAATGATAAACAACAGATGTTATCATATCTAGTACCACTAACTCTTTGATTATAAAATTTCCATCATTACCACGGAATGCCTGAAACTCTATGATACCTCGCTTTACTTCCATTATTTCCGTCTTCTTAGAGAATGAAACTCGTTTATCCATGATGACGTTCAGTAGACAACTGGTATGTCAATGCAGATTGGCAGCCTTTTATACTCCAACATTCTTCTTCTTCTTCTTACTTACAATATTCTTTGTTTGTTTAATTTGTTGTTGATTGTTGATTGTTGAAACGTGATTCGTTTTCCTTGGTTTCTTGCTTTTCTTCTTCATCTAAATTAAAGTTGGTTTGATTGTGGTGTAACTGTCTCCACATCTCTACTTCATGCGGTATCCTATTGAAGATTGAAGTATCTACTGGAAAGTATAGGATTGGAACATATGGTTGTCTATCCAATGCATCAATTAAATAGTCTTTAATAATTGTACTTGAGAATATTAGCTGTTTTAAATATCTTGTTATAGGGCCAGTAGCACAAGTTAAAGCGTAAAACTCTTCTTTTGTCAAATGTATTTTTATATTATATTTAGTTAAATCTCTAAATCGAACTAGTTGTTGACCACGTTGTTTAACAATATCAATTTCAATATTTGATTCAAACAAACCTAGTTTTGTTTTTCTTCCAAAGGTATTGTTACTCAAATAGCATTCCAAAAGATGTATATGTTTCATAAAAGATTCCCAAGAAGATTCAGTGAAGGTTACCATTTTAGATCCGTGATTCAAAATAATAGTTGGAGAGTAATCCAATGATTTCATTACTCCAGCAGACACAGTCTTTGTCATACAAGAAGAAATAGGATAAAATATTCGAAGAAATACCTCCATTAAGATGTTGGTAGAAATGTTATCTTCAATTTTCCTTTTCTTTGTTTCTTTTTGAACTTCCTCTTCGTCTGTCTTCTTATGTTTAAACTTGAGGAACTCTTCCATTTCCTGTTCAACTTGTCTTTCTATATCCAAACTATTGTCAGCCATAAGAGGTGTAGTTTCTTCATTAGCACTTGATGTAGTAGAACTCATCTTGCGGACGATGTTACCCATACGACAATCAAAGATGAAATGAATTTCCAGCTCTTCTTTCTCGCTTTTATACTCGCAGATGACCTAGATATTGTTGATCTTTTGTAAAAACCTTACAAATCGTGCAGATGTTGTATTAATCCTTTTTAAAGTACATTCTTCACAATTCCTGTCAGCGGTGTGTAAGTAACTATTTTGTCATGTAGAATTAAACAGTATGCTGAAGTTCCATCTGGTATTTTATCTTCAAATTCCATTTCAATTTTTATATCTACACTTGAAGATTTCACAGATTCATTTTGTTTTGAACAATCGATTACAACAATTGGAGCTTTTGAATAAAATTGTTCTGGTGATAGTAGTGGTGTATTTGTCTTACCATAATATGACGATTGAAATCTTGCATACATGTCATATAGAATGGAATAACGTTTCTTGTCAAATGAAACATTTAAACTGTCATATGGAAAGAACTGAGAGTTTAGAAAAACTTTGCAATTCTTTATCTTGCAATGGTCAAACTGACCAGCGTGCGCAGTTATAACATCTTTTCGTTTAGTCTGAAAACCGACTATTATGTACCTTGCTCGTTCTAAATAAGTAGAGGTTTTAACAGTCCATGTTTGTCTTTCTGTTTGAGGCAATATGGGGTATTCATGAAACTCCCAACTTCTAAATGGTATTACGATATCACGGTCAGATTTTAATTTTTTCAATAATAATACTCGATGTTCATCCGCCAATCTGACATGTGGTACTCTCCATACAACTTTATCCAATTGAAGTTGCCATTCCAAATCGGCATCTTTTGTTCCACTTGGCGCTTGTATTACATCCTTATTCGTTGAAGATCTGAGCAGTACCAGTTCTTGCTTTACATTTATTATTATTCTCTTGTAATCTTCTGCAAATCCCAAAAGCAATCGTAAAGGCACATTAAAATCAAAGTAACCTTTTGAATTAGGAGTAATAGTGTCTTTATCAGGAGTCACCCATCCAGCCGAGATTAAAGAATTCTTTTCATGAGGTGTTATTGAAGTCAATCCTTTTAAAGTTGTTGATATACCAACTTTTTTTGTTGAATCAACTGTTACTCCAGATATCTCATATCTAATTTCATCAAACAGATATGCCATAGGGTTATTTATAAAAGGAACAGTTGAACCAGATTTTCCATCCAATGTTGTTACTCTTCCTTCGATATATAAATAACTTTCACATGGTAATGTGTAGATATCTTGTTGTTGAATGGGAATTCTTATTTCATCATTATTATTTAATTTTGATGAAGTGTAAGGGTTGTGAGTGTGATATTCCTTCTCCCATAGGGTTTCGTCGAATGTCGGTCCTTGTGCTATATCCAGTATATCCATGGTTGGCAAGTTTTAGTCCGATCTTCTGTAGGAAGCGTATGTTGTCCGGTGTTAACTCGTCGAATGTTGAGGAGCTACTGAGCTCCCGACTCTTCCGTTGTGGTTTAAATGATAATCCCATGTTGACTTTATGTTGCCGCTCTGATATGTAACCGTATAGTTATTGTTTCTCCTCTAAAGTCAACACTAATGCCGTCTTGATCCAATATGTTCAGTACGATGTCTGAAATGAAACTGGTGTTTAACGGTAGGTATATTAGGTTTTGTGGCTTCTCAACTATTTTAAAACCAGGAGCTACTGTCGGGTAAAATGTGTGTAATATATGTTGATTTATTCCATCTCTATATGATCCGTGTATAATATTACACGTTACATCAATACTGTTCACCTTTAATATTGTTACTGTTGTATCGCCAGTATAATCATTTCCAGGAGCTAAAATTAATTTCTTCTTTGAAAATCCGAGCAAATTGCCGATTGAGTGGTCTAAGCTAAAATCTATATAATACTTTGAAGTTATTTCTGCTTTTAATGTATTATTATTACCTTTTATAGAAATATTTTCTTCTCCAAGTTTCTTTTGTAATACTTGGTTTATATCGTCTATTTCATATGCTCCTGTAGATAATGGAATTATTTTTAATTGTGAATAATTTCCTTTTTCGTCTTTACTCTCATAATAATGTAGTAAATTATTTTTTCCTTCTGTAACATTGGGAATTGAATTGTATGTAGTCAAATCCAATAATGCTGCTTCCCATAGTTTGTCCGTAGATAAACGTAACGCTGGGAAAAGTGTACTTTTCAATGTTGACGAATTTCCACTCAGCGACACTGTATACGATGACATCTTAAAGCTGACTGACGCTCTTCGCTAGGAACTCCAAACATAAATGTCCGCATATTTCTGTATTGCTAGGTTGCTCTCTTTTGTAGTTGTAGAATATATTATTGCAGTTCCGAAAATAATGTTGAAGTTCTTTTGGTGGCGGTAAATTTCCAAAACTATCAAAGTAGTAAACATTTTTTCCAAGTTTTTTATAACATACCCAATGAGTACCTGGTCCATAATTAGAGTCTAAATTTACTATTCCAGTTTCATTTTTCCACACTCTATTTGGTAATGTATCTTTCATAAAAACTCCTCTGAAGAATGGTATTCTTAAACATTTCACATACTTTGACAATTGATAGTTTGTTAATGCTTCATTTGGAATTATCAATTTATTCTTCTCATTTAATACACACGGTACGGTCTTAAGTAAAGACCCGATCCGTTTTTTACCATTGACCATATGGATGTTTTCTTGACTTTCCTTTTAGGGTTAGTGTGACGTCTTCTTTTGATGTTCCCGCCTCTTTTTGCAGCTTCTTTTTTACTAGGTTTTCTCCCGCGTCGTCTTCCACCACCAAACTTAGCTTTCGTCTTCATGGCTGTTGTCACTGCCCAAGCTGCTGCTTTTTCCGCAATACTGGCGTCACTTGATTTAACCCTTTGCCAAGCTTTTTCCGCTAGCGCTCTATCCGCTATTGATCTATTTGTTGAATCTGCAAACTTGGAATACGCTATATCGTGTTCTTTGCAAGCTTGATCTAATTTATTAATTCCAGGATCTCCTCTTGCTAAACGTTTTGCCAACTTAGTTCCGGGTCCGCAATATTGATAGCCTCCGGGCAGATGAAATTCGTATGGTAAAGCGTCTATTGCTCGATTTAGAACAGCACCAACAGGAATCCGTCTTAGCAGGGATAACGCAGCTGATGTTATACCACGTCCTTTCTTGCCGCTGTCTTGACGACGACTGAGCGTTGCGGTCTTCATTATGTCATCTTATATAACCAGCGTGTTTACTCCACGAGCTGCTTTGCATAAATGAATAACTCATGCACAATTTTTATATTTAAATACTTAATTATTCAAATTAATTATATACTGATTTATGATTCTATTTTTAATCCAAGCTTCTCGTTCATCAGGTTGAATCATCACATGACTCGTTGTACTAGCTATATGATTGTGGGTATCGATAAGTAAGTTTCCCACTATTCTTATTAAACAATCTAAAGTTACAGCATCTTTCGGATGTTGAGGATCGTGTAACTGCATAATACGTTTATCATTACACGTGTAAGCGGTCGAATCACTTTTTGACGTTGTTATGACTTGTCCAATAGTAGCAGCATCATTTAAATCTTCTCCTGGTAAAATATTAATTATTTTCTTCATCTTTGCATCATATTTGGTCCCAAAGTGTTTATCCCAAGTTATTGTTTGTCTCAATGTAACACAATCATCATCTTCATAACCAGGATAAATATTTTTTATTCTTCTATTACGACCATCGTATGTACCTAATCTACCACCACTCGCAATTAATGTTTGTACCATCAAAGGTACATCTGAATCTTTTATACCAAATCTTCCATTTGTTATTGTTTTATGTCCTGCATCCCATTCATCATTTTTTCCTTGCATTAAATCAAACTTTTTATTTCCATGTATAAATTTATCTCCCCGCTTTAACACGGCATCTTCATGTTTTACAAAATTTGATGTTTCCTTTTTTAATTCTTTAGATAATTGTTCCATAGTAACAGCATCTTTTGGTTGAGAACCAAACTTTACATTTGTCAATGTTTTACCATGACAATCGATTCCATTAACATCTTGTAAAATACAGTTGTCCTTGATGTATTTTAGGTTTACAGCATCACCGTCTTCCTTTGGGTATCCAATGTCATTTATAATAAATTTATAAAAAGAAAATCCATGTTCAGTTTTTTCCGGTATTATAGAATGTAAATATTCTTTATTAACTGAATCTTTATCATTTTTGGGATTTCCCACGTTGGTTATTCTATAATTTCCAGCATCATACGTTTGTCCATCTTTTAAGTTATTACCCCATTGCAATTTTAAAGTATTTGAAAGTTCAGATGATAAGTACTCTTTAGTAATTGCATCAGAACTGTCAGTTGGTTTACCAACATTAATTATTCTATGTGATTTAACATCATAAGTATTCTTGTTTAATTTCAATGATGTTGAAGTTGCTTCTTTTACTGTTTTTAAATTTGCTCCATCTGTATCTTCTTCTGGGTCTTTAACAAATTTTAGACGTTTGTTACTTATATCATAGTCACCTTCAGGTGTTTGCGGCAATCCACTTCTTTTTCTGTTTTCTCCTCCTTGTACTCCTAGCCCGGAGTACCGTCCGAACTTGTCAACGCTCATGATTGAACTGATCCACTGTATGCTCACTGCTCTCTTATATATCCGTGATGATTTATACAATTATTCCACGATTTCGAAGTTCGTCAACTAAAGCCACCCATTCATTATTTAAACCTGTATGACCAGCTTCCATGGCTTCATGTAATAGTCTCATTCTATCAACCAATTTGTTTATATCATTATAGTAAATCACATTTGTATTATATAGGTTTTTCATTAAACCTTTACCAGACGTTGAAGCTTCTCCTTTTTTCTTTTTACCATATTCATCCATGAGTGATAAGTCCATAAGTGATAAAGACTTCCTCTTTAGCGGTTTCTTTAAAGCGGGCGCAGTTCGTAATGTTGGTAGTTTTCTCAGCGGAAACAATCTTTTTATTACAACTGTATATTTAGTTGCGCGTGTTCTATTTATCATTGAATCTTTGGAGTAATTCTTCTTATGAGCATTAGTATTTTGCAAAATTTCTTTAAAAGTATTTAAATCTTGTAGCGTATATTTTATAGGTATATTTTTAAAAATCAGTTCAAATAATCCTTTTGTTCCTTTATATTTATGCTCACCAATAACAATATCATCATCTTCAGTCAAATGTACTTTTGAATCTCCTATTTTTAATTCATTTCCATCAATTCTCGCACCATATACATGTGACTTGTGTAATTTTGGGTTATTTTTTATTTCATGTAACATCTTCATGATATACTTTCTTCCAAGAGGTCCTTGTTGCAATATATCACTACTTAATTTTGTTAGATTTGGAATTGATTGTTCTGCTTCAGGTATATGTTGTTCTTGTTCTTCTTCTTTTTCAACATTTATTTCTGGTTCTTCTTGTCTTGTTTCTTCTTCTTTTTGAGAAACTTCACTATCACTTGTGTAAGAATCATCATCATCTTCTTCCTTTTTCAAACTCTTTACTTCAAATTTAGAAACAGGTAGCAAAACATCTCCTTCATAATGAGGTTTACCAATAGTTTCTGTTATCTGTTTTAAAGGTTCTGTAATAGGTTTAAATGTAGTCTCCAGAAATTCTTCTCTTTCATTCAAACCCATTCTTAATGCTCGATTTTTAAGTCTAATCGAGTCACTCAGTGATTTTATTTCTTTTAATAGTTTTTCTTGGTTCACCATGTTTACGCTGCGAGGTCCAATCTATTACTAAACGTATCATCAATCGTTCAATGGATTAATACAAATTTATCCAATCCTATACGATATCTTCCATTTTTTATAGCTTCTTCTTTCATAATAACAAGAAATCCATATTTTTCAGCCCATGCTTTGCCACACATTTCTTTAAATTTATCAAATGACATGTCTGCATTCACATGATCATTATATATGTGCTTTAAATTTGTTTCATCTTGCTTAAAGATAATTAGTAGATTTGCATTATCTCTTATAAGTTGTTTTGGAATTTTACTGTAAGTTTGACCAATATAAATGCTATCAATATTGTAATGTCTTCCCATGGCAAAATAGCTTCTGATAGTGTCATGATTTTCACAAGATACATCATCAAATACAAATATAGAAAATGGTTTTGCCTCGTTTGGCTCCATTATAGTTTCACTAGCATTAAACTTATAAAAATTAACTTCAGGTACACTTGCAAGTACCTTATCCAGTAATTGGTATTTGGGTTGTTGCAAAGATTTGGAAAAGATATAAATGTTGTTGAAACGTAATCCTTTAGGATTTGTTATTAAGTTAAAAACCACATTTGTCTTGCCACAATTTGATGGTCCAGTTATTAAACATCTTATTGTGTTTGGCAGTAGTTCACCATGTTTTCCATGATTTAACTTGTCGTTGTCAACTGTTAATTCATCAATATTATTAATAAAAAATCGATCCTTTTGTTGCACAATCTCCATCTTGTGTAAAGGTTAAACATGTAATGAGTTCATAAATTGCTACACCAAGTCTTTTGTAGGGATCCAAGAGTCTTCACTTTTATCAAATCCCAACCAACGTACTTTAACCTTATCCTTTTTTCTTTGTAAAATCTTTTCAACAAGATATACATCGCCAACTGATGATTTTAACAACTCATGTCCGTAGAATCCACCTTCGAGTAATTCACCCTTGTTGTCCTTTAAGATGTAAGTTTCAGGTATTGTTGGTTGCACTTTATAGATTGTAAATACTTCATTAGTCCAATTTGGCAGATACCTTTTACTAAATACTCCTTTGTACTTACTTATACGAACTTTATCATCAACTTTAAATGTTTTAGGCTGCATTTTTTCACGTTTAGGAGTTGTATTATTCCTAATACGTTTTAATACCATCTTAGCATTACCGCTATTTACTTGGTTAGGCTTCATACCAATGGTTCGATGATACTTGTTGTTATATTCTTTTATAAGTTGCGGTAAGATATCATACCAAACATATGATCCTCGTTTGGAAAATGTTTTATACATTGCTCCTTTTAATGTTCTATTGAATCTTTCTATTATTGAAGCTTTAACTTCAGAATTTGTAGAATAATGATTTATTTTATACTTCTTCATTAAAGCTGCAAAGTCTTTGTTAAAATATTCTTTCCCATCATCAGTTTGTAGATGTTTGATGTTGAATTTATTTCTTTGTATAGCCGTTTCCATAGCTTTTGTAACACTTTTACCAGTCTTGTCCTTTAGCGGTAAGGCATCAGCCACTTTAGTAAAACAGTCTATAATCGCTAAAATGTATTTGAATCCTTTATTCAACTTACTATGTGGTATCATTTCAATAAGATCGGCTTGGAAAAGATCATTCATTCCTTTTATAATTGTATTTCTTCTAGGAAATTTTCTTCTTGCCGGCTTATGAAGTTCATTTACAATCTTGTTCCTTAAATCTTCCATCTTCAGTTGTGTCTTCCACACCGCTTGTAAGAGTACTGATCTCTAAAATGGTTTATCCTCTTTTATATGGTTAGATTATAGGTCAAGGCCATATTACATTGGTGTAAAAAAGAGGGAACATGACATTGGGCTTGTCATGTCCCCTCTTCTTTACGGAAAGGAAAAAGGAAGAAGGTAAAGGATGAAGAATAGGTTTACTGGTCGATGGGGTATAAGGAGTAATGTCCGAATGGTAGAGTTTTTATATTATCTTCCAGGATGTACCTCTTATCATCCTTACAACTCAAAGCCCATTTGGTTTGCTTTACACTGAAGAGACGATGGTTGAAGCTTCTTATGGTGTTAAATGTTGCTGTTGTCTCAACATTTTCAAATAAGCATCTCTTGTATTCTTCAAACTGTACATTCTTCTTCAGGTATGAGGTTTTTATACCCTTGGCCTTCTTTACGATTTCATGTTCTCTTCTTTCATTTTTGTACAGTTTAAATGAATATAGTTTAGACATTAAAGCTACAACCTCTTCCATTGGCACGCCATTTGTCTCGTCTTTGAACTTTCCTAATACCTTTTTATTTCTACCGTTGTCGTAGTTGGGATGGTTTTGTGGATAATCAGAAAAGTCAAAGTCAGTAGTATATATAAAAGTACGTAGGTCTTCATACATGTCTTCTGTTTTTATCCAATAAATAAAAGCATCTGTATCCATATATGCAATCCCGATGTTTTCTCTTCCATAAAACTTCACCATCTTGTTGTAGTGAAAGTCATACATGTGGGTTTTAGAAATATCCAAAATAGACATTCCCACATATAGAGGACGATCCATTGTTATTGAGATTTTCTTCATGGAAACAGCTACAAGATTTTTGTTGATTATTATGGACGATCCGAAGTTAGGTTTTTGTACCAGCTTTTGTAGTTTCACCGGATCACTAACTAATTTCACATTCTTATGCTTTCTTTTGTTTTCCAGTGTCTTGCCAAATATCGCATTATTCATCAATTTAAAAAAGTCCTTTTGAAAATTAGATGTAGCCGCAGTTCTTCTTTTTGTGTTATTGTCAATGTATGACTTTAACCAACAGGATTGAGAAAATTGTAAAGCTCTATTAACTTTTGTTATTCTCAATCCTAATTCTAGGGCTTGTTGTATTACCCAATAATGAGCAACATATCTTGATTTGTTGGTTAAAGTCATCATCAATTTAGGCCATCTACCAGTTGGTGATATTTCCGTCTTGGCCAGTAGAGGTAAATCATAATGGTGGTCATGCAAATGTTCAGGGTACTCGATGTCTACATCCAAAATATAACCAGTATCTCCATGTTTTGCCATGTCCATGATGTTTCCAATAGAATCAGGGTCTACCCATTTAAAGTCGCCATATGGGAGAGGATTCGACATGGCCCATCCATAAAGGTTATTTGCATCAAAATAACCTAAATATGTACTTGGTTTTGATGCATCAAAATTGGGCAGATATTTGTTATTTGCCTTTACATGTCGTGTTACACTTTGAGTTAATCCTCCTCGAACACCTGATTCCAACATCAGTATCATGTCTATATCTGTAAGAAGTTGGAGTTTACAGTTAGTTTCCTTCAACATTGCTTGCCAAGCTAGTCCAGGTGATGTACAAGAATGCAGAGGGTCCAGTCCATACGCCTTAAAACATGTATTTCTAAACTCTTCCATTATATCACAAAGTAAAGTTACATCTAGTTTAACATAAAAGTCCGAATATTCTCCAAGTGTTTTGAATCCTAATTCATTCCAAACTCTACACGCATGTTCATAATCTTCATGGGATATATCCGTATCGTATAGTTTACTTTTGAATTCTTCTTTTGGTGGAAGGGATGTTTCATTAAATCGTTCTAAGCTATCTATATAATCATATGGGAAAACACCTTTGCGAAGAACTAAATTAACCTTGTCATTACTTACAATCTTCTTGGTTTCTATTAAATCTTCTGTTCTCAGGTTTTCAGAAAGTTTCATTAAACTAGATGGCATAAAACGGTAAGAGTCTAAAAACCGAAGTTTGATATTTCCAACTTTTTTAGTAAAACTTATAAACTTCTCCATGGTTTCTGCTATGACATCAATTTCTCCATTATCTCTTCCTAATTCCGGAATGATAAAATGCGCATCATAACCACTAAGGTTATGTAATATTACAGGTATATTTGTGGGGATCTTGTAGTTGATATTGCAGCTGTTACATGCAGCACCTCTATAATACCCTGTCAGATGGTCATGATCATGAACCTTGTGATTTTCCACAGTAAATTCATTTGTACATAAATAACAATGAGTCGCATTTTCATGTTGAATCTCTTCTTCTTCATCCAAAGGTATCATCGGTATAATATCACTATACAATCTTTCAACACTTTCTGCTATTGTATACAACTGATCAAGGAATATTTTAGAAGCATTAACACCACGATAGACAATAGGTTTTGAAGTTAAATTAAATCTATTTAGATGTTCTTCAGAAAGAGTAGATTTAACCATTAAACAAAAACTGTTTGGATCATGTATCTGATACTTAACACTTTTCTTTGCTACATCGCCATCATTATCTTCAATAGGAACTAGTGTAGATTCAAAATCAGCATAGATAACAATGGGAATCCGGTATTGATGGGAGATTTTTTCAAATTTTAACTCTGCCTTACTTGGACACGGTAAGATAATTTTTGCTTCATAGTTGTTGTTACATAGTTTTTTATGCTCTTGTAACCATTCGTTTCCTTGTCTTCTTTCTTCACAAAAATTAAAGCATCTTTTGCAAATTATCTTCTTATTTCTATTTTTAGATAATTGATTGCTAACAAGAGTTTCAAATTTTTTAATCCATACGTAGTGGGAAACATCACCTCTTGTAAGCAGTAATAAGTCTGTATGATCTGGGAGTTCATTCTTCACCACACGCAATGGGTACACTTTATTCGAACTGTCCAAACCAAAAACATTGACAGATGTTCCAGGGTTTTGTTTTTCAAACTTTGAGATGTCCTTTAAAGCCACTGGGTAAGTCAATCCTTGGAAATTATATCGATATCTTTGTATTTCATATTCTTCATTGGGTCTTACTGCATGGTCAGGTGGTACAAATTTTGCCGTCATTGCATATCTAAAACATTCCATATCTTCATTTTGAATATTTATGCACGATTTGGTGTTTGAAATTTTCTTTGGGAGCGGAATATAACTGCTACCCCTTAATCCATACCCATGTTTATGAACTCTGATATCCATACCCTCAATACTAACCAAACTCCAACCAGATCCTCTTCCTTCATGTTCTTGAATTTTTGTTAAAATTTCTTCCAAACAATCTTCAACTATTGAATTAATATCTGAACTTGCCATTATGGTCTGGTTTTTTGTCATGAATCCTCTTGGTGACATTTCTCCTTCTACATTAGTAAACATAGCATTTAACAATATGCCAAATTTAATAAAATTTAGCCTTTTTAATTCTTCTGCGAGTGTTTTACTTACAATTCTTCTTACTTCTTTAAAAAACTGCTCCAATTCCAATTTTTCATTTTGAATTTTGTGATGCATTACTACTCTACCTTCTAAAGCATATACTCTTAAACTCGGTATTTCATTAGATGGTCCTGCTAATGGTTCTTCATGTTCTTCTTGTTGTTCTTCTTGCTGTTCTTCTTGTTGTTCTTCTTGTTGTTCTTCTTGTTGTTCTTCTCCATATAGTTTTAAATCTTCATATTCGGTTTCTGTTACATCTTTATTATTATTATGGAATAACTCTTTGTGTATTTCTAGTAGAATATTATCATGAAAAGTTTCTAAGCAAATTTCACATTGATACATCTTGTTGATGTTTACTCTTTGAAATTTAGCAGCGAAATGAAATGCTTCTCTACTGCTCCCTTTTTATAGCCTCCCAGTTGTAGTGGGGGGACGGTAAGATTTTTAGTAAGATGTTAAAAATAGTAGGTTAAGACTAAAGCTGAAAAGTAATGATTAAAGCCTATATTTTCTTCCAATTGCAAATACTCCACATATGCCTCTGCCCATAGCCATAACAGATCACTGTTACGCCAATATACACCAAAGGTGGGTCTATCATCAACTAAAATTGGAGATGCTATGTTTACTAATCTTTCATTTTCTATCCATGTCATAACTTCAATTACAAACCTTCCTATAATATCCATTGGAGAATTCGGATCCACAAATATTCTTGTTACAACATTTTCGCTTAACAAAGGCTCTTCAATTTCTTCATCGTTTTCTTCATCGTTTTCTTCATCGTTTTCTACATCGTTTTCTTCATTGATTTCTTCATCCACCTCCAATACTTCTTCAACTTTTGTACATTTGTTATAAAATATTGGAGCATCTCGGGGAGACATGTTCACTCTAGCTATTATTGTCAATGAATGTCCCAACGCAAACCACGACACTCTTATATAGGCAAGTCAATGAGTGGGGGGTTTCTTTTAATAATAAATTTTTATTAAAAGAAAATAGTTTAATTCTGTCTTTACCACAATATTACTCCTAATTAGAGCTTTCCAATGATGTATCACTTGCCCTATTCTGGCAAACCGTTCTCAAGTTATAAGTAAATTTGTTAGTTGGGGGGGGGGGGTTATGCATGAGTGGATTTAGGTCAAGGTCACCAAAAAATAATAATGATCCAAGATGATGGAGGCGGCTGTAACCGTCTCCACCACCCTGTGTTCCTCAAACACTCCCAATCCCAACCCAAAAAGTTACGACTTGCGAGGGATCCCAATTTTTGGCCCGCACGCACGTGGCGATCCAGTTTGGTAGTCTGTGATACGGGCGGCCAGCCTCGGGCCTGGGCACTGGACTTGACCATTCCAATTTTACAATGGGGACTCTGGAACAGCTAATGCAAGACGCAACTCTAACCTCCCACCCTTAATCTAAACCCACCCAATCATATTTTTGCCTGACCAAAACTAAAAAAAAAAAATCAAAAACAATAAAAATATGCGCTACCTACGGCACAACGCGCATGTCCCACCCATATTTAATGAAGTTCAATCGAACTTCTTAAATTTTACATTTATATATTTTAATTTAATCTACCCAACCTAACAGCTAGCTGTGGAATGTAAAAAATTATTAGTACACAGATAAACAAACAGACATAGACACACACACACACACACACACACACACACACAAATACCATAAACCAATACTTAAGATTAAAAACACATTTCTTAAACATAAATAATACCATAACACACCTTAATGCTAACATCGCAATGCGCAAGTTAAACCTTAAAAAACTAACACATCTTAAGACTGAAACCAAACAACATTTTGCATAAAACCATAGACACACACACACACACACACACACACACACACAACAAATATTAAATAGTAATAGCCTAACAACAAGAGTAACTCAAATATATATCGGCCGCTTATACATTTGAGTTGCCCTCTGAGTCGGGTCGGAGCGTCGCGTCCGAAATTCCGAGCCCGACTGTGGCGGCAATAGTCGTCGGGGTAGTTCTCGGCTCCCAGAGTGGTGGGGGGCCGGGAGGGGTTTCAGGGGCGTGGAACTTTCCAGAAATGTCAGTGGAAAATTCCAAACGGATGTGCTTTGTTACATGTGGGTCGCCTAAAACGCAGGTGGAGCCTTGTACCTCTCAATTTGCATTAGATAGCATCAAATTACATCCGCTGACAAGTACATCCGCAGCTTTCCCCATCGCGTGGCAGCATAATTATCGTCGATTGTTATCCACCCTCTTCCGCCGCTTAATTATACTTCCAACAGAAATAGGCCGCCAAAACACGCAACTTGTTTTTAACATACAATAGACTATTGTTTGGAAATGCATTACTTATGCTCATAATCCTTGGCCTGGTCGGTACTTCTTACACGCTACACCCAAGACGTTGTGACGTCGGGGGGGGGGGGGCTTCCGGTTTCCGGTCCGGTCGGGGGGGGGGGGGGTCATGCATGAGTAACCATCCGCATGTATATAAACGATGGGAAGCTCGCTCGCCTCCCATATAGGGAGCTGACACCCCAACGGTAAACAACCAATCCGTGAGTTCATACCACATAGTACTTTAACACACTATTTATTTTAACATTTTTATTATTTTTACACTATTTCTTAACACTACATCAGTTATTTTGTATATCTTAATTTTATTTTCGTGTCGAGTTTCCATTTTTTTTTTTTTTTTTTTTTTTTTTTTTTTTTTTTTTTAATTAAAATATGCTAATTAACATCGTGTGCAGGAAACTCACACTGATTAATTGCAGGTTCCATTCTTACACACCTGTTTCCTCCTTAATATGCAAATTACTCTCTTACTTTAACAACACTTAAACTCTAACCGCTACTTCTCGGTCATACTAATATAATTAGTGCTACACTACGGGATTTACCTGTGCAATAGTGCACGCTATGTTTCCTGCACGTCTGCAGGTAATACACCTTACAATCATATACTTATTGCTACATTACACAAGACATTTCTTCCACACCTGCAGGTAATACACTTACTGACCGTCTACTATTATAATTATTGCTACAGTACGAGAGACATTTCTTGCACACCTGCAGCTTATACACTTTACAACCGTTTAATATTAAAATTATTGCTATACTACAATGGTTACCTGTTCAATCACAGTTTTGGTCCCCCCCCCCCCCCACTTGATTATCCACAAAGCAATACTTGCAATCCTACAACTGAATAATTAATTAACTTCCGCGATCACCAGTACTTTTTTAAACTATCCGTCTCTTCCTCTGACTCTTGTGACCGTAGCCGCAGCCGACTGACAAATAACCGAGCTCTCCCGAACCTCGCTCTTTTATGCGGTTTTCTCGGGGAGGGGGTTGGAGGGGCGTCGCACGTGACTCATCGATCGCATAAAAAGGGGGGTTGCTGCCGCGCGCGCGCCATTTCGGTGGCGGAATCGGTCGGGTGAGGAACTATCCGTAAGTCTCTGGCGCTTTTACAACTAACGCTTGTTACTCTAAAATGTGTTTGCACTTAATATGCTAATTAGTCTCTATATTTATGCACGGGACATTTCCTGCACACCTGCAGGTGATACACCTTACAACAGTCTACTATTATACTTGTTGCTACAATACAAGATTTACCTGTCCAATTGGCAATTGTGATCCCACTTAGTCGTGCACGGGATATTTCTTGCACATTAGCAGGTCATACACTTTACAACCGTCTAATTTTATAGTTATTGCTACAGTACAAGATTTACCTGTACAATTGATAATTGTATTCCTACTTATTCGTGCACGGAACATTACTTGCAATCCTGCACCTGAATAATTAATTAACTTCTGCGGCTACCAATACTTTTCTTCGCCTATATGTTTCCCCCTGCTACAACCTTTCGCGGCGCCGCCCGACAAATAACTGAGCTCTCCGAAGTTCTGTTCTTTTATGTCATCCTCTCAGGGGGAGGGGTTGGGGAAGGGAGGGGGGGGGGGGCACACAACCCCCATAAAACGGGCATCGGTACCGCGCGCGCGTCATTATAGTGGCGATAGGGCAACAGTAAACAACTATCCGCAAGTCTCTAACACCTAGTCTAACACTTTTTTACTTACGCTTTTTTACTCTAACATATGTTTGCACTTATTATGCTAATTAGTCTCTATATATTCAGACACACTCGCGGGCGCCGGTCATATACTCGCCAATTGTCGGAGAGTACACATCTCCCCTTCGTATATTATCATGGCTTCGCACTCTTTACAACTAAAGCTTTTACGCACAAAACATATTTTACAGAAACAATCTAACTCCAAAGTTTGTAAACCGCGTACTACATTGGCTAAGCTTAAGAAATACTACAGTTTTCACCCGTTGTACTTTGCAAAACCTAGCCTGTGCAACACTGCATACTCTACTGATACTGTTTTGCACGCTGTCTTAACTGACATGCTGCAGTATCAAAATTTCAATCTTGTTACACCTATTGACGATGCTATCCAATTATTCTTATTCACTATATTACCGGGTTTATATGATCGTTCTTCCTTGGGCACATGTCTCATTCTACTGTATCAACTCGCACTGTAAACACCTAGGAGCTCTCCTATCATGCAACTATTATTTTAATTTAATTTTAAAAATAAACTAAAACCTCCCGCGGCCCGGCGCCGCCCCTCCCAAACCCCACCGAGCCCCTGAGGCTCCCACTTTTTTAAAACCCCCTCCAAATGACCTTGACCCACTTCCCAAACCCATCCATCACTCTCACCCCACACTTCCAACCCCACACCTGCCTCTTCCAACCAATGACCTTGAACTGGCCCAACTGTAGCCATTCCCCACTACTTAAGTTGGCCACTCTGTTGAAAAATGGTGGTAAGCTTTGGAAATTGAAACACATACAAAAAGAGATTCATCCCATAAGAAGTTTACTATCAGTCATAAAATAAAAAAAAACTAGCTATTTTGACACTTTATGCTCTACCCTGTATATGGAAAACTAGATGCAACATTTATTTCCAATTAAAATGCAAATAAACCAATTAGACCAAAAATAAAATTCATACAAAGGCCATATTGACTTTTGAATATGCAAACATATTAATATCAGTTGCTCTCTGACACAGTCAATTAAAATCACATAATATACCAAAGGTTAAATATACCAAGTGCTACTTAATTTGGTTATACTTTTTCAGATCAATAGTTTGACATATAGTCTTGATATAAACTATTCCCCACTAAATTAATCTAATAGTAATTGAAACACCTTTTACTATGTTAAAAATAGAGAGTGTTCTTAAAATGTACCAAAGGTACATCAAGGGTGTCACAGGTTCACCATTTGTCACAGTTTTATGTCACAGGTTAGATTTTTTTAAAATTTCTAACTATATCATATTATATATCATTAGAAAGGTATAAATATAAAATGCAAAAATTGTATTGAAACAGAATTCAGTTATAGCATTGACTATATGCACCATCGTGAATAAACTTCTCATCTTATGCATTTTTTATAATACAGAAATTCAGAAGGTTTGTGTTTACTGCGCCAGGGGCGTTGCAATGAATATTATAATTAATTAGCTGTTTAGTTGCTGCAAATACAATTATTCACGACATAAACATAACAGTTAGTATAAAACAATTAATTACTAGTTAAGAGGAGTGGTACTATCAATAATTGACACTTGTACTTCATGTTGGCTGAGCATTCACGTTAGTGTATATATAGCGAATAATTATACTTTCGTTTAAAAATGGTGGTATTTGTTCTGCCAATCCTACAATATACGGGATAAAATGTGCTTTTTATTAATATTTTATCATAAATTACTTTATTTCAAAATACTCATTTCAAATAAAATATTCTTTACAATGAAAAAGTCATTGAACAACAATTCTAATAATTTTTCCATGAAAATAGTAAAAAATAATGCAAACACATTTTCCTAGTGCATTGCATTGAAGCTCTCGTTTAAAAGAAAAAAATGTTCATCTAAATATTTGTAATGAATATACCTTTAAAATGGGGTACAATATGTCGTTATTAGAAATGCTCAATATTTGAATCTGGGCCCCCGTTTTAGAACACTCAGAATGATACATTTTTATATTATTCCCTGTGGTCAATTTAGTAGGAAATAGTGAACATGAACCTGATGGGAAAGACCGGTTCACCGGACTGCATTTATTACCCGGGCGTTCCCGACGATGTGGAACACACATTCTTCCGCTGTCCCCGTTGGGAAGGGCCCCGCCTGGAGGCCACGCACATTTTAGGTGCATTTTCGGTGGACTTGGTCTGCCAAACGATTTTGAAGGATGAGGGCACCTGGGATTGTTTGTCAAAGTTCGTCCGGGGCATCCTCCTGGAAAAGAAAACCGATCTGGACCGCGAAGTGGCCCAGATCCCTAGATCGAGCGGCTGGATAAGGAGCGAGCCCCACGGGCGTAAGCCAAATTTAGGCCTAGCCTGACGTAATGTGACAAACAATTCCCGGTTAGAATCCTGAAGAGTAGAAAAGGTTTTTTAGTGGGTAAACCCGTTTTTAGGGGAGCCCCCACACTACAGGCTGGCCACCAGTGTGCGTAATGCATTTTTCCGCCTCTCCATAAAAAAGTTGGAAATAGTCTTATACAAGATTGTAGTATATCATTTTGATCTGTAATCAATTGGACACATCTTATTTTACTGAGACACCCGTACCTAGTTTATTATTTAAAGAGACCCAAATTTATAAACATGTTAAAAACTATTTTTCATAGATTTTGATATATTATCTTGGTAATTTGTTCATTAATCTTTCATTTGCACTTTAAGATGAATACTGCTCAAAAGGTCGAGGTCCTCATTTTCCAATAAACGTCTGACTGTGGAGTTCATGAATACATTCTGAAGTAGAAAGGGTAATAACTAGTGCCAACGGAGTTATTAGAATTGCTAAACTGCTCTGTAAGTGGGAACTCTTCACAAGTGGTAGGGAACATGGTGGAATAACTAACAAGTCTTTTGTTGATGTCAACATCCTTCCTGTTTAAACTGTTCAAATTATGCTATTGATAGTGACGAAATGCCTGCAGACAATAGTCTAAATATTTAAGTTTTGTCTTGTGAATTTAATTATATGTTTTAGAATATATTTTCAAAACATAAAATATAATTTGATAAACTCAAGAAAATAAATTTGTAAACCCTAACCAGCAAATAAATTTGGTCTAAAGTAAATGCATACTCAGCTTTGACTTCTAAATTCTGTGAGATATATGTGAACCATATAATTTTAATTTATCAGCACAACTCATCTGTTGTCTTATTTTTACAGTTTAACATACAAAAAACTCGAATAATGTTAAATGACACTGTTGTGTTTAAAAAAGTACCACCACCATTTAAATTTCTTAACGGTTGTAAATATTCAGATTCCCTTTGATACACATTCGTAGGGTAGTATGAAGTACTTTACGGCCATGTTTTAAATTTGGGTTAGAGACATCATTTTGCTTTCAAAAGCTCTTTAAATGATGTTCTATTTAATAAGGCTGATTGAAAAAAGTTACTAAAAGAAACTCTTCTTTAGGGACATTATTGGATTTAAAATACTTAACATTACTTACCATAACGGTATCTATCGGTAATATTTCAATTTTTAAACCCGTAAAAAAACAGTTAATGGTATTTGGGGGTATTATTTTGGTACACCAGTTATTAGTCCTCACTGTATCAGAATACTGTGAGGATATAAAAAGTATTTCACACAATTACAATCTATAACATTTAAAATGCATTTCATTATTACATTGCTGCAAAGTGAACTGTTCATAACACTGTGGACTTAGAAAGCATCTCTTATATTAATACGTGAGGGCTGTTTTTTGTGAACAAAACTCCTCCCTTATTTCTGAACCGATTTTAATTTTTAAGGTGTCAAAAGAATAGTCTTAGTTTGTAGTTTTGCATAAAGGTTTTAGATTTTTGATATTTCAATTCTGAAGCCCACGGGAAGCCCTTAAAGTTCGTTTTTTGTCCATAAGATTAACATGGGGAACAATTTTTATTTGAATTGCAAAATAAAACAGCTGTTGATTGTAAAATAAACAAACACATGTTTGATAACTAGCTGAATAGAAGTAATTGGATTACTCTGGTACTGAAATATCAACACAATTTCCTACTTTAAAACACGGAGTGTCTATTGTGTGGAACGTTTTACCTTTTTCCTCAAAGTGGTAGACTTTATTGCTTGAACATTGTATTTATGTGTATTTATAGGCACAAAAATTTGTTTAGTAAGTAAACCCCAGAAAATTAATTTTCCTGTACAAAAACAGGTTTGGAAATAGAAATTTTTTAAATTCTTATGAGTTGTCAGATGGGTATTGAAACAACAACGAAAGTTAACAAAAATTAAAATAGAACACTAAATGTTTGCGCATGGGTTTTCACACTGCTGTGGACTAGGAAAAGGGATAGTTGGTTGTTGGTGTAAATTTAATAACCGTGGTTTATTGTTGGTTTACTGTGATACTACAAAAAATTTATTGCAGAATGCTACAGATATTAAAACACCTGTTTAAAAAAGACGATATTTAAAAGTTTTTTACCTCCAGTATTTGATACCAAGCTTATTGCAAAAGTGGTTTGGATAAGGAGAAATTTTAACTAAAATATGAACGCTACATCAAACCAAAATTGGCCAACAAAGATGTAGATTTTCTTAATTTGTAATTCGTTTGTTTACATTCTGTAATGCCATGGAAATTTAAGTTAAAGAGGATTTAGCCCGTTATAAATAGTAACGAGGTGGCCCGTGCGCATTTTATGAGTCTGTATGAGAGAAACTAACCTAAATGTTGGTTATTAAGGGGGCGGTCTACCCCTGGCGCGCACCCAAATGCAAGGGGTTTTTAGAATCGTGTTATCTTCTGTCAAATGAAGCCTAGAGCTATAAATAAGGTGTCATATTAAAGAAGAATATCGGTACTAATTTTCCTCTGTTACACTTTTGTAATTAGTTCATTAAAACCAATAGAAAATTTCAGTTAAAAATCTATAAAAACAGATGATTTTAGACAGTTATAGCTGAAAATAGAAATTTTATTTTAAAATTCTAAAAAGATAGCCGATTAGATCCTTTTTTCTACTTTTAAAAAAACTTAACAGGCAATCTCTATCTTAAGTGGTTAGTTTTAAAACACGATCCCCGTAAACCTCTGCATTTACAAAACTAAAAACAGATGATTTTGGACAGTTATTACTGAAATTAGAAATTTTATTTAAAAATTCTAAAAAGATAGCTGACTAGATAATATTTTCTACTTTTAGAAAAAGTTAACAGCCAATCTCTATCTTAATTGGTTAATTTTAAAACACGATCCCCGTAAACCTCTGCAGCCATCAAACTCGCCTAGCGCTACGGCCGCGAGCGGCATTCGGCATTGTTGTTGTTTTGGCTGGGGTAGACCGCCCCCTTAAGTGACAGAAATCTATTTTTGTTTACAATCTGACTTAAAAATTTGTCTGAAAGTAATCAGCTGTTAAGTTGCAATTCACATTTAGAAACGTCGTACAATGAAATTTGGTCCACATTTTAAAGCACACTCTAGAAATAAATCAAAGGCGGGGTTGGGGGGGGGGAGGTGTGAAGCCCGAAACGATATGACATTTTTAATTACAATTCGCCTATGCGCTATATCCTAAGCTTTAAAATGACACCTGAACTTTAAAAATCGGTTCAGTAGGTCGAGAGAAAAAGGGACGTAACAGGCGAATCCCTTATATAGAAATAAGAAGACAGACGAGGTGGCCCGTGCGCAAATTGCGCATTTTATGATTTTGTATGAGTGAAACTCAACTACAGTAGGCTACGTGAATGTTGTAGTGACAGAAATCTATTTTTGTTTACTATCTGGATTTTAAAATTCATCTGAAGGTAATGAGCTGTTGAATTACAACTTACATTAAAGAACTTGCAATAAAATTTGGTCAACATTTTAAAGCGCCCTCTAGAAATAAATCAAATTCTAGGGGGACGAAGCACTAAACAATATGACCCTTTTAATTACAATTCGTCACTGCGGTATATCTAAAACTTTAAAATTACACCTCAATCTTAAAAATCGGTTCAGTAGGTCGAGAGAAAAAGGGACGTAACAAATGAAACTCTTATAGAAATAAGAAGATAGAAGAAGTAGCTAATTCACTATGGCGCAGACTAACTCATACATTACTAGAAAAAAGAACAGCAGCAGTGAGAGCTGCAAAGCTCATACAGAACCGGGAGTTGTAATTAACAATTGATTTTTTTCTGTTGATTTTTCTTTACGTTTTGATGAACTATCTAGATCCAACCTCTGTGAAGTTATTCTAAATTTTATAGGAGTTTTAGGCAGAGGCTCTAAGACAAATCGGCATAAGAACCATTATTTAATTCTAGCTACTTTAAACCTAAAAAAAAAAAAAAAAAAAAAAAAAAAAAAAAAAAAAAAAAAAAAAAAAAAAAAACACCAAATCTCAACACTATCACATTGGGAAGTTGGAGAATTATTGATGAAGATTGATTGATGAAACACCAATATGGTGCAATCTGATTTTCACAAAAATTTAATTTTCATTCAAAAAAACTCTGTAAATTACCATGGAGCAAGGTTTCATCACCAGGTACTCTTGACAAATGCAGCGCATTGCGCCGCACGGGCCCCCTAGTTTTGATTAATGTTTGAGTCACTAATGAAAATATATTTAGAAAATGTTTGTTTTAGGTACAGTCACCAATGATCGGTTGGTATATTGGCTAGTATTTATAGTATAGATACTATAATTATAACTTGCTGTAAATCATATTTTATGAATGTTGAAGGTAAATAAATGTTCATAATACTACAATTCAATCATGGTTAAGTTCTTTCCACTTTAATAAAAGCTTATAGATTCAAATCATCTTGAATTAAAAAAAAATATTTACAACAAAGCTCTACTGTAAATTTATACACATCGTATTCACAGTGAGATACTGCAATGTGCTATGTGTCAGTATACAGGATAATTTTAAATCATTTAAACACCATTTTTAAAAACGAGATTAATATGAAAATTTAGATTATTTCAGGTTTTTTTTACAACTTAAGTGTCTTTTATATTATTAATAGCCTAATCTCTAATCATGAAAATTATATTGTACAATATATTTGTTGCGAATTCCTGTGTGAAATAATTAACATAAATTGAGAAATTTACATAAAAAGCCATATTTCAGAACGTTTATAAGGCTATGTGTTCAGCAAAAACTTTCTCAAATATAAAACAATTATATAGCATAAATGATCATGAAATCTATATGGCTAATTCTAAAATGGAAAGCTTTTATATAAAAACTCTAAGCCAAGTGACGTCTTGCAAATATCTCTTTTCAATGATCATTACTTTTATTACCTAGTGTATAACGTAAAGATTGATTTAATTAAATATTCAACATGTAAGAAAATCATGAAACTTACAACTATTAAAATAGTTGTGTTTAAAAATAATTTAGTTTAATTTTTAAGTTAAAAGAGAATTGTCTATAGAAAAATTGAGTAATTATTATTTATTTAAATTAGGAATATATTTTATGAATCAAATAAAAAATAAATTGTCTATATTATTAAAAGTTGATCAATTGTGTAGATAACTGTAATATATTCATTTAAAACTTAATGTGTGGAGCATTTTCTATTTATTCAGTAATAAAAATATACCTAACCCTTTAGAAATTGATTGCGATTTTTATTAATATCAGATGTGTTAAGTAATGAACTTACGAAATTCTTCTAAATGGTCCATTCCACTTAGTCAGCAAATAGGTATTAGACGTCTTAGAATCAACGTAAAAAGTGTCATTGGTATTTATAATCAAGTAATTTATATGACTAAATACTATTATTAGAAATTATTGTAAAATTTACTTATGATATAAAAAATTGTAAATCCAATTTTTAGCATTTTTTAGCACACATTCAACGTTGCTACTTAAGCCTTAACAGTCTTCCTATCAGATCGTGCGCGCGAACGTGTGTTTAGGAGATTACGCGCAATAACATCATGCAATCTCTGATAATCCCGGCTGAAGACTCTCTCCGCATCAGGCTAAGCGATTCACGTTGTAAACAAACCGACCTGCTTTGCCATCATCAAAATGAAAAAAAAAAAACTGAGTCAAATGAAAAAAATATTAAAAGCTTGGGAACAATACTAATAGTTTAAAAAGAAATACATTGAAAAATTCGACATTTATTTTTAAATTATACCTAGGACTGTATATAAAAAGGGAATTTGTTTTATTTTCAGTTTATCGGTATGTATATCTATTTTTTATCATAGATCCTTTTTCATTATTGAAGACTGCTTCACATGCTTTTTTAATCATGGTTTAAATGTTAACAACACTTTAATTATGAATTTTGTTTTGATTAATCTCTCAGGGAAACGTACAAATGACAGTAGACAGAAGATTAACAATACAATTAGCGAATTCAATTACATGATTATAATGCTTTATTGCTTCGTCTTATGGGATTTTCAGAGTGAATTTGTAACAATTGTTATAATTGTTTCAATTGTCATAGTTTGTACAAATTATGTTTTCTTCCAACAATGGCAGAGTGATAAGTGATAAATCCTCAGCCAATATTTCCTATTTATACTCCGAAGGCTTAATTAAAAATACATATACATTTATTATATTGTTTGTACAATCGGAATTAATTTTTTTGGCAATTACATCTGGGATTAATTAATTATTTACTAGGCATAAAGTTATTACCCATCATAATAACATCCGTAACATTGCCTTATGTAATGTATTGTATTGTTTATTAAGGACATTTAAGCTAACTTTCTCTTGAGCTATAAACTAACTGTTAATAAAGGGTATCTGTACAATGGCAATATAGCGAGATTTCCCCACAATCCTAAAAGGCATTCCTTTTATTAAGAAACATTTTTAAGCCTATGAAAGTGGACATTGAAAGAAATTTCTCCTTTTCAATGACAAATTTTCTGGGTAGTTTTATCATTACAATATTTATACTATACTATGAACATTGCGTATATCGGCGAAGACAATAACCATTACCTTCACTCCTCGCATGTCCACCAAAGCATGTCAAACCTGTTGGACCCATTCCAAAACCTTTTACCATTCATGAGCTCATGGTTCATAAGTTATACTGCTTCCTTTTGTAAAAAAAACAAACAAAAAACTAACAAATGTTATGAATTCATCATAGGGAATGCTATAATTTAAGGAATGTTATTCATCACTTAACTGTACTGTAAAGTTATTGTTAATTTTTCTTATATTTTTCATATTTACCAACATTAAATTTTATAATGAAGATATTCAATACCTCAAAAATTGAACTTTTTTATTTAAAAATCGTTCTTAGTTTTATTTAATGAATTACCTGATTGATTTACCATAGTTTGTTAATTGGTCAAATTGTCCTTGAAATAATTACTTAGCAAATATTAAAACTCCCATTTTGATTTTTCTTATGAGAGTTTACAGAAATACAGTTAAAATACAGTTAAGGATTGTAAAAAAAATTTTTATATGTATTTAAATACCACAACACTTATAAAAAAGAAAAATACAAGATAACTGGAAAAAATAGTTTACTTATTTATTGTTTGTTTGTAAAATGATAAAAAAGTTGTGGTTATTTGAACTTCTGTAGGATAGCAGTAAACAAGGCGAAGTTATGATGAAAGGGAGTACTTAAGAGATTACCACTTATGTCTCAAACACAGTTATCGAGTTTAATGGTTGAATTATTATGATTACCAGGCTCTTTGACAGGTTTATACAGTAAGAGCAGAAGGTGAAAAATAAATGTTTGGTATGAAAGCATTATAGAGACATTATTAGCAATATCATCTCCATGAGTAAATATATCAACATGCAATACAGACTCACAAAAACTTATACTATAACTTAGTTAAAAAATAATATGTTATGATTAAAATTTTAAAATTTTAAGGGAACCAAGTAACTGCATTTGTATAAATTTTAAGATATATGGAGTTTTTGTTTTATTACTAATCATTATAGTTTAATTTACTAACTTTTATCAACACTGATGGATTAAAGATAATTTGTATAAAGATAAATAAGCTATGATTAATAGTAAATTAAAATATTTTACGTATTAATTTTAGCAAAATATATGAGTTCAGGAGAGTAATCAGTAGAAGTAAATAAACTAATTGATCAAAATTATTTTTTTAACTTCAGTATACATTTAAGACTTTTTTCACAGAGATTCTAACCATATGTTATTTTTCATCGTTTATGTTTAAGTTACGTTACCAAAACCTCTTAATTTATTTATTTGTTCGATCGTTGACTTCTCGGATTAGGATTCCTAGATCGTTTTGTGCTCAACGAAGGTCCACTAAGACATTCCCTTTCATAGCAACACGCTTCTTATCCAATTTAAGCCTCGGAGACTCGGTCGTGATTGAACTTAAAAAATCAACTCGTCTTTACTTGACTGTTCAGAACAACAACTCTTGTTAACTATTTTTAATCAACAAAGATTTGTCTTGAAATTGTAAGTAGTAAATACTAGACGTTTACATTCAAGATTTATTTCTTATTAGCTTATCTTATATTATTTCTTAAGTGCTAAAATAAAAAGGTTTTTATTATTGTTTTGACTGTTAACACGTATGATAACACTTATGTTAACCTGTTAACACGAATGCTTATGGATAATAAAGCTGAATCCTTAGACGTAAAAAGAAAAACGTAAACACTAAATGTCCCAACATAATCCATATTATTTTTTTTGTCTAAAGAAAACAAGGTTGACGGTGAGTACCAAGATCACAAAAACTTAATATTCATTGATATTTTTTTTTTTTTTTTTTTTTTTTTTTTTTTTTTTTTTTTTTTTGAGGGAGAGGCGGAAAAATGCATTACGCACACAGGTGGCCAGCCTGTAGTGTGGGGCTCCCCTAAAAACGAGTTTACCCACTAAAAAACCTCCTCTACTCTTTAGGAATCTAACCTGGAATTGTTTGTCACATTACGTCAGGCTAGGCCTAAATTTGGCTTACGCCCGTGGGGCTCGCTCCTTATCCAGCCGCTCGATCAAGGGATCTGGGCCACTTCACGGTCCAGATCGGTTTTCTTTTCCAGGAGGATGCCCCGGACGAACTGTGACAAACAATCCCAGTTGCCCTCATCCTCCAAAATCTTTTGGCAGACCGAGTCCACCGAAAATGCACCAAAGATTTGTGTGGCCTCCAGGCGGGGCCCTTCCCAACGGGGACAGCGGAAGAATGTGTGTTCCGCATCGTCGGGAACACCCGGGCAATAAATGCAGTCCGGTGAACCGGTCTTTCCCATACGGTTCAGGTACGACCGAAAATAGCCGTGACCTGTCAAAAATTGGGTCAGGTAGTAGTCCACCTCCCCATGCCGCCGTTCCACCCATGGTTGGACCTGCTTGATAAGTCGCGCAGTCCATCGTCCTCGGGTGTCGTGCTCCCAGCTGTGTTGCCACTGCTGGTAGGTTCGGGAGCGCTCTTCTGTTCTTGCCGTGTCCTTGCCGATCTCGCCTTGTCTCTGATAAATCGCTTTCCTCTCCCCTGCCAAGAGCTTGACAGGGATGACTCCGGCGACCACCAGGACGGCAGGCTCGGACACTGTCCGGTAGGCGGAACACACCCGGAGCGCAGCTTGACGCTGAACCCGGGCGAGTCGCAACCTGTAGCACTCCTTATCTAGAGCGCCTGCCCACACCTCTGCCCCGTAAAGAAGCACGGACTGGACCGCGGACATCAACAGACGTCTTCTGCTGGATCGGGGACCCCCGACATTGGCCATCAGCCTACTAAGGTAAGTCACTACCTTAGCGGCCTTGTCCGCTGTACGGAAGATCTGATCCCTCCAGCTTAACTTGGTGTCCACCATAACCCCGAGGTATTTGGCGGCACGAGTTGATGTGACCACCTCCCTTCCCACTCGAAACGGGACGACGGTGTCGATCCTCTTCTTCGTAAGAATCACGATCTCCGTCTTACTGAGAGCAAGTGAGAGACCGTGATCGGACATCCAGTTGTTGACCACCCGCATAACTCGGTTCAACTTCAGTTGGGCCAGCTCAACGTTGCGTGCAGCAATGAGAGCTGCGACGTCATCGGCGTACCCAACCAAAGTGGTTTCCTCAGGCATCTCGGACCTCAGGAGGCTGTCATAGGCAACGTTCCAGAGATCCGGGCCGAGTATTGAACCTTGTGCGGCACCAGAAGTGACTTCCATCGTCCGCGTTCCGTCCCTCGTGTCATAAATCAGGCTTCGAGAGCGTAGATAATCCTCGACGAGCCGCAACAGATATGCAGGAATACGAAAGGTGTTGCGAAGCGCATCCAACATATCGACCCACCTCGCCGAGTTGAAGGCATTCTTGACATCAAGCGTAACAAGAAGCACTACTCGGCGGGAGAAATGGTTGTGGCTCTCGGCTCTCTCCACAGCTCTCTGAACTTCGGTGACAGCGTCGATCGTTGACCGTCCCTTTCTGAAGCCGTACTGACGGGGGCATAAGTCCCCGGCAGCTTCCACGGCAGAAGTCAGGCGGGAACGGATCAGCTTCTCGAACAGCTTCCCAGCCGTGTCCAACATGCAGAGAGGCCTGTGGGACGACGGCAGCTCGGGATCACCTTTGCCCTTGCTGATCAGTACAAGCCTGGCTGTTTTCCAGGGAGCCGGAAACACCCCTTCTACCAAACAGGCATTGTACATTCTCAACAACAAGTCAGCGTTGATTAAAAATACTTTCTTTAAAGCCTCACTGGGAATCCCATCCGGGCCAGGAGCCTTGTTGCTCTTCAGGGAGAGAACGGAGGTTTCCAGCTCCTCGAAAGTGAAAAGTGGAACGTCCTCTACCCGTCCGAAGTCAACCGGCGGTCGCTGTGGATGTTCAGGAAACAACGCAGCGACGATCCTCCCCATGGTGGCGCCCTCCATGATGGAAGGTGGAGAGCGGGCGCCGAGTTTCTGTGTTACAAGTTTGTAACCCAGGCCCCACGGGTCGGAATCAACGTCGTCACGAAGTCTCCTCCAGCTATTCGCCTTGCTCCTGTTGATCGCCTGGCGGAGAGATTTTCTCGCAGCTTTATAGGCCTCCGACTTACGAACTCTGTCTGCGGGAATTCTCGCTCTAGTGGCGGCTCGTCTAGTTCTTAAACATGTTCTTCTGAGTTCCGCAATCTCTTCAGTCCACCAGTAAACGGGTTGTTTGTCGCGTCGGGGTTTCCTTCGCGGCATAGACTGGTCGCAGGCCGAGACGATAAGTTCCATCGTGGATGTTACTAGTGCCTCGGCTCCAGCCTCACCAGGATTCCCCTGCGCTCCCCGAGAGATGACTTCGGTGAACTTGACCACGTCCAGTTTGTTGGTGTTCCACCGGCGTGGTCCTTCCCGAGATGCGGAAACTCGACGATTTGCCTGATCATGCAGGTCAAACACGATGTATTGGTGGTCGCTACCCGTGTAGTCCTCGACAACCCTCCAGCCAGAGATCCTCGGAAGGAGCGACTCAGACGCAAAGGTGACGTCAGGGATCGTGCCTCTCTGCCCGGGGCGCCGAAAAGTAGGTGTGTCGCCCTGGTTGAGGACGACAAGACCGGCCCTGGCGATGAAATCCAGGATGTATTTCCCCCGGGAGCTGGTAGAGGGCATTCCCCACTCGACGGCCCTGGCGTTGAAATCGCCACCAACGACGACATGCCCGGTGGTGCCGAGAACGCACTCCTCTAGGCTATCTATCTTGTCGCGAAAGTCCTGGACGGCCTCGTTGGGTGTGAGGTAGCAACTGAAGATAGTCACGTCCCTACACCGAACCCAGACGAATCCTCGGCCGCGCCCGTGACTCCGCACCAAGACATCCTGTGTATTACGCGCCCAAAATGCAGCAGTACCGAGGCTGTCGGAGATCCAAATGTTTGGGTCTCTGTCCCGATACTGTTCGCTGATAAGGAGCGCGTCAGCACCAAGTTCTCGGGCGAGCTGATCTAGAAGGTTATCAGCTCCCCAGGATCTATGAAGATTGGCCTGGAGGATGCGAATTACCGGCCGCTGCCTTTTGCCTGTTCAAGTGCGGCTCTGAAGGCACCGCACTGACCAGACCCGGGTAAGTGACCGAGGGCACTGGAGCCTGAATCCTTGCAGAGGAAGCAGGATGGGCTCGAGGAACATTCCTTGCGTTTGTGGCCCTGGCCTCCACACTGGAAGCAGTTGGCACTCCTGTCGGGCCCGTTACAGTTTCGGGAGGAGTGGCCGAAACCGAGACAGCGGAAGCATCTCGAAACTACCACCCTCCGTTTGAGCCTGCAACTGACCCAACCGACTCTGAGGTGCTGAAGGCTAAGCAGCTTATTGGCGTGCTTTTCGCCCATCTCAGCAACAGCCATCCTGAGTTGACTTCGGTTAGGCTTTGTCAGCCATACCCTCACTCCATCAGCCGGTATCTCCGGGAGTGCCACCTGGATCGCACGGGTCACCTCATCTTCGGTGGAGAGGGCATCAAGGTCCCGAATCTCGACCGAACATTTCGGTTCTAGGGCCTTGATGGAGCCTTTGTCCCCAAGTGCAGTCTTGAGGGAAGCGGCAAAACCGATCTTGTCACTCGACTTCCCCAGTTCGAGGAGGACATCCCCGTTCTGGGTTCGCCGAATAGACTTGATAACGGTGTCGGTCTCTTCCGGTTTGGCCTGCGATCTAATCTGACCCAGAACATCAGCAAAAGATCGCCCCCCTAAGGGCTTGATCAAGATTGCCTCCGTCCTGGGCTTCTTAGGCCTGGGTTGTTTAGGCTTTCTGACAGAATTGCCAGAGGCCTCCCCCACCGGGTTTGAGACTTGCGTCCGCTCCACCCTCGACGCACTTTTCGAAGCTGCCTCCACTTGCTTCTGCCTCCTCCTTTCTTTCTTAGACAGGCGCGTCTTCCAGCCCCCCAAAGGTGTTGAGGCAGAGTTTGCTGCCAAGACAGGATTAGCCGCCGGAGCAGGAACCTCTGCAGGAGTAGCCGCTGGAATCGCGACAGCGCCCGGGGCGGATTGAGTAGCCTGGACAGGAGATGTCTGCGATGCCGCAGTGACAAAAACCGGTCTCGGCACTGAGTCCACCTCAACAAGCTCAGGGCTTTCCGGCGAAGAACCGCTCTGCCTCTTCTTTCGCTTTCTGGCTTGAGTCTGGGACTCAGCCAGATGAGCTTGAGGCGAAGCAGACATAACTCGGTTCATAACGTCGCGCTCCTGCTTCACTGCCTTCAGCCTGATCTTCCGGCATTCCTCGATTTCGCCAAGGAAATCCTCGAGTTTTGGAATTCCGTCCTTAATCGCCTTGTTGACGTTCTTCTGAATAAGGAGAGCCTTGGCCATCTCCTTCAAAAGATCGTTCATTTTCTTCAGACATGAGTCTTCCTCCTCGTTGGCATCGTCCTGCTGCTGCCGAAGCATTTGCATCTCGAATGCCGGACGAAGAGGACTCTTCCTGGGAGGAATTCCTTGCATCCCGGCTAGAGGTGTTACCGGCTCAGTCACCCCCATACCCAGCTTAACCTCATCCTTCTCCTTTCCGGTTACGGCCGACGATCCGGCGACACCAGCAGCCTTGAACGGGATCGGCGGAGGGGAGGCTTTAATTCCCCCCGTCGGCGTCCCAGTCTTCGAGGTCGGAGACCTCTGCAGTTTTGAGCTGCGCTTAAAGGCGGCCTGCTCATTCTCCTTTAATTTCGTGTTTTGGTTTTGAAAATCCATACTTTTGTTTCACCAGCGCATCGTGCGGCAAGAGGCGGCCCTTCATTGGCCGGGAGCGGGTACACCCTCGGAGGTCTACCCCCCGTATTCATATCAATATTCATTGATATGAAACTACAGAATGTAATAGCATTACTATTGGCACTAAAATAATCAGTAGGTGTTCCAATAAGTTTAATTACGAACACGATGGTAATCATTCTCAGGCCAATCAGATAATTGGTTCTGGGAAATATTTGTATCAACACACATATCAGCTTTCCATTAGCAAGAAGATTAAAGCGTTATAGTGGATGAGCGTAATTTATGGTAATGGCTATTTAAATATTCTAATGTTACCTCCCTTAAAAAATCAACTTAGAAATGCTATCAATTTAATAAAAAATCCATAGTATATTTTAAAGATTGTCATTACTTTAAGTTATTTTAAATGTACTCTAATTTTAATAAGAAAATAGATAAAACCTATTTAAATATATATTTGAGTGAGTATAGAATTTAAATCATTCCTTCAGATTAGAACAATGTAATTAATTAATTGCACAATTTCATATTAGAATATCCTATCCTATGTTCTAATTATGACGTAGATACATTTGGTGAAATATTAAATTTAAGTTGACACATCACTTCAAGTTTTTTTTAGTCAAAGTAATTTATTCTCTAATCACAAAGGTTGTTACATCATCAAAAGATTAATGGGAGAAAACGAAACTGCCGACTGCATGTATTTGTACTTTTCTAGAGTGTTTCACTATACAACAGCTATAAAACCTCGATGTAAACAGGCAATGTCCATTATGCTGGACTCATAAAAGTAGCTCAGCGCACATGTGTGATATAAAATATACGCTTTAGGTCTTTTTCGATGTACTTACTTCCCAACCAACTGCAATACTCAGTACATATAGACTAATTAAATCACCAACCAGAAATTTGTAACTGTATTAAATGAAATATGACGAATCTTTGATTTGTCATTACAAGTGAGGGGACTAATCATCAAGTAATGCGGTAAACGATAAACGCTACTTATATGAAGGTTTTACTGCTTGAAGTTACAAAAACTGGTGTAAAATCATCAATGTCAAAATTAGAATTTACCGTAAGATTTATCCTATGTTACAAAAACTATCCATGAAATAGTTTATACTTATTATTTTATGTATACTATTACCTTAATAAATTTTAGTAGTGGGGGGGGGGGTAAGAAAGTTCTATCCTACAGTATAATAAACAGCGTATTCATTGAATTATTTTACGTTTTAATTTTATAAACTTTCTACCAAGTAAACGATACATACATGGAGTGACAGAAATACCTGACGGTTTTAATTTGGCTATAGTCTAGTAAACGTTTTGTCTAGGTTTGTGGGAGGGGATATCTCAAAGTCAAACTACCCCATTAAAGGTACGATGGAACATTGGTCCAATGAGCATCATGCGTTCGTCATTTAGATGAATTTTAAAAGTCGTCATCCTGTCGTTGCCCCGCAATGGAATTTTCGTGTGCAACAAGGAGGACTATTTCCATCCCGTTATAAAATACATTTATGGGTAAACAGCTTCAGCCCAATTGTGTAAACTCTCAAACAAAACCCCAAGGGACGTTAAAGGTCAGCTAGAACCCCTGCTGTTGTTATGTTAAATGTTTTTATGTATGATTGTTACCATATGAAAATTGAAAGTAACATCATAAACAGGTGCATTATCAAACTTAATTCCAATCCGTTGCTTAATGAGTTAGTAAACATTGAAGTTCATGGTCAAACGGAATTTGTGTGGCTACATTTTGGTTGGGTGACCGTTCGTTATCTATCAATTTTGATATTTTTATTAGGCTAACAGTAATATAACATACATAAGTTGGTCATTGATAGAGTAGGTAGTATATACAACGTTTGTATTCAGTCTGTAACCCACTAGACATATTTAGAACACTCGCGATCTCATTAGTGGCTAAAGGACCTTCAAAATACAGTAGTCGTTTAAACTACTATGATGTATTAATTTTAAATTCTTTAGAATTTTCAGGTGCCTTTAATTCTGTGGGGAGCTGTGCCACACCAGATTACACAACTTACTTTTGTTGACGTAATAAAATGGATTTCTATTTGGATATTAAATGGAAAACATGCCAAGAAAAGTAACCGAGAGGTTTAAATACCGAAGTATTGAATAAAAAAATCACGCCAGAATGAGAAAAAAATTAAAATAATTGAGTTAAATTATAAATTCAGGAAAAAATTACAGTAAGTAAATTTTATTTTTAATTTGTATACCTAAACTAAACAACTTTATTACAAATTTCAATAAAAGTTTTAGAAAAACATCCATGGTATCTAAATACTTTGTAACATTTCCCTCATATTTTCGTCTACGATAATTAATATAAAAGACGTTAAGAGGGATCAGCAAATGTTTGGTGTCACAATTATTCTGATTGCTCGGAGTACAATGCTTTTCATTATTAATAATGACGTAATTCCACTGTTGAATCACACAATTACTAGACAGTTAATCTTTCAACTGTTTGGTATTAATGGTGAAATCCATTTTGTTTACATCTAATATTCAATAGATGTACATAGAGTGATGTCCATTTTGTTGTTGCCATTATTAACTTAACAAATCAGGTGGATTGGCATCAAAAGTGATCATGAAACAAAATTACTGCAGTACTAAAAATTAGTAAAATAAATATTTAAAAATACGTATCCTTGTATTTTAAACATTTTACGTGTGTAGATTTTGGTAGTTTCAATTAATTTGCAGATTGCTAAAAATAGGTTAAACTAAGAATAATTTATATCAAACCTACCTCAAAACCTACCTTAAACTTCAATTGAATCATCTTTTCATCCATGAGCTTATTTTAAATTACAGGAACATAAACAAGATATACCTCTCTTATAGAAAAATGATTTATTGCAGTAGCATTGGGCCAAAAAGATACAATATTAAAATCAAATTGAAAAAATATCCAAGAATTAATCAACGGCTATCAAAAAAGCTGAACAATTTAAATAATATTTAAAACCTTGGTATCTGAATGATAAACAATATTTCACTTTCACCTGAAGATACATGTAAAAAAAGGAATTGTAAATTCTTTGTAAATTGTCAAATTAAAGTCTATGAACAATGTACAGGGTGAACAACTTAACTGTACCACCATTGGCATATCCTAAGCTATAAGATTAAGAGAAAACTTCAAATGGGGAACATCACCTTTTTGTTAAGGCAATAAAAATTATGAAATCAATTTCTTTTTAAATCCAAAATCTTTTAATATAGCGGCCAACTTCAAAGTTTCTTATGGAACACTCTACTTTTATGGTGTTTTTTGAAATTTCCATGCAATTTTAAACCTTTTAATTTTTTGCCATTTTTCTTTAAACCTATCAGTTAGAAAGCTAGAGGCAATTGAAGTCCATTTTTAGTTTCATAAGAATGGGCCAACTTTAACCACCCATGTCTCTGAAACCATTCAATAAAAGAAAAAAATACTCATGAAGAAAAATGTCTTAAAATTACGTTTCACCCATGAAAATGAATATTTAACCATTCATTCACTTATTTAAAATATGGCAAAAAAATTAATTCAATTTTTGGAAACGGTCACAAATTTCAAATATTGCGACCAACTTTAAAACAACTTATATAACACCCTATATTTTATGGGGTTTATTTTAAAAATTCCTATGCAATTTTATGTAGTTCTATGTAAGGATAAACCTTTTTATCCTCTTTTAATTTTTAAAAGTTTGATGTTATTATGAAAAAATTACCAAAACCTCGATTAAAACATTTTTTTGAGCATTTTATTTTATAAAATTGTTTTGATGTATTGGAAGTTTAAGTTTGACCCATGTTATTCTTATGGAACTAAAAATGAACTTTGTTGTCTCTTGTCTCCTAACCGATAGGTTTGAATAAAAATGGCTAAGGTTAAAAAATCCTAAAATTACTTAGAAATTTAAAAAACACCATCAAATATAGAGAAATACATGAGTAATTTTAAAGTTGGTCTCCAAATTGAAAGATGGCGGCTCTTTCCGAAAATTGGAATTCATATTTTCCATTGAAGTAAAAAAAGGTGATGTTGCCCGTTTGAAGTTTTCTGTAAATCTCGTAGTCCAGTATATGCCAAATGGTGGCACAGTTAAGTTTTTCATCCTGTATACTCTGCATATATAAAGTTGGTTAGTACTATTAATGTTATGAATAATGTTTCAAAATATATGTTATTAAGCTAGTTATATTAATATTTAATATGTTATTCTTTCTTGTCTAATTATTTACATTAAATTTAATTTTAATTTAGTAACATTTTCATTTAGGTTTTTTTAGAGGCTATTATTGATTTATATCAACTGAAGTGTTTCGATAAGCACCCCAGATACAGTCAAACCCCATTAAAGCAACAATAGCGACCCTTTGGTTAACCATAATGTAGTTGTAACCATTACATCCAAATAATGTGTTCATGTGTTATACACTATTGTCGGAAGTTCTCACTGTTGCAATCTAGTTTTAATTTAGATTTTCTTCACGCTTAGGGCTACTAATATTGTAATCAATAAAAAGTTAAAATTTATAGTTTATAATTAACTTTTGTTTTTTGCTTTATTTTACACGACGGTTTTCGGCGATATGTTTACGCATTATATTTACATTAAAAAATGGAATATAATTTTGGAAACCAATTTTTTTACGAGTCAAACCACTAACATTTTGTGTCCGTTCCTATCACCAACAAACAATTTCGGTATTTTCGGTTAAACATATATACAAGTTTTCATTTATATAGTTATTTATAAAGACTAGAGATCGCCTCCTGATCGAAATTCGATCAAACTTTCAGTTGATCTGGACCCAAGAAACTTAAAAACATTTTAGAACTAAAACATCTGTTCTTCCTAATTTTCTAGCAGTTGTTTTTACAACAGCTGCCTAATGATTCATCCAATTCTCTTTTCTCCATAAGATTAACATTGGAACTTTAGAAATCTGTGGGGCGTAGCCCTGGAGTCCGATGTGAATTAGAATGCGATTCTGCTCATCTACAGGACTGTACCTTTCTAATGTTATGCGCGGATTTATCCTACGATGTACACAAGCTGAGAAAAAAGGAGGAAAAGAAACATGCTTGCGTATTAATATATAGATAAGTTTTCATAATGACGGGGTTTGATGATCGTAATTTCTACGGTAACAAATAATAACGTTTATAAATTTAGTGGTTCAATTCAAACTAAACAATAGCTCTTTACAGATTATAAGACATATTATATGTGTATGCTTACAGATTACTGAACAAGGACCTCACCAACAGTGCCTAACCTCTGATTAGGTTGCTTGTTTGTTGTGTTACAAGGAAAGAACCTATAATGAACATTCTGAAGTTACATGTATCCTCTTATTGAACAAGTACGTAACCAATAATTACGAACTTTATGTTTTCTTTTTCTTTATCCTACACTGATATCCATTAGATATGGATGTGTATCCCTAACTAAGCAACTATCGGATTAACAGTGACCAGCCTCGAGTGTGTATGGTAAGATTCAACAATTCTTATCTGCATTAATAGTTAAAGGAAATTATACATTATTCTCTCGTACTGGTTGAACTCCTGCATATTAATTTGAGCCCATCACTAGTGACAAAAAATATTTCCAAACTATTTATGCTTATGCGAATTATTTGTATGTGTAGTTATGTGAATATTTAGCTTAATTAGGTTGATTGTGTATAAAGATTTGCACTATGCTTTTAAACTAAATATTTAGATCAAAGAGATTTTACATTATGAAAATCCCCGGTTTATACCTCAATTATATTTTATATGCCATAGTTGAGACCTGTTAAAAAAAAGATTCCATGTTTATACCCAACACTTTTATAACGAATTGGAAAATAACAGTTTATAGACGTAAATCGCCTAATACTTTTATATAAATAGGCTATACTACTTTTTTACATTTTGACATAAAACTCGTAATATATTTAAAAATAAATTTTTCATTGTTTTTATTTGAAAGATTGGTTAATGTAAGTAGCAATGACTCCATAAATCTATTAGGTGTTTATCTTAAGTTCAAATTGCTTTACAGCAATGGTGTACTTCATTAACGTAGCACCGTATAGTCGTAAAGGGAGATTATGCGCAGAGGCTTTATTAGTGTGCAGTGGCGGTGTTATGATTCAGTTTCAGGCCGTTATATAATTTTCTATGTATGATGTATTTTTTAACTGCTTAGTTTGCGTTAAAAATTCATTTACTTTGAGTGGAAGGGCTTAATGTAACTGAATTGCACATGATTTGGCTTTGATTGGTATTTTTTTTAAAAAGAAAAAGGACGGATACGTGTCAACCATATGAATTAATAAGCGTTATTATCTGTAAGATTTGTTTATAATATCCCCTGTACAACTGCTGTAAAAAATGAAAATGTCAGTAAACATCATCTTTGATTAACTAATTTTACTGCATATCATATTTTTAATTTTGAATTCTAAAGTTTCTTATGTGCTTAAATTATATAAAAATGTTGCATAAGTTTACTTATAATGTTAAAGTTTTTAGAGATAGGAAAGCAATAAAATTTAATAATTTATATAAACTAAACATCTTTGATACATGATCACGGAGGATAACTGTGTAGAGATCGTAGGTTTTATATAACAATAATATGTGAAAACAGTTATTAAATAATGTTAGTATATGTTAAGTTATGGTAGATATTCTTCGCAAGTTATGATACAATCTTGCTTTGAATTTGGTTTTTTAGTTGAAGAGAATGTGTAATTACTAACATAAAAAACCCCTTGCGTGCGGTAAGGCAAAGCAAATTCAGAGAAATATTGGATTGAAAATACCACAAAAACGCACATTGTATTTGCACAAATCTCGCATCATTAATTTTACTGTAAGTTAATAATGCATCATTTGTTTCCGAACGAATCTAACGAAGTATACTTTTTACGTTTATATTATCATTTAACAAAAGGGATAGATTAACATAAAATTGTATGTTCAAGATTATGAAGGATTATATTTACTTAAATAATACTGAGTCACTATTAAAGAACTAATTAAATAAAACGGTTGACTACCAATTATCTAAAACCAACATAGTGAAATGCACATCTGTAAATTTTACTTTTATTACTTCTCAAATATAAGTGGATGATAATTTCCCCCTTTTCCCCACTTATATCACAGTACAGTATCACCGTTGAAGACTTCTGTGTTACTGATTAAGTTATCCTGCCATCAATATGATATTTAGAGGTTGAAATAATAAAACGTCTTCCAACACTATTCGATATATTTACACTTATACTGTAATCGTTTACAAGCCGGTAAATATATATAAAACATTTACAAGAAAGTATTTATGATATTTACTTATTAATCATAAGTCGTGCTAAGGCCGGTTTAAATCTTTACAAATTGATCGGTTTTGATCCCAATTTGTAATTTAAATTCTATTTAAAACATTAAAACTCACATAATTTAAATATTTTGATAGTTATTCTATACCAGCTTACTAGGAATAAAAATTTAAGGCGTAAATGTTTGCTTCATCAACACAAAATAAAATAGCTTCTGAACCATGCAGACACTTGCTTTGTATATGTGTTTGGATTTATGTAGAAAAAATTTAACTGTCCTATTTCAAAATAATTTAAAGTTTTAGCAATCAGCGAAGACCTTCTTGATACGTTTTAAGGCACCTGTAAAGAAGTTGGCTAAAAGAATTTACCTACAATATTTTCAAAATTAATTGGCTTACATATTTCAGGAAATTTTTAGTTTACGTTTTAGTTTTGAGAATTTCAACCTTTCGACCGGTTATAGCTGATTGTATTCATAAAATGTAACTGTAGTTTTCCTATATTACTTCGTCAGTTTCTCTTCTGTTTAATAATAACTCATTGGCGCCACAAGAGGGGAGGGGGGCAATCTAAGGAGTCACTGCCCCAGTCCCCCATTTCCTAAACCGATCATTTATAAATATATTTTTACCTAGAATATATTTTTAACTTAACAATCATCTCGTTTTGTATGCCAAATTAAACGGAATGGTGCATAGAATTGCAGAGTGTACTTAAAACTGGTTTTCGTACTTAGTTTTGCGTCTAATGCATCTTTGAAAGTGGGCCCAATGCCACTCTCATGGAAGACAAAACAGTTAAAATCATTTGTAAGTATTTTAATGGGTAGCTGCAATAAGTTTGCTATGGTGTTTTATCCCATTTTTGACATACCACATTTTATAATCTACTAATTCAGTTCATGTTTAGGAATATTATTAATTTCTAGAATTATAAGGGTTTGAACTGAAGAAAGAGATAAGGTAACAAAACTAATACCTAAAATACTAATAAATTACAAAGATAGAATATATTACACAGATAGAGTTAAATATTTTATTGAAATTATCAATTTGGTAGTACACAGCTACTTTGCTAACGTAAATGTAATATTGCTTTTAGAAGTTTATTTTAAAACTATATGAAACTACAGTGGAAATTTTCTCTTCCAAAAAGGAATTGAAAGAAAAATATGGAAAAAGATTCTGTAATAAAAAAAATATTAAACTATAAATGTCAATAATATTTAATATAATAAATAACTATTGAATAAATTTCAGTGTGTTTGAGGAATTATGCGGAATAATGTCAATTTCATGTTTGTGGTCACTACAAATTGCGCGCAGCTTCAAACTGACGCCCCAATAAGGATTATGGTTCCACTCAATACTAACCACGCAATGGCAACCACATCATTACAGTTGAAATTACTGCAAAACGATCACACCTAATGCTGTGATGTATTTCAGTGAATTAAAATTCTCATTCAGCTCCTAAGCGGTTTTCACATATTTAAGATGAATCCTTCATAATTATGACTAGTATCAACATAATGGTATAGAGTTATAGATATTGAGATATTTATTTAATGTAACCTATCATTTCAATTACCAATGTTTATTGTATTGTTATTTAAATGATTTATAAAAAAAAAAATATTTCCTCAATATTAAAAATAAATGAATGTAAGTTTAAAAAAAAAAAAAATAGCGTTTCTAGTTTAGTGTAATAAATAAACATGAATAAGACCTCAGGTCAGACAAAATATACAGTAATTTAAATAAAGCTGCTGGAACAACTTGTGGTTTTCTCTCTATTGTTGGTTGATGATAACGTGGCGGTACACCATGCCGAGATAGGCCTACTCTTTGCACATAATTTAATTTTGTGATATCTTTAAATTACAATGTACCCGTTTTCCAGTATCTCCTACGATATGCAAGTAAAATACTAAGGGTCTTTTTTGGAATGTCCCCGCATTTTAAACAATTTTCTATTGAGTTCCCACATAATGGAAATGGTTAAGACACGACTGGTAGTCAAGTGGGAAGTTATTTTATCGTGATAAATCGTATATCTAAACATATAAAGGGAAAAGCCCTCACTCACTGACTCACTCATTCATTACTAAGGCACGGCGCGCACTACTTCGGAATCGGCTCGGCTCGCCCGGAATCGGCCCGGTGACTAAATTTGCTTTGCATGTAATGTAATGGAGACCCGCGCACTACATCGGGACGGCACGGCACGGATCGGCATTTGCCGATCCATTAAGTTACATGCAAAGCAAATTTCCGATTCCGGCCGAGCCGAGCCGATTCCGAAGTAGTGAGCGCCGTGATTAATTCTCAAACTTCCCGACTACCTAGAGTGCTGAAATTTGGTATACTCTTGCTTTGGGCTTAAAACAGGAAAGTCTGACTATTTTAATATTAATTTTCAACAAGTGATGGTAAATGTTCTCCCCCGTCCGGGGAAAGGCTCTGACAGGAGGGCTTTTGCAGCGGTTCTCGAGGCGGTCGGGGGAGACGGAAAAACAGGTGTGGGATCTCGTTTCTCTCAATGAGACACCTGATGTTGTTAAATCTTAAAAAGGTTTTTGATGTCACCAGTGAGACACGCAAAGTTTCCATTAGCCTACCAAACAAGCAGCAACTGAAGATGGCGGTTCTCTACCTTTCTGGCGAAGAGGCCACCATGCTTCTTAAGGTCAGTCGTCACCTGGTGGTATTCCCCAGCTGCACGGTGGGTTTAAAGACCATGGTCTTTAGGTGCTGTAAGTGTCTTGACCGTAGGAACCCTCACAGCGAGTGAATGGGAAAGGATCGGTCGGCTTTCTGCTGCAAATGTGGGGAGGCAGGATACGATCGTAAACCGTCACTGCTTCGAACGAACTGAAGTTGGAGATTGTGGCTGCAGCAGCCATTCATGTCGCTGGTTCTGGGACGTGCCACTTTTCCAGAATTGCCTTAAAAAAGGCTAAACAAGCCGAAACCACAAAAAATGTGAAGACTAAAGAGAAGAAGACTATAGTCTTGGCGTCTTAAAACCAGAACGGTACAACCCTGGTGATCTCAATCAAACAAGAGGGCTGCGAAGAAATGTGAAAAACTTTTTTGGTTATAGCAAAGCCTGGTAAAGGTGCGGGTTTAGTGAGCATGGTTGAAGCGAGTCCCACACAACGTCCGTAAACAGGATATCCACCTTTGTCTTAAAAGTAACAGAACTACTTGCTACCTCTGAATGTTTTACGTACCTAAAACATAACGGTATAATGTACTGTACAAAGTGTATTTTAAATATATTTTAATAACTCTACGTTAAAGTACTAAATAACACATTAAATTTTTAAAATGGTGTAGGTTTAGTAATTTGAACAAAGGCATTTTCATAAAACATACTACACTCTTGCAAAGTCAAGACCTTTTCCCACGGAGACAGTAAATATAGCCACAAGTGCGGGCAGGTGGATGTATGGGGGTGCCGTTTATCGTTTGGGATAAAAGCCAAAGTATTCTCTATAAATCCTCCACATAATGTGATCTTGTAAATCACGATTACCATCAAAGCTTCTTCCTGAATACATTTAAATTTTCAAAAAAGAAGAAAGTGTCCCATAGTTATTTAAAAAATGTATACTCAATAAAATTCAGTACACCATTCAATCACTGACTAATTTTACCATCGTTAAATTACAATGCAAATATTAAATGAACCGTTTTCTAGTAACTGAAAATCCTTAGACAACCACTACTGGCAGATAGTTAAATTTTAAAGGTATTTAAAAAAGCATTTTGAAACATTATATGCCATGTACGATTTGTTACCTGGCAACTGAGTTAATAATTTAAAACACCAAATATCTGGCCAAGCAAACACGGAATGTAAAATATCTTTTATTATATTTTATTAATCTAATGCCATAAAAGTACATAATCTATAAACATCCTTAACATATATTAAATTATCAACTATACAGTATATTAAAATGTAAGTGTTAATCTGATTAGGTAGGAGGCATGATTGGTATCGTTAGTACAGACACAGAATAGAGACATCATAGGAATCTATGTTTGATTTAAAGGTATGTTCGTATCAATTAAATACATGTTATCAATTAAACTCAATGTGATTATGTAGTGAATTTTAAATTCATTGCTTAAAGAGTCTGCTACAGTAAAGTGGATTTCTATTTTTTTAATTATCAGAAATTTGTTTATTTGAGTTTTTAAAAATCATAACTATATTATATGAATTTTTTTTTAATTTTTAAAATGAATTAAAACGTTGTATACACTTGACCCATCATCAACAATGTTTATATTTATATAGTTTATTTGGTTTATATTGGATAAAAGAAGATATCGTATTGAGTTATGATCTGGTAGCCCAGATGTTAAGATCTGGTATTCGCTTGATCCTTTTTAGGTGTGATAAACCATATGAGTATCATTTGATTTTAATGTAAAAAGAAAATATAAAAATAGCTGTTGATGGACTTATTTAAAACTTGTTCTAAACCAATACATAAAGTAGGAAAGCTAATGGAACACAAACGATTATTTCATAACAGTAGGTTACTTACTTCCGTGTTGTTTACAAACAAAATGTAGTAATAGGTATTATCAAATATTGTATTTAAATTATAACTCGTAACATTTTTTCCATGTTAAAAGAGACAACAGCAGCTAGGGGAGTTGGCTTGATTAAACTACAGTGGTTTTTGTGATGCTGCTGCTCCAACGCGTGTCGCACTTGATCAAATTTCATTCATTACATACTTTAACATTTTGAAACATTCATTTTAACCTATAACATCTATAGCTTTTGAATATTAAAAAAATATGAAATGCGAATATGTATATATTCTATTCAATAGTACGTGATAAAAGAGGGTTTATTCTAATTACCGTATTTGTGTAAAATTTTCTTTACTTTTATAACTTTTTAAAAATAGGGTATACATTGGCTAATGAAATAAGTACTAAGATTAAGCGTATGACGCTGCGTATGTTGATTATAGAACCAGGGGGACCGAGCTTATGCTCGGTAAAATTATTACTTTCGTTCCTCACACAAAGTTCGTTCGTTCCGCTCACTCGCCCTCTTCCTTTTTAAGACAAGCTCGTTCGCTTCGCTCAATCGCCAGGCTGAACGGTGCTGCACTTTGGTATAATTTCCCCAAACCACAGGTTAAAGATATCACATATTGGTTTATATCTACAGTTATAAGTTTATATCAAGAATGATATTTGTTCAATTGAAAATTCTCCTTAAGGATAACATGGAAATTTATGGATAACTTAAGGCTCTAGGACGAAAACCGGATTTTTCCAGGCATGAGACCAACTTCATCGATTCCTGGTGGCCAAAACCCCCATGACTAACACAAAAATAAAAAATCCTTGGGTAGAAAACAATTAATTGCCCGTACAAACAGTGCTTGTTTTAGAGTATAAGATAAGATGTTTACGACATAAGATTGCGAAATATCCTATACTCTGATACGAGTAAGGTATATTTTTGTGTATGTATGTTTGCAAACGGATCTCAAATTTTTTCAAACTTTGCAAATAGCTTAGTTCTTTGAAAAAAAAAAATAATAATAATAATAATAATAATAAATGCAGTTATCTATGTCAGGATAAATCTTATTTCTTTATAATCTTTAGTCGCATTTATTTTTTATTTTAACATTGGTCTTATGGGGTTAAAAAATAAAAACAAACAAATAATTAAAACAGCGACTCAACTGTCAAAGTGCAGACCATGTGTTCCAGTATGAATATGTGGTTTCGCATGACAACCAGTTACTAAATTATTAAATGGTACTAATACTGATTTATACATTTTTTTTTATTGCACTAAATACTGATGAATGTTAGGATAAATAGTCAAGTAAAAGGGTAAAACAACTAATCAATGTGTAGAATTGCATTTTAATTAAAAAAATTAAAACATTAGTAAGAATTACGAAAACGGCTGTTAACTAAATAATCCACGTGCTACAGATTCAACATGAGTTTCAACAAATACACACGAGAGGCAGCACCTGGAGGCATACATTGAAACAATGTGAAAGGCGAGTGAGCGGAGCGAGCGAGCTGTTCTTGAACAAGAAATGCACATTTTTGAACAGGGCATTTTGCACTGATATTACTATAAATAATATTACTGTTCGGGTTTACCGAGCAAATGATCGGCCTACAGGTACTGTAGTATAACGTCAGCATAGAACAACTGACATAAAAAATGCTTTTAGAATTACAAACAATTTATATATAATTGGTTGTTTTGTTTAACTTGGTATTCTCTTTATATCCGTCTTTATTACTGATATTATTTCTTACTTTAAACCGTTCTTGAATCCCAATTGAGACTCCTTGTAATGCAGAAAGAATATTCATAAATTTAAACTGAAACCCATAAATAAGTTATGCCAAAAATGAGGTTATAAACATAGTACAAAACGAAAATGACTATTAACAAAATGAAAAATAATTGGCATTTAATGATGTCCGAATTTTTGCTATCTACAAATCTACATTGGTTCAAAGTTTTAGGAGCCGTTAAATACTAAAGACGGATGTAGATATTGAGGAAAATCGGAAGATTATTAATATTTAATAGACGCATAGATCATAAAAAAGTTTTAATCTATGCCAAGAACTACCACTACTTAGACCATGTATTAATAATAAGGCGATAAGAATTACGATAAAAACAAAAGTTTCGTTTAACATTTAAATCAGGATACTTAAATTAATCTTAAATAATTAACTCTTTTACGTTTATTTTCATAATAGTGTTAGTAAGATATGTAATATTATAGTACCATATTTTAAAATAGATTAATAAATTAATAGTAACAATAAAGGTTGATCATTAATTTTAAGAGAGGTGATAAACGGCCTATACTGCTATTAAATTATTATGTACACCATTGCTTAAGAAACTCTTTTATTTTTTGTGGAAGGAAAGTTTTATATCAGGACTGTGTAATTTTGTTTGGATGCTTATACCGAAGCATGTGTTCAACATTTGCACTGTCCCTTTAAAATTCAGGATGTGACTAGCTGCAGCACAACGTGCCACCTAGTCTTTTCTTTTTGCTTACCCATTTCCATACCTGTTTACTTGTTCCTACCTATCTAATACCTTCCAATTTGTTTTTTTGCCAAATATCTTTTTTTTATTTGATGCTACTAAAAGTTTTTTGTTCATATCAATAGGTTTATTAGTTAGATTTAAGATAGAATTTTTAACATAAATCATATCTAATATTAAAAAAGTATTAATCAGTTTCGAGATAATTAAGATCTATTACTATACGTATTTTCGACTAGTTAAAACTATTTCAATCTTTCACACGGCTTTGCTTTATTAGTATATCTAAATAATCTACATAAACACTTTTTATCCTTCTATTGTTAAACTATTTTAGTCTTTTATTAATAAAATAGTATCTTACTAAATGTTTATGCCTTCCTATAAGATTTTCTAATAGACATGTTAATTTATCATGCAGAACGACCGAAGATAAAATATATGGGGTCAACTATTCAGTATGAGGCTAGTGGTAAAATATGCCAAATATTTTACTCATAATCGTTTACACTTATCCCTAGTCACTTGTATTAAACCAATGCACAGTCTGATAAAAAAACTATTAGAAATCTAGGAATGACATTTAACTGAAACAAAATACTCGATGAATTCAAATTTGCAAAACGATACTCTACATAAGAATGCGAATGACGGACACTTTAGCGAGAACGTAACGCTGCAGAGGATCGTGTGGCTGATGAAGCTTTTGTTTATCCAAACAAAGAGTTTTCATTAACTCTCTCAAGTGACTTGGTCAGGAGTTCAACCGTTCACTTCAATAGAAATTCGAATAACATTCCTCGTTGTTAATTTTTTTGGTGAATTTTTTATCCAGTAGCATTTGAAAATGTTTTGAATGTGAATATATGAATATTTAAACCTCGGTTTTGTTACTATTCAGCTATGTTATATACCATAATTAATCAACAATAAAAAATAGCTCATTACAGACAGTGAACAAGCCTTGTCTTTATGTGAACTAGCCCATGAAAAATGACTACTGGGTATAAACTCGAACCTTTATAAAAGCCACTAACTTTTCTCAGAATCCAATTGTATGTACCACAGTAATTGTACCGCAGTATTGAAACACCGTATTATCTATAGTACAAAACGTGTACATCTTTCTCAGTCATATGTAAAAGTCAAATTTACATTTGGAAAATTTGGAAAATATTACAATTCAAAATACCACAACTAAGTAACAAGTCTATCTTAGTTTTTGTTTCTCTCAATTAATTCAAAATGATTGTGGTTTATAAGTTAGTGACAGCCAATAGTGATATTTAAATTTAAATTACATAACATATTTCATAATATTTACCGGTATTAAGCAACTTACTGCTATCGTTTTTCAACAAAGTATAACTGGAAAATAATTATACTCCTGTCTGGAATTAAATTTATAAAGTTCAAAAATGAAACTTACGACGATTTTTATACTTTCATTTAGACCAAATTAGATTTTTCCTTGGATTGAGGCTGTTTCTAAACTTATTTTTGTACCAAAACACTTAAAAGCAAAGTTTAAGCAAAATTTACCCACTAGATTTCGAGATAGTGGAACACACATCGCTTCAGACAGTGCTCCTATTAAAGTATTCGATTAAGTTCATTATTATATTAGGCTAGCATTTTTTTATGAACTTATTAAAAGATTAGGAAAAAACGATTGGTCGTTGGCATTACTTTAGGATTTCCTTGGGATTACTTAGGGATTGATGGGACTAACTTAGGGAAACCGAATTTTGCTGAAATAAAGAGAAGTAGATAACATAAAAAACTATTTTACTTTGAACAGCTGACAAGAAAAAAGAAGGTGTAGAAAAAGTCAGACGGGAGAAATGTTTGGTCTCGGACAAGCTAATGCAGCATCCTCTTACAGCCCTACAAAGTCCTGTATTGAAACCTCTTTCCACGATAATAATACAGAAAGAACACGACAGTTTTAACTTGTTGACCTAGTGGACCGAAATTATACTGCAGTGGCACAGCAAGCTCGGAGATCCCAGTGTAATAGAAACTTCACTCATTTCAGTTTGAGTATAATGTCAAAGATTAGTAGTGTATGTTAATAAAAAATGTCAAAACTTTACCTTTACAATAGCGAATATAAAAAAAAATTTAAAGTCATAAAAAATTATTTGTTTTATGGATTATACATAAAAGTATGCTGGGGGTCGAAATCTGGTTTGATTGCAAACCATCCCGGTCGTATAGTAAATAGTCGATTCTATATAATATACCACTAGTTCACAGTATTTGGATTCCACAAAACACCAGATTACAATGAGATATTTATTTATGACACACAGTGATTTTCTGTCGTATATATTTCAAATAATTTTTGCTAACAGTATTTTACTCTTTAAATAGAATAAAACTAAAAAGAGATCAACTGTACCAAACCCGGCATTTCACAATAACTATTGAATTCGTTTTAACTGAGCAAAAGTGCTGAACTTTCAAGTTTTTTAATGCAGTAAGAGGAGAATTAATACTTGCAATCTAATGAAACGTAAAGAGTTCCCTTGGTTACCTTAGCGAAATAGTATTTTCTCCTAGTATTATTGAGTAGTAATGTAAATGTAATTTTACCTTCCATATAGATCATGTTATATGTTTAATATATGTTTCATGAGTCGTGCTCTAGACTCTTTGAAATAATATCTCGTGAATTTTATATGATTTATTTACAAAGTTGTATTTATGTAAGAAATTTGAATTTAATTAATGGAATGAATGGAAATCGAAAAAAATTATATGTACTAACTTTAATAGTTGAGTTTAATATATTTTACGTTTTCCTCAAGTATTGATTATTGGCTATAAACACGCAATTGATAAAATAAAATAATGAATAGAAATTACTTTATCGCATTGCTTTAATAAACAATCAGTAAAATGAAGTGTTTAATGGCAGCCATTCATTCGAACCTTACCAAATATGTTTTACTACTAAAATTTTTTATTACAACAACTTTATTGGTATTTAAAAGAATAACAACCAAAACATGTAAATAACAATGCATCCATTTAAAACAACAAGCTGCTTCATGTAAGTTTAGTTCTGATAACAAACACAAATATGTATAAAAAATTCAATTATGTAGGTTACATGACATGAATTCTATCGGGGTAACGTTCCCGACAAGACGTGCCAATTTATATTGAGATGGATTGATCGCCACATGTTCGGTTGTCCATTCAGGTAGTAATTGGAGTTGTACAAGTCCCTACTCGGACAACAGCTTGCAATTAGCTTTAACTGCCAACCACAGCAAAGTGTGTTGAAGTCGTAGTAAACTAAATACTCTTGACTACTACAATTCCCGTTCCATTAGATACTGCAACTCAAAATATATTATCCCCGTTTTCAAACTATAATACCCCCGTCGCAGCAGACCTGCGTACTCAGCTAATTTCCAATGTATTTTGGTATTTTTATTTTTCACATATACACCATGGGAATGAGGCTGCCATGGGGTGTTGTAAGAAATTACATGATACTTCTTTCACAGTGCAGCTACATGCTAATTTGGATTAAATTCTATTAGTTTCCCCATAAGCCCCATGGGGTGAGTCCACTACCCCAGAGTTATTTATGGGGACCACCCTTAAGGTCCTTGCCACTATATGGGTGTTGTAAGCAAATACAAGTTACACTTTAATTAGTAAATGTAGTATATACAAAAATTTTTATCAAATTACGTCAGTAAATAAGTTAGAGAGATTGTTAATTTCCCTTAAAAACATGGTAAACATATTTTTGGATTTTCTCCGTTATCTGTTAAGACAGTTTAAAAATGTTTAAAAATTCAAAGAACTAAATTGTGTGTTTTTCAAGCTCTTTTGAACGGTTTTAATTAAAATAGTTGAATGTAGAAAAATGAGGTCCAAAAATTATAACACCCATTTTTGACCCATTTGGAATCTCATAAAACCAAAATTTCATACAAATTGGCCGTTCCGTTTGAGAGTTATTGTGTCAACGGAAACAAATATAAATGTAAATAAACCCAATTTAATAAAAAACATATATCAAAACATAAACATACGAATGTTGTTTTTAGCTTCAAAGGACCTAAAAAAATCACCACCTGGCTTGAATCAAATCAAATAATTCTTTATTCATTTATAAAATATACAACGCAGCATTAAAAAAATATCATTAAAAAAACCTCACATGGGTCGAAGACCTGTGCGTGGGCTCAGGTTTTACCGTGACTACTACCGTAATATATGTATGTAATGTATGTATCTTATACGAGTAATTGGACATTTGTCCCTTTTAATCACTCTTTTGAAAAGGCTAAAGAGCTTGACGAATCAAGGACGCTGTAGAATATTCTGGTTCAATTTACGGTTATAATAAATAGTAGCACAGTTTAAATTTAAAGTTAAAGTTAATTATTTAATTCGCCATATTTTAATAAATTTTTTCCATCATATTTCTTTGTTATATTTTAACAATTCATGTTTACTTGAATTTGTCCCTTTTAATCACTCTTTTGAAAAGGCTAAAGAGCTTGACGAATCAAGGACGCTGTAGAATATTCTGGTTCAATTTACGGTTATAATAAATAGTAGCACAGTTTAAATTTAAAGTTAAAGTTAATTATTTAATTCGCCATATTTTAATAAATTTTTTCCATCATATTTCTTTGTTATATTTTAACAATTCATGTTTACTTGACAATTAAATCATTAACGTCTCTCTTGGTTATGTTTCGAATAATGCAACTGTATTAGGGGCGTATACAGCAGTGTGGTAAAAAAAGTACTGGAACGTCATAGTAGTTTATTAATGGATTTAGTGTAAGTAATCCTACTTTTTACATGTATGTAGGCCAGTTAAATTTACCTTTTTATAAGATCTTTAAATCTCCATAAGAACGGTTAATAAGGATTAAAAATGAAATCTAAAAGTAGACATAGGTCAATGTGTATTACTCGTAAAATTAAAGATGCTCACTAAAAGAGAACAATGATGAAAAACCAAATTACGAAAGAAGACCGAGTAAAATATGGCATTTGATAAAATTTTGCGTTAGGCTCATATTGACAGAAAAATCCATTCGATGAACTCCTGATTCTCTCGACCTTTGAGGTTAGGTGTTTGGCAAAGTGGTAAGAACTGCCCTCTACCATTATGTATCATGTGACATAGCCCTGTGAAGTTTTATCTAAGATTTTGTTTAGAGGACGTCCCTAATGGAAGGTAAATAATGCTGATTTATGATATACTCACTTTCTTATTTATCGTACCATCTTAAAAGGTTGTGCTTTCTTAGCAATTTTTCCTAAACTTTTAACCCAAAAGATTGATTATATCAAGAGATGTAGCAGTTTTTCGGCAATATACTTTTTATGCGGTTGCCTGCATTTTTTGACTGTAGAATTTTTAAAGGTAGGGTTTGTTGCATTGTTCTCTATATTAACTGAGACAATTAAATTTTGTATATAAAGAGATATAGCGATATTTGGGGCAATATGATTTTTATGCGATCGCCTGCAATTTTTGACTGTGGAATCTTTTAAAGATAGGGGTTGTTGCATTATTCTATATATTAACAGAGACAATTAATTAGTTTTTGTATACATGTTTACCTGTGCTACAATTTTTTATTTACTTCTAACTCTCTTAGAGTCATGTCCCTGCAAAGGTAAAAATCATTTATATGTCAGATAAAGTATATTTAGATGGCTTATAGGCCCTATGCATCTACAAAATTGCCATACTTAAGTTGAATGGTCCAAAATGTATTAATTCATTTCGGGAAATTTTCACTACACTGTACAGGTAGCCATTACCACAATAGTCTAAGCTAATGTTTAAAATTTATTTAATTATTTATTTATTTATCTATTTATTTACTAACATTTAACTACCCGATATTTTCTTAACTTGATGGATGTTAATGATGGACTGGATGGAATGTTAAATGACGTTCATGTTTGATTAATAAACAAAAATCGTTCTTCGTGCTTCTGGAACTTCATTCATACAATTTGCTTTTATTTAGTCTTGATTGGCCCTAAGACAGAAGAGGTAACCCTCTTCTCCACTCCCTATCTTCCTAATTTTATGATTACTCCAGTCCCCACGACGATGTCAATGAAAATTGTTCGATGTATGTCAGGGGGTCTCCACCATCAAGCCGTACCCTCTAAGAGCACCGCTCCCTACAGAGCCTTGTCTGGTTGCCAACTGGCACTACCACATCCACTGGCTGATAGATAACACAGGCAGGTCATTGCTGCGTAAGCTGACCCAGCTCCTCGTACTATCCGGTGTCCTACGAAGTGCAAGGAGGGAACCCAGTTTATTTCAATAACTTTGCTCTATTTATAGAATAAATAGAGCCTCACAAACGTTGGAAACAGTTTATAAAAAAAGAACACATAACTATCTCATTTTGAAGGAAGATGTATTGACGATAAAATATACTCTATTCAAGAATGTATGATACTGCATCATATTTCACACAGAGCCACTCCTTATCATATATATATATATATATATATATATATTATGTGAATTTTCATTAACTAAATGTATCTATAAAAATCGTAAAATACCTTTTATAATATATTTATTTTTAAGTACATTCTTTTACTTAAATTCAAGTATTTATTTTTATAATCTCTTTAATTACTGTAGTGTTAAAGAGGATTAAACCTGCAATAACAATTTAGCAAACATTTTTAGTTGTTCGGGGTGTTTTTATCCAACACCAAGTATAAAAATATCACGTTTAGTTGGTTATTAATTTAATAACATATAATATCTTTTTTGTTTAATGTTGGGAAGAGCCTTATGAAAAAGTCAATGGCTTACAAAGGATTTTGTGGTCTAACACTGAAAGGACCTTAGCCCTAAGTACGGGTAAGATTACCTAGTTAATATCGTTGTTAGTTCCTTAATGCTACAGTAAAACTGTTTTAGTATTAAATGTAAATCTGGATATAAATTTATAACACTTAATTTGTGTTCAGACACAAATAGATATATAATTAGATAATTAGAGAAAATCTATTATTAACTGATTAGAACAAAACAATACTAAAGTAACATTCTGAGCGTGTGGTATACATAAAAAAAAATAGTAGCGGTAATTTTGAAGATTGTAAGTTTCACAATAAGTTATAACTAAAATTGTGAAATATAGTACATACACAAATATCGAGACTCCGAGAACATAAAATAAAATAGGGGCTTCCAAACTAAACAGCGATAAATGAAAGAAACATTTATTTTATACTTAAAACCTTTTAGCGAATTTCCGATAGGGAATAACTTATCATTATTTGTTTACTTGCCTTTTAATTTATCTTACAACCAAAAAAACTACTTCTATTTGTGAATCAAAATATGTATTTATTGAGAAAAATATGTAACCTGTCAGGTGTTGAGTGTTTTATATCCTGAAAGAGTCTAAGATTACCTGATCATCAGAGGGATTATCAGATCCATTGGAGGCTGAGAGCTCCTCTTGTGTTCAAAGAGCAAGACTAAAACACGTCAAGTAAATGTTTAAACAGCTAGGCCCAATGAAAATAAAATAAATTTCTAAATCTTAACAATGTGTAAGGATGTCATTATGGTTCGGAAAACAAAAAAATTATTATGGTTTGGAAAACTAAAAATATATAAAAACTTATTATTTAAATATAAATAATACGTTGTAACCAATCAGTGTCTTTAAATAATATTTAAAAATTAAATATTTTTTTATTTTCAAAATAAAAGTGGCATCATTATCTTTGGGGAGGATCACGTTTTTTAGTGGAAACAGGAACTTTATTTTCAAATAAAATTAGGATATATCGTTTGTCATAAAATAACTTATTACTTGCACTACAATGATTATAGGAAAGATAACTTTTTGGGTATTCAAATCCCAAACAATAAAGAAAACTGCTGTTTGAGTTAATGGGAAGTCATTGTTTTGATAAACAAAAGCTTAGTTAAGTGTATTTTTAACAAACAATCTTCCTGTGGTTGGATTTGTAAAATAACGGTCAAAAAATAAATTTCTTTGTCCTATTGTAAGAAGCAATTATTGTCAAGGAGCAATTTTAGCTTCTTGACTGCTTGATGTATATGTAATAATAGTTTAATACATTCCCCTAGAAATCCTTATTTAATTGTATTTGTGAAATCGATTTCAAGGCCAAAGGATCATCTTCAGTGACATTGAGTATTTTGTCATCTTGTAAGTTGATATAAATTTTGTACTTATGGATGGTTAATGCTCGAACTCAAAACTCTTCAAATTTGTACACAAAAATATTTTGCTCTGTTGTAATATTTCCAGCGGTAGAATTTAACTTAGTTGAAGGAAACCTCTTAAGTTTATTTGTATAAACTTGATCAAATAGCTTAAAAACGTTAAGCGATTGCACAACACGTTCATTTAATACCAGTTATAGATACTTTTTTTGTTTAAATTTCATGGTAAGTGATGGCGAGTTTATGTTTATGTTTGTTATGTTATGTTGCGGACATTTTCAATCACTTTATCACTGATCACTGTTTTATTAATCAGTGGTGAAAAATGTGGGCAACAATTTACTAAACAATAACAGTTGTAAATGGAGAATTGTATGTGTTATTGTATAAAAATGGCATCATTTTCATATTAAATGCGTATATCAGTGTGATACATTACGCATTTAATATGAAAATGATGCCATTTTTACACAATCTTGTATTTATTTTGTGTAAAAGGGTGTTTAATAGTTTTCCCATAGAAATTAGTAGGTAATAAATTACAATTTTTGTATGAGGTACATTTTGGTGGTACAGATTGGTATTGACCAGATTTTTGCCTTAATTTCACTGATTATTTAAATGATAATCTTTAAGAGGCAATAAAATATTAACGTTAAACATGAGATTCTCAACACAAAAGCGATTTCATTTCATGGTGTTTTTTAATAGACATTATTTTTATTTTTTCATAAAAAATATTAGACGAAAGATAGAAAACTTATGTAACAAAAAGGACAATATTTATATGGGTAAAATATACTTATTTTCATGTTTAAATTTGTGTTTAATATATTAATTAAAATTTTTCAAAAAATGATCTAAATTCCTTGAGCCTTAAGTATTCAAAACTCTGCAATATGAGACAAAATGACCGCTTTTGTAATTTTAAATAGCAATTTTTATATATTTGAAGAATGAAATTTAAATATATTATTTTTAGTTTAATAATAACAAATGAGTAAGTGAATCTAATGAGTAAGTGTTAAAAACTATATACAACCTCACAAAATTTAAAGTTACACTCAAATGTAAAACTCTTAACAAAAAATATCTCAGAACAGTTAAGAGACTAACCCTCACACAATCAAGTACGTCTTAGTTGGCACCTTGAGTTTAATCCATAATGAAATTAATGTGATAAAACATCAAAGACGATTACATTAGTTTCAGATTATTTTAGATTTAAGTTAATATTTTTAAGTTGTCGCAGAAGAAAGAAAACTCCCGTGATGAAATCATTTAACTTAGTTTTATATTGATTTATCCTATCCGCTGAACACGAACTGGGAGATACAAATAAGTTTACTTCGTTAGTTCCGAGCAGCGACCAATGATGTGAACAGTCTACAATTTCAAATACCTTGTATTTTGTACAAACATAATTTGTATCTTTTAAACCTGTTTTCAATTATTTAATTCACCGTAACTTATTAAATTTATATGAAATAAATAAAATTAATCTTTTTAAATTAATGATTTGAACAGTTAACTAATTCTTATACTAATTAGAATAAGAATTTGATGAACTGACCAACTAACCCGTTTCTACTAAGCCAGGTACAAATACAATCGATAAAATAATTTAACTAGATGTCGTTTGTAGTTGATTTTATCATAATCACACGATTAAATAAAATCCCCATCTTTGACATCCCCACTAAATGTATTAGATAAAAAACTTCCATATAACTTTATTCAAATCGTATAAAACGAACTTTTGAAACTCAACAACAGAACTGTAGTAGAAGTAGCAAGTTTACTTGGGTAAGAGGACAAGCTAGCACATGCAACGTTGCAGGGAGATTTTGTTTAAAACTGTACTGCAGTGTTTGTATGACAAAACTTTAAAATAAGGGTTAGTTAAACTTAAATTTAACTACTTAATTTGTTGCTCATTTACATAAGTAATAATTTTGTTTTGTCATATTAATATACATTATTGAAACATTTCGTTCATCCAAATATAAAAATTCATAAAAATCTTAATATTGGTGATTATATATTTGATGCACTTGGTAAAAAAAAAAAATATAGACAATTTTATTCGTCAAAGTTCAATACTTTTTTGTATATAGTTTTCAAATTTCATAATGATTGTATGGTTTGGATTTCTTGCATGTTTGAAAACTTGAACTGTCAAATGAAATGTAAAAAAAACATTGCTCATCATTTCTTATTCCCAATGATAGTGAGACATTAATAAAGTTTGAATTAATTTTCAGAATCTTCATCCTAGTAAAGTATACAACTATTGAATAATGACTATTGAAAATGAATAATTTAGTTTGTATTTTTTCACACTTTTTTGTGTTACAAGTATTTTGTTTTTTGATATATAATTTATTTTATTGATTTTCTTTGTATGGAATGTTTTCTTCGTTACAACATAGACTGAACCTGAAATTAAAATAAAATTTAAAATTGTGTAGCCGAGATTAAAAAAAAGTAAATAAAGTGGAACATAAAAGAATTTAAAATAGAAGCCGTTTCCCGAGAGGTTGTTTAAGAAATCATATGCAATTGTAATATAACTTTTAGTTCAATAAATTGTATTAAAATTTCTATTATTAATTTTATTATTTAACTTACTTTTCTTAGAATGAAAATTATACTAAGCGTACGATTAGTAAAAGTTTACAAAATGAGAAAAATGCAACAAAGAATGAGAGAATATTATATAAAATATTAATGATTAAATTACACATAACTCAAATCAAATTGTATTATTTAATTCAAATACGAAAAAGTTATAAAAAGTTAAGAAATGGTGTATAATAGTTGAGTTGGCTTGCCATGAAACGGTTTCATTGGTTGTGCTTTGCAACAAGCCATTACAAACGGGGACATGAACATAGTTCTGCAGAACACGGCAACAATTACACGGGTCCGTCAGACCGACAACTCCACAGGGTCATGCATCTCTCACACTGTCACTCCTACAACTGCCGGCAACTGAGGAACATGGGCAGGTTACAGAGTCTGTTCTAACATTACAAACAGGGACATGAGCATAAGTTCTGCAGAACATAGCAGCAATTACACGGGCCCGTCAGACCGAGAACTCCACATGGCCGTGCATCTCTCACACTGTCACTCCTACAACTGCCGGCAACTGAGGAACATGGGCAGGTTACAGAGTCTGTTCTAACATTACAAACAGGGACATGAGCATAAGTTCTGCAGAACATAGCAGCAATTACACGGGCCCGTCAGACCGAGAACTCCACATGGCCGTGCATCTCTCACACTGTCACTCCTACAACTGCCAGCAACTGAGGAACATGGGCAGGTTACAGAGTCTGTTCTAACATTACAAACAGGGACATGAGCATAAGTTCTGCAGAACATAGCAGCAATTACACGGGCCCGTCAGACCGAGAACTCCACATGGCCGTGCATCTCTCACACTGTCACTCATACAACTGCCAGCAACTGAGGAACATTGGCAGGTTACAGAGTCTGTTCTAACATTACAAACAGGGACATGAGCATAAGTTCTGCAGAACATAGCAGCAATTACACGGGCCCGTCAGACCGAGAACTCCACATGGCCGTGCATCTCTCACACTGTCACTCCTACAACTGCCAGCAACTGAGGAACATGGGCAGGTTACAGAGTCTGTTCTAACATTACAAACAGGGACATGAGCATAAGTTCTGCAGAACATAGCAGCAATTACACGGGCCCGTCAGACCGAGAACTCCACATGGCCGTGCATCTCTCACACTGTCACTCCTACAACTGCCAGCAACTGAGGAACATGGGCAGGTTACAGAGTCTGTTCTAACATTACAAACAGGGACATGAGCATAAGTTCTGCAGAACATAGCAGCAATTACACGGGCCCGTCAGACCGAGAACTCCACATGGCCGTGCATCTCTCACACTGTCACTCCTACAACTGCCAGCAACTGAGGAACATGGGCAGGTTACAGAGTCTGTTCTAACATTACAAACAGGGACATGAGCATAAGTTCTGCAGAACATAGCAGCAATTACACGGGCCCGTCAGACCGAGAACTCCACATGGCCGTGCATCTCTCACACTGTCACTCCTACAACTGCCAGCAACTGAGGAACATGGGCAGGTTACAGAGTCTGTTCTAACATTACAAACAGGGACATGAGAATAAGTTCTGCAGAACATAGCAGCAATTACACGGGCCCGTCAGACCGAGAACTCCACATGGCCGTGCATCTCTCACACTGTCACTCCTACAACTGCCAGCAACTGAGGAACATTGGCAGGTTACAGAGTCTGTTCTAACATTACAAACAGGGACATGAGCATAAGTTCTGCAGAACATAGCAGCAATTACACGGGCCCGTCAGACCGAGAACTCCACATGGCCGTGCATCTCTCACACTGTCACTCCTACAACTACCAGCAACTGAGGAACATGGGCAGGTTACAGAGTCTGTTCTAACATTACAAACAGGGACATGAGCATAAGTTCTGCAGAACATATCAGCAATTACACGGGCCCGTCAGACCGAGAACTCCACATGGCCGTGCATCTCTCACGCTGTGACCCCTACAACTGCCGGCAACTGAGTAACATGGGCAGGTTACAGGGGCAGTTATAACATTACGAACTGGTTATGCATAACACGACAACAATGAGACGGGCCCGTCAGACCGAGAACTCCACAGGGCTGTGCATCTCTCTCGCTGTCACTCCTACAACTACCAAACAATTGAGGAACATGGGCAGGTTACAGAGTCTGTTCTAACATTACAAACACGGACATGAGCATAAGTTCTGCAGAACATAGCAGCAATTACACGGGCCCGTCAGACCGAGAACTCCACATGGCCGTGCATCTCTCACACTGTCACTCCTACAACTGCCAGCAACTGAGGAACATGGGCAGGTTACAGAGTCTGTTCTAACATTACAAACAGGGACATGAGCATAAGTTCTGCAGAACATAGCAGCAATTACACGGGCCCGTCAGACCGAGAACTCCACATGGCCGTGCATCTCTCACGCTGTGACCCCTACAACTGCCGGCAACTGAGGAACATGGGCAGGTTACAGGGGCAGTTATAACATTACGAACTGGTTATGCATAACACGACAACAATGAGACGGGCCCGTCAGACCGAGAACTCCACAGGGCTGTGCATCTCTCTCGCTGTCACTCCTACAACTACCAAACAATTGAGGAACATGGGCAGGTTACAGAGTCTGTTCTAACATTACAAACAGGGACATGAGCATCAGTTCTGCAGAACATAGCAGCAATTACACGTTCCCGTCAGACCGACAACTCCACGGGTCGTGCATCTCTTACGCTGTCACTCCTACATCTACTAACAACTGAGGTATATGGGCAGGTTATAGGTTTAGTTATAACATTACTAACGGAGACATGATCATCAGTTCTACAGAACACGACAACAATTACACATTTTATTTTAACCATTTTAATTTGGAGAGTATTAAAAACAACATTTAATTAAATTACACAACATATTATCTTAGTTTCTTAAAACTTAGGAACTAGTTGGAAAATATCAAAATTTTTATACAGTGATATTAATATATGGCGAACTTTAAAAAAGAAGCTATTAAATGATTCTTTTTTTGGGTGCAGCTGATTAAACGTGCTGTACCAAAATATGTCCCAAACATCACTCCTACCGAATGACCGTCCATCAACAACTTCAGTAGGCCAGAGCTCATCAAGAATAATTTCATTACAATAAATATTCTAATTGAGACAATTCCATCAAAAGTTTTAAAACTATACATTTTAAATATGTTTCTACAAGAAAAATTTGACTATTTGTAAAACCAAGAAAAGCCCGGATCAAAATAATATTGTCAAAGCAGTGTTTATGATTTTGCCACTCCTATAATGTAACTTGTCAAGCTACAAATAATACAATTCAGTAAACATTTTTCCACAACATTAATCCACTAGTATTAAGGTAAACAATAAGCTGATGTTATTGACATACAAATTAGTTCCATGGCATAAACAATAATGTGGCACTCATAATGCGGTGTTGGACGTGTATGATATGTGATAATGACGTCCGTAATGATTTGGCTGACCACTGAACAAACGTTCAGACGACAGCTGTTGTTAATCCACGGTTCGATGTTTTAAAATATCAGCAATATAATTTTTCCTTATTCTAAGTAACGAAAGGTTTTACACATTATAACTAGATGTTGAATGTTATATGATAACACAAACTAAAGCCAGTCTCACTTCCAGGCCAATGTCGAGTGATTCTCAAGATTACGATATGATCACTTAAGGACATTTTTTTGAAAATAGCTCATAAACTGAAGTGCCTACTCGTAGCATCACCAATAAAAACATGAGTATAAAAAAGCGATGGAAATTGGTGGGACAAAAACCCCGAAATTTCTGGATACCATAAACAAATGAATATTTACATAAACTTGAAGTATTACCAGGAAGTGACGGAATCACACGAGTGGTTACACTGAGAATGCTACTATCAATAGAAACATTTAAAGGTTCATAGTTCTCCCCATAGAACAGAACATGTGTTGACATATATGACTCTATATCGCAAAGAAGGGGACTGTGTCAAGACTTATAACTCTTTCTCTGTGTTCAGTTTTATATCTTAATTATGATTTAGGTCATTTGATTGTTTGTATATTAATGTTCTTGTTTATATTTTAAGTTAAGTAAAATTCACTGAAATAACCATTCTATTGAATAAACATGCAATTAAAATGATTTCTTTAACAAACTAACAAAGCATTATCTCAATTGTGTAAGAGCTTCACTTTGTAAGCTGTTGATACTACGAATACAATTAATTCCACTTCGTTATCATAAGTGTACTTGACCATCTCTGGTTTTGAGATAATATAATATACATAATATAGATTAAAATGCACTTGTAGTATAAATTTAAATAATAAAAACTAAAAAATCAATAACTATAAAAATAAGACAAATTTATAACGATGAAAACTGTGAATTTAATGACGAAAAATTATATTTGTATTTTTGTATCTTCATTAAGAGAAATGAGACAAACTTTAGTTATCAAAGTCGTTATATAAACATGACTAAATCAGAATGAATCTACTTTGCCATAAGCTTGTAGTTCTAAGAACATATAATATACTTTGACTTTGTACACTCATCATTTTACACGTTTGTTTAGTAATTTAAAACAAACTATTTCTGTTTTCCTTATTAGTTGTGGTGAGTTTGGCATTGATTGTTTGAGAAATTATTATTATTATAACTTGTCATTACTGTTTGTAGAACTTTGTTTATGGCACTTCCTATAGGTGGAATTATAAAACTAATAAAATAATAACTAAAACAAATAATACTCTAAACATGACACTCCCAGCAAACTTTACATAATAATAATAAAAATCTTCCTAGAAAAGTAATCAATAAATTGTGCAATGCAAGTAAATCAGGATGTTAGTTTTTTTATTTTTTAAGGTAAGTGTATTTCAATTTAAAAAATAAGGAATTACTTTATGAGTATTTTAGACACATATATAAACTAATTATAACTTATTATTGGAATCTTGTAACCCTGTGTTTTATCTATATATATAGCGTTAAACTATTTATCTACGACCATTGCAATAATCACCAACAATATTAAAAGTAGCATCATAAAGAGGCATATTACTAAACAGCATTCGAACCCCTTGCTTAATGAGGCCTTTACTTTACAGTTTTCATTTTAAAAACATGTTTTATATCAAGAAGAGCTCAGAACTCGACGAAAGAAGTGTTTTAATTAAGTAGTATCTTAATTTTCTTATGCGTATAACCTTCAAATAGTGTGATCATATGTGAGTGTTGTGGAGGGGGGGCAGTACAAAACCTATTAATTTGCGACATGTTTATTACAGTAATTTCTAAAATTTACGTTAGTGGTGCACTGCATAAAGTAGTGTTTGCAACTCAGTCTTTAAGCCATGATTATCTGAACTTGACTTTAAGGCCTTCATATTACAAACGGTGCATAAACTACTAATAAAAGTATATATTAGCATCTAAGATTCATGTTAAGTATACAGTTTACGAACTAAAGTCATAAACATGATAAAATACCGTATTTATATCATGACAGAATTTAAATTAAATATAATACCTTAACATTTGTACTTATGTGAAATAATTAATTATGTGGAGAGTATTGTAAATGAAAATGTTACCAGCTCTTTGTGCAGATGATGAATGCTAATGAACAAATAATGTTTCACTTGTAAAACGTCACTGCAACCACTAATCCCTTGGCTTTAGACCAGAATAGTACACTTCACTGAACATGACTTCCCTCCGAGAGCTATTTAAGTTTTCAAAGATCTTTTACTAAACGTGAATAATTAATTCTGAATAAAAAAATAAACTGAACTGATTGTTTGACTGTACGATAAAATGAGGATTGAAATTTGGGAGAAAAAAAAACATGACTTTAATTTACATTTAACTTTACACAAGAGATTTAAATCCTATTTGTAACATCGCCATTACTGTCTTACTGTCTGTTCGTGAACTTGAGGAAGAGAAGAAGCAGTGTACTGTAAACTTGAGGATGAGTTCATGAAGAGAGGAAATGAGAGGTGTACTCTTGAGGAGTAATAATCTTTGGCGGCTTTCGCCCGAGGTTCACAAGAGGAGAGAGTAGTTTTAAAATCTTGTGAATAACTTATACTTTACAAAAAAGATGAGAAAAGAGAGAGGACTTCTTCTTAAGGGTGAACTGAACTTCTTCCTTCTTCGACTTGAGAACAGCTGGGCTAACAATGTTGAGTTTCACATAAATCAGTTATTCATAGGGACGGTAAATGGGCAATTATGGAACTTGATCATAAACATTTGTATCTTATTAAAAAACAATTAAAGTGTCTGTAATTTAAGAAAGTGAAATGAGTGTAAATACCGAACATGCCGGCCCCCTTGAACCAACCGGTTCAATAAATTAAGTTCATTAAAATTGAGAAATATCTTGATTGAAAAATTAAAGAAATATTTTAACACTGAACCATTTAAAAGAGACGTTGAGGATAAACACAAAAATAAAAGTCACTTCTTCACATAAGTCTAGATTCACTTTAAGAGGTAAAAAGAGTCACTGCAGAGGTAAGGGGTTTTCACCTAAAGTTTACTGTAGGCCACTATAAGAGTCATTTTGATTCAAAGTCTTGGGAAAATAACATTTTTGATCTTCTCTCTTGTACAAAGAGTTTTGTTAAGTCAATAAGGGAGGTGAGTATTTGATTGGTTGTCTTGAAATGTCTTTATGTTTAGGCTTGACACGGTGATTTTCACTCAAGAGCTCTTCTTTAGTTTGTTTAGTGTACGAGGGAGGTGTTTCTTTATGCAGGGTGCGTTGTACAAGTGAATGAAGATTTATTTTGGGAGTGGTTAACATAGTTGTGGGTTCAAGCACAGTAGAGGTTTTGTGAGGTTCGCCAAAGCTGGCAGATATTTCTGAAAATGTATTAGGTTTTCTTTGAAGATGGGATGAATGAGAGGTTTGCATAATTTTCATCTTTGAGGTGGAGTTCATTTGAGGTTCAAAATGTAAGAGGGTGTGATGTTTTTTTACTACATTTAAAGCAAGAGTTCTTAGATTTGCAGTTACTAATCTTGTGGTTGCCAAGGCAAGAAAAGCATCTGTGTTTTGATTTAACAACTTGGTACCGTTCTTGAGGAGACTTCTTCTTGAAAAAAGGGCAAGAGTACACCTTATGTCCAGTTTTTGAACAAGTAAAACAAGGAAAATCTTGAGAGCGTGGAGATATACAAAGTAGTGAACAGGTTGAGAAAAAGATTTTTCTTTTGTTGGTGTAATAGAGCATTCATGAGACGAGTTTACCTTATTCCATTTGTTGCTAGAAGAATGCAGAGATGCATCTTCAGCATGAGCACATTTTTCAGAGGGAAATTTTATGATTTCATTAACTGAGGGGAGAGCTTGTGAGTCTTTTCTCCAAGATTCAAACTTATTTAAAAGTTCTGTATCAAACTTTCTCAAAATCATAGAAGCTAAGAGAGGATTATTTTCTACAATGTCACGTTCGAGAGCTTTTAAAGCTTGAGAGTTTTCATTAAAAGAGTTTAGGAATTGTCTTAAGCATTTGACAGAGGAAAAACTAATACAGGGCAGGTCAATGAGTTTGTTCATATGTAGGGTAGAGAGCCTGCGCACTGAGTGGTAACGTTCTCTTAATATGTTATAGGCTATGGCATAGCTTCAGAGATTGGTAGAGACTTAATTAAGTTGAGTGCTTCACCTGACAAAGTGCCAAGCAAGTATTGGAACTTGGCAACAGCGGAGAGAGATGAGTTTGAGTGTATTGTGGCATCAAAGAGGTTAATGAAAGCTATCCTGTGAATAAGTCCTGTGAATAAGTTGATGTGTGAGGGTCTCCGTTAAAATGTTTTAGATCTATTTTAGGTAATCTTACCATGAATGTATTGGAGGTTTCTTGCTTACTGGTACTATCTTGAAAATTTACTGATTGTGAATCGTCATTTGATTTAGATTTGGAAAGATAAGTGTTTATTTTATTGTCAATGGTTATAAAAAGGTCATTTATTTCATCTTGACGTTCAATAAGATTGTCTTCATCATAGTCTTCAGGTGGGTCAGAAACATCTAAAAGTTTTGTTAGAGTTTTGTCAAATTCAGCTTGCTTTGTTTTAACTTCTGTTTGGTAGGCTAAAACCTTTTGGTAGTCTGTATCAAGAGGGGATTCCAGAGAGAAAGTGGTTACAATCGACAAAATCTTGTCTAGGCGGGCTTTGATTACATTAGTTGTACGAACAAAAGTTTTGTACTTCATTTTGAGGGTAAAATACTGTAGGCCTACTGAAGAAAATCTGTAGAGTTTAAAATTAAAACCATAAACAAATATATGAGTGTATAAGTACCGGTAGGCTATTTGGGTATTTACCTAAAGAGTTGTCTTAGGTCTAGAGTTAAAATTCATATAAATAGGCTTAGAGAATATGTAAATAATAAACATGTTGAATCATTAGAGTTTGTAAATGGACATTAAGCCTAGTCCTTATCTTCAGTGGGGAAACAATTTGAGGTTGGTTTAAATTCAATTAGCCTAGGAGAATAAACTAGTGAGTTGAGGAATACCTGGTTGCAGAGTAAAAACTATGTCAAATCTTCATACTTAACATTTGAGGTTGAGTAGGGTCATTGAAGAGAGAGAGGAATAATTATGCAAAGACATAAGTTTTGAAATTGAAACATTATTTCTTCGTAAGAACAACCAGTTCGAGTCTTCTCTAGTAGAGAGGTTAGTGTAAACAACAACAAACATCACTCACAGACGATCAGCTGGAACAGACGATTGCAGAGGCCGTTGCTGTTGCATCACGGTAACTGGAAGGGAAGAAATGTTGAGCGAAGCTCAACCTTAAGGCGATGTTAAATAAGAGCACGACGAATGTAATGGCGATGGTGATGGCGTGGTGTGGTTTTTGCACGGCGATGTTGTAATGGCGGACGAAGTGAAAATATGAATTTATCGCAGTTTAATCGTTGAATCTTGAGCTTTTGTTTTGTACAGAAACTTTCTAAAATGAGATTGAAAGAAATCTTGAGGATATTAAAACATGTAGGAGTAAAAGTAGTTCACATTTTACACTTCTGATATTACAGTCTTTTGAAACACGGTACAGTTCAAATGGAGAGTTCATCTTTAAATATCCATACTGCTTGCTACTTACATGCGGCTACGAAAGACCAAAGAATAATTAATTCTGAATAAAAAAATAAACTGAACTGATTGTTTGACTGTACGATAAAATGAGGATTGAAATTTGGGAGAAAATAAAACATGACTTTAATTTACATTTAACTTTACACAAGAGATTTAAATCCTATTTGTGTAACATCGCCATTACTGTCTTACTGTCTGTTCGTGAACTTGAGGAAGAGAAGAAGCAGTGTACTGTAAACTTGAGGATGAGTTCATGAAGAGAGGAAATGAGAGGTGTATTCTTGAGGAGTAATAATCTTTGGCGGCTTTCGCCCGAGGTTCACAAGAGGAGAGAGTAGTTTTAAAATCTTGTGAATAACTTATAAGTAGGGGTCTTTGGCCGAAGACTGTCAGGAGGAGCAGGAGGAGCCGACCCCCCCCCCCGAGGACCACCGACGGCGAGCCCCCCCCCCCCCCGAGACCGCCCACGGCGTAACAGTAGAGGACTTTGGTACAACTGGTCCATTTTTTTTTTTTTTTTTTTTTTTTTTTTGCTAAATCCGCGGCAATCCGCGGCAATCCGCGGCAAATCCGCGGCAATCCGCGGCAAATCCGCGGCAATCCGCGGCAAATCCGCGGCAATCCGCGGCAATCCGCGGCAATCCGCGGCAATCCGCGGCGAATCCGCGGCAATCCAAAATAGTAGAGGCATTCGGCCAGTGCTGCTATGAGTCATGAATAGTAATACAACTCTTTTTAACATTTGTTGTATGACAAATCCGCGGCGAATCCGCGGCAATCCAAAATAGTAGAGGCATTCGGCCAGTGCTGCTATAAGTCATGAATAGTAATACAACTCTTTTTAACATTTGTTGTATGGAAAATCCGCGGCAATCCGCGGCGAATCTAAAATAGTAGGGGCATTCGGCCGGTTATTATTATTTTTACGGTGTCGTGGCCGATGGTGGGGACGGTGGTGGGGCAGTGGTGGGGCAACGGTGGGGAAAAAGTAGTGTGTTTTGGAGACATATAGATCAAGAGGTGTAATGATACTCTCTAAACATTTGGTGCATGTACTTTTCATATTGAATAATAAAGAACTAGAATCTTTTAATATGATTACCTTAATAGCATGCAACTCTTTTTAACATTTGTTGCATATACTTTCATATTGAACATTATTTTCACTTTAACTTTTGCACATGACACATTGTGTTTCATAGATATTTTTCTTTTTCCTGATTTTGTTTCATTTCAATTAATTTACGTATGCTTTTTCTTTTCTGTACTTACAAGCATTACTGAAACTAAGGTTTTAAGGTTTAACAGTAATCTTCTACTGTCTCTGGGACTTCCGCTCGTGAGAACAACTGACTCTGTGCAGCTCCTCGACGACTCTTCTACTGCTCACATTGATGCGATGATCAGAAGTTTTCACTAAATTGTATTAACACTACTATTGTTTTCTATTCACATCTATTGGTTGGATTGTAAAACAATATTTCTCTTGTATGTTAAGATATTTCTTTTCTTGTAATAAAAAATTAGCACTTAACAAACATTTTTCTTTTTTAATTCGTATGTAAGTTTCACTTTTGGGGACTCACCTATTTCAAAGTCAAAAGTGCATTTGTAAAAGTTTTCAAAGTCTGTTAGTTTAACCTTCCTGCAGACTCGACATTACGTTTACTATCAAAGACAAAACAGTCTAGTAATTCACTTTCAAAGTCAAAAGAGTCTGTTAGTTTAGTCATCGCACATCTTTGACATAGCTTGTAAAAGTTTTTACACTTCAAATTGAAAAGAGCACTTTCGTTTAACCATTGTGCAGACTCGACATTACATGTTTACTTTCAAAGACAAAAGAGTCTAGTAGATTGCTATTTTACTTTCAAAAGAGTCTGATAGTTTAGTATTTGTACACCTCTGTGTAGACTCATCATTTATATTTTACTTTCAAATTGAAAAGAGTTTGATATATTTAGTATTTTAAAAAAAGCAAAGAGTCTGACAGTGAATGATCTTAACACTATGTGCAAAACTGGAAATGAAAACAAGTATGTCAATACAAACTGTCAGATTTATTGAAACAATCTTAAAACTAACATCAAGTGTATTGAAAAATGAATCAGCAAATAGAAACTTTATACATTATCCAAAAATCATAACATTTATAAAAGACAACAGAATAAATGTTCATATCACAGTTCATCACAGTCCAAAACATTCCTAATATCCAAACAGCGCCTAAACGATCACACTCATGCGACATAAATTAAATTGTGTATTCGTCTACGTCCATCGGTGCAGGCAGAGCTGGAGGTAGCGGTGGTGCTCTTGGTGGTATTGCATAGTGCCCCCACGGAAGAGTGTTTATTCCGTCCTCCGGCATCACGTATCGTTTGTCATCAAACGGAGCCAGAGATCTTTTTCTCACTACCACTGAGTAAATCATATGGTATTTACTTTGAAAGCGTTGATTTTCCGTACTCTTTGTCGTTCTGTTATGAAGACAATCGATGTAATCTTGTACGGTTAGATCACGCAGAGCGACGGCACGATTAACACCCTTCGCTCGTTTGATGGGGGGAGGCGCGATGCAATCATCTCCATCAATTTCATTATTACAAGTACACCTACCGAATGTCATACAGTAGAGTTTTGCCATCAATCCGACAAACATTTCGATGGCTACTCCTCCGGCTTCATCTTTAAACTTTCCCAACACCCTTGCGTTCCGTCCGTCATAACAAACGTGGGTCCTGGGATAGTTACTTGTGTCGAAATCGTCAAGGTGTGTCAACATGTCACGGTAGACGTCTCTGGTACGGATCGCGTAGACTATCCCATCGGTGTCCATGTAGACCATTCTAATCCTTTCGATACCGTACCGCTCTACCATGTCATAGTGGAAACCGTACATCCATCGTTTACTATGGTCCAGAATGCACATTCCCGCGTATACAGGCTTGTCCAGTACGACTCGCACTTTGGCCATATGTAGCAATGCTAGGTTTTCATTGTACCAAACACGATCATTGAAATTCGCCTTAGCCACATGCTTAGTATACATTTTATGGGATGTGACTAGTTTTACGTTTAGGTGTTTTCTCACATTCTGGAGACTCATACCGTATACTGCATTAACCATCAATTTGAACATCTCCACTTCAAATTTATTGTTGGCCTGCTGTCTTAACTCAGTATTTAGCGTCACGTACGGTTTCAACCACGGTGACTGTTTGAAACGTAGAACTCTGTGGATTCGACGAACACGTAGTCCATTCTCTAACGCCTGTTGAAGGTAGCGATAGTGGATTACATATTCCTCCTTATCCGTCAGGGTGGCCATTAATTTCTTAGATGATCCAGCACCGCTGTTGATTACTTGCTCCAATGTGTATGGGAGTTGATACGCTGGTGATTTTCGAACTTCTGGACAGAAGGGCAAGTCTCTGTGTTTATCATGTAGACCTTGGTCTTTCGGGTACTCCAAGTCTACTTCCAATACGTACCCGTACTCGCCCTCCGCCGGTATGTTCGAGATGTCTAATGCGTCAATTTCCTGCTGTGTTAGCCATTCAAAATCTTTGTACGGAAGTGGTTCCGACATGGCCCATCCGTAGAGGTTGTTAGCGTCATAATACATTAAAAATGTATCATTATCACTCTCTACGGAATCTCCACTCGTCGATGCGCAATGGCCGTTTCGGTCACCGCGTCCTCTAGTGTATTTATTATTGGCGATGACGTGCCGAGTTACACATTGAGTCAGACCACCTCGAATACCCTTCTCAAAAAATACATATTGATCCACATCTTGAAGGGTTTCGAGTACCACACCAGTTTTGTACAGCATGACATCCCAGGCGTACGACGGAAGCGTAAGATAATGTGCAGGGTCGAGCTGATAGTGTGTTAGACACATCTCCCTGAACTCCTCAAACACATCGGCTAATAGTAGCACATCGGTTCGTAAATATACATCTGAGTATTCACCGAGCGTGGTACAGTTGAATTTACGCCACACTTGTTGTGCATGTTCATAATCAACATCAGTTACTTCATCTCCGAAGGCTTCTTTAGGTGGAAGTAGATCCTCGTTCAGAACATCCTGTGAAGTGATGTATTCATAGGGGAAGACTCCTTTCCTACGTAATAGTCGGAAATCGTCATTGTCCGGGTATCTAGCTTTCATGATTTTCATTTTGTCATCAGGTAGTATGGACGCGAGAGTCGCTAATGATTTCGCCATCAGACGATACGAATCGACAAACTGTAGCTTGATGTTACTATGTCGACCAGGATATTTAAATCGTTTTGAAAATGTAATGTACTTTTCTTCCGTGTTGGCGAGTACTTCTACATCACCTTTGTCGATACCCAGTTCTCTAACTATGAAATGCGCATCATAGTTTGATAAATTATGGAAATAGATTTTTATAGTTTCCTGCTTTCGGTCCTCGGGTCTGTGACGTGCATCCAAAACTTCTCCAATCTTCTTTACGTCATCGCGTACTGCGTTTATAAAGTGTTCAGAGGCATTCTCACCTCTGTAGAGTCTCAATTTTGAATATGTGTTGCTAGTCGGATCAATGTCGTCACAATCACCATCGTTGACATTCCTGTGATTATCATGAATGTAGTACGCGTACGAGTATGGCGTGTGGAGTTTCTTCACATTACTTGGCGCATTCTCGTTGTGATTTATATTAGCACCTCTTGAATTGGCCGGATCCCACGCTGGTGGAAGAGACGTTGGTGTGGGATGAATAAGTTGATTTGGTTCAGTCGGTACGAGCGCACACTCAAAATCCGCATATATAGTGAATCGTGCTTTTTGCGTACGCTCGATGTGCTTAAACCTAATCTCTTTATCTTCAGACAAATCGGTCCTCAGAGGATCATGCGAAGAGCAGTAACGCTTGTGCTCCTCCAACCGTTCAGCTCCAGTGAGACCCAGTTTGTTCGGTCGGTTGTCGAAATGTGCGAAACATCTCCTGCAAATGAACAAACGATGGCCGCGACGTGTCAGCTGGCTGGAAACTAACCTCTCGAAGTCTGCGATGTATGCATAGTGAGTGGTCCGTTCATCTGTTAGGAACAACAGATCGAAGTGGTTTGGTAGCTCCTGATCCACGACGCGAAGCGGGAAGACATAGTGTTCTTCTTTGTTTTGTTGCTTGCTCCGCTTCTTGTTGTCCAGACCATACACGTTAACACTCACCCCCGGGTTGTTGCGCTCAAACTTGCGGATGTCATTGATTTTTACTGGGAATTCAAGTCCCTCAAAATTTAAATTAGCTCGGGCCCTAACCTCTGTAGTAAAGTGCTTAGAGGTGAGCCGATCACGACGAGCTTCATTAACAAACTTAGAAAGAATTGAATACTCAAAACACCGCTCATCCGATTCGTTTAGCACATTAACCACAGAGTGTCTCATGGAGATATCGCGAGGAAGGGGGATGAAGGAGCTACCTCTGAGAGGGCTATAAACATTGACTCTCACCTCCATGTCTAAAACCCTAACAAAGCTCCACCCGGAACCCTTCATCTCGCATGTCTCCTTCTCCAGTAAAATTTTGTTGATGAATTGTTGACATATTTCATCTACATCACTATTTTGGAGGATAGGGACATTTTTGGTCTTGAAGGCTCGCTTGCAAGTCTCACCATGAATATTTGTGAATTGACATTCGATCCAGAGATTGACCTTAATGGCATGAACTATCAATAAAATCCGTCGCATGAGTGTGACAATCGTTGTTCGCAATGAGTTGACAAACTCCTGGAGAGAAACAGTCTCATCAGCGGGCTCCGCAAGCCTGTACGTCTTCAAACGCCCGCGAAATCCTGTCTCGGTCTCCACGAACCCATCTGGTGCCAAATCACTGGGAATGATCGAGGATCCATTGACGATCTCGTCATTGACTGTTCCTACAGACGTTGTTGACGATGGGATAGGCGTTGTGGTCGAGATGACAGGCACAGGTGGTTGGACTCCACCGGTCTGCTCCGGTTGTTGGCTCACACGCGCAGCTCTACAGTGGAATCGAGCGTGGAACTGCATATCATCCTTGCGATTGAAGGACCCTCCACACCCGCCACACACATGACCTGAAAAACACATATAGTTGTAGTCACATGCATAATAATGGAAAAAGAAACAGTTTCTAAACCATTATGAAAGTTCTGAATGTATAATGTCATGGCTGAAATTAACTTAATGTTAAAATTGGTTAAAAGTCTTTACATCAGAACTCATTTAGAAAATTAAGAATGATGAACGAACCATTTAGTGTGAAATCAGTTACTACTGCAAATGTCGTATCTATGTTTTAAGTAAAACAAACATCATTAGTTTGAAGTCAAAGAAAAATGCATACCTTTTGTACGAACTCCAACAGGTGGTGGGGCGTGTGTCAGATCCGTTGCGTGCGATGGATTCGGTCTCGAATCGAGGTCAGAAGTGTTAGAGGGACCAGGTCGCGGATCCGAAGGAGTGGAAACAAAATCTATAACAAACGAACATACATGTGATTAGAACATTTTATCTTAAAGCAGATTTATAAGAAGTTGTGATGAATATTTGGTAAGTAAATACTAACACATTTACTTCATTGGATTTTTATAATCAGAGTAGCATTTGAAATTATTGCTATTTATCATCTTGTTCATTTTGAAATAATTTGTTAAAGTTTTCATATTATAAAGGAAATGTTTTCTTGAAGTAAGTGTCCGAGGATATGCATTTGGTTATGCAATTAATCAGTGTCATGGAGTTAGTGACTATATCCAATGTTCAAGATATTATTAAACACATGTTACTAACCTGGTCTGAATGCGGGATGTTGGCGATGGGTGATGTCGATGTGGCGACGAAGGTCAGAATCCCTCGTGTATGATTTCCCACAATCCGGACAGTCAAACTTGACTCCCCTGTGGGCGGAACGTGCGTGCTGGTTAAGATGATCTTTCTTCTTATACGCTTTGCCGCACTCCCCACAAGTGAAGCGGCGTTCCACAGTGTTGTTCATGATCTACAAACAAATAACTCTACGTAATATAAACTATTCAGAGAAGTTTTATGAAAAACTCAAAGAATGTAATATTACAAGAAACATTCTTTATAATTAACAAACACAACAAGCAAGTGTAAAAGAGTTTCATTGCGTTACATGCTATTGCAGTCTATTTTCACACTAGTGACAAAACTATTAAAATCGTTTTGAAAGTAAATATTCTACTTTGCATTCAGAAATGTTTATAAATGCTTAAGAAGCTATGCATTGTAGTTTATTAACATTCTTCTCTGTTAAACTACTCAACAAAGTGTAAATTTAAAGGCAAGGAGATTATGAATAAGAAAGTTTTATTTTCTTTTACACATTTTACATATCGCAAAGTAAAACACGAAAATAATGTTATGAACTTTTCAGTTAGCACATGATAGAAAGAACGAAGACATTTGACACAAATAAAATCCACATACATCATACGTATTTAAATATAGATAACTATTCTACATTACAAATACTACTTACATTTGAATTGACGTGTACCCAGGAGTAAGACAGTAGTACTATGTCACAGGGCGCTGCGGAGCACTGGAGAACACGTCCGATCGCCGTGAAGTCTGGAGGTAGACTGAGCGAAGAAAGACAGTAGCACTGGAGCACTGGAGCACTGGAAAACACGTCCGTTCACCTTGAAGTCTGGAGAGAGACTGAGCGAAGAAAGGCAGTAGCACTGGACCGCTGGAGCACTGGAGCACTGGAGAACACGTCCGGTCACCGTGAAGTCTGGAGAGAGACTGAGGGCAGCGGAGGTAACGGAGCACTGGAGCACTGGAGCACACGTCCGATCGCCGCGAAGTCTGGAGAGAGAGTGAACGAGCAAATACAGACGCTGTGGGATGTGAAAATGGCGCGGGATCGTACATAGTATGCAGCGGCACGACAGGCGATCACCAACGACCATACTCGATTTGAATCTCAGCGTATGCCTAGAGTGTAGAGGTTCATTGAAAATGAGTCAACAACGCGAGAGTGACAAAATCTTAGAACCAACTGCGGCCACTCGGGGACAATGCAGTGTTTAAAATTGTACGAAGTCACCCATCACATTTAGTTTAATATAGAGAAAGAGGTATGAGAACTCGAGGCGTAAGGATATCGTCTCGACACTATGGACTGCGGCTACACCGATACACCGCGCAAACAAAAATCAAGTTGGTGGCGTAGGAATACCGGTCGCCTGCCACGCGCACTATGCATCGGCACAACGGGTGACCATCAACGGCTATACTCAATTTGAGTCTCAGCGTATGCCAAGAGTGTAGAGGCACATCGAAAATGAGTCAACAACGCGAGAGTGACAAAAATTTTAGAACCAACTGCGGCCATTCGGGGACAAGGCAGTGTTTTAAATTGTACGAAGTCACACATCACATTTAGTTCAATATAGAGAAAGAGGTATGAGATCTCATTACACAAGATAACCACTTAAAGACAGTTTTGCTTATGTCGAAACATTAGTCAACTATTTTTGACTCATAAACATTTAACACATTAAATGAAGTCACATGTCCATTGTGCATCACTTCAAAGGAGTAAACATTGGTTGAAAGCTCAACCGCAGCATCACTTCGCATGCAGCACACTCTTTTACATAGAAGCGAGTCGTGCGTAGAAAACCCAACATAACATTATCAAATTATTTTGACCACCTTAGATTGTCTCCTCGAAAACATACACTGAACGCATGCGTTTATAAAAAAATCAAGATGGCGACGTGAGGATATCACCTCGACAATGTGGACTGCTGCTACACCGAACACCGCGCAAACAAAAATCAAGTTGGTGGCGTAGGAATACCGGTGGTCGACCACGCGCACTCAAGCAAAATGCGAGAATTCACATGGTTTCCAGAAATAATGAGGTTTAAAGAGTCCGTTTAAGGACACTTGATGCATGCCGTTCGCGCGCTCGCATTCCATCCGCGCGTAAGATTCAAACACGCGCATTTTTGCGGCATGCATCAAGTGTCCTTAAACGGACTCTTTAAACCTCATTATTTCTGGAAACCATGTGAATTCTCGCATTTTGCTTGAGTGCGCGTGGTCGACCACCGGTATTCCTACGCCACCAACTTGATTTTTGTTTGCGCGGTGTTCGGTGTAGCAGCAGTCCACATTGTCGAGGTGATATCCTCACGTCGCCATCTTGATTTTTTTATAAACGCATGCGTTCAGTGTATGTGTTCGAGGAGACAATCTAAGGTGGTCAAAATAATTTGATAATGTTATGTTGGGTTTTCTACGCACGACTCGCTTCTATGTAAAAGAGTGTGCTGCATGCGAAGTGATGCTGCGGTTGAGCTTTCAACCAATGTTTACTCCTTTGAAGTGATGCACAATGGACATGTGACTTCATTTAATGTGTTAAATGTTTATGAGTCAAAAATAGTTGACTAATGTTTCGACATAAGCAAAACTGTCTTTAAGTGGTTATCTTGTGTAATGAGATCTCATACCTCTTTCTCTATATTGAGCTAAATGTGATGTGTGACTTCGTACAATTTAAAACACTGCCTTGTCCCCGAATGGCCGCAGTTGGTTCTAAAATTTTTGTCACTCTCGCGTTGTTGACTCATTTTCGATGTGCCTCTACACTCTTGGCATACGCTGAGACTCAAATTGAGTATAGCCGTTGATGGTCACCCGTTGTGCCGATGCATAGTGCGCGTGGCAGGCGACCGGTATTCCTACGCCACCAACTTGATTTTTGTTTGCGCGGTGTATCGGTGTAGCCGCAGTCCATAGTGTCGAGACGATATCCTTACGCCTCGAGTTCTCATACCTCTTTCTCTATATTAAACTAAATGTGATGGGTGACTTCGTACAATTTTAAACACTGCATTGTCCCCGAGTGGCCGCAGTTGGTTCTAAGATTTTGTCACTCTCGCGTTGTTGACTCATTTTCAATGAACCTCTACACTCTAGGCATACGCTGAGATTCAAATCGAGTATGGTCGTTGGTGATCGCCTGTCGTGCCGCTGCATACTATGTACGATCCCGCGCCATTTTCACATCCCACAGCGTCTGTATTTGCTCGTTCACTCTCTCTCCAGACTTCGCGGCGATCGGACGTGTGCTCCAGTGCTCCAGTGCTCCGTTACCTCCGCTGCCCTCAGTCTCTCTCCAGACTTCACGGTGACCGGACGTGTTCTCCAGTGCTCCAGTGCTCCAGCGGTCCAGTGCTACTGCCTTTCTTCGCTCAGTCTCTCTCCAGACTTCAAGGTGAACGGACGTGTTTTCCAGTGCTCCAGTGCTCCAGTGCTACTGTCTTTCTTCGCTCAGTCTACCTCCAGACTTCACGGCGATCGGACGTGTTCTCCAGTGCTCCGCAGCGCCCTGTGACATAGTACTACTGTCTTACTCCTGGGTACACGTCAATTCAAATGTAAGTAGTATTTGTAATGTAGAATAGTTATCTATATTTAAATACGTATGATGTATGTGGATTTTATTTGTGTCAAATGTCTTCGTTCTTTCTATCATGTGCTAACTGAAAAGTTCATAACATTATTTTCGTGTTTTACTTTGCGATATGTAAAATGTGTAAAAGAAAATAAAACTTTCTTATTCATAATCTCCTTGCCTTTAAATTTACACTTTGTTGAGTAGTTTAACAGAGAAGAATGTTAATAAACTACAATGCATAGCTTCTTAAGCATTTATAAACATTTCTGAATGCAAAGTAGAATATTTACTTTCAAAACGATTTTAATAGTTTTGTCACTAGTGTGAAAATAGACTGCAATAGCATGTAACGCAATGAAACTCTTTTACACTTGCTTGTTGTGTTTGTTAATTATAAAGAATGTTTCTTGTAATATTACATTCTTTGAGTTTTTCATAAAACTTCTCTGAATAGTTTATATTACGTAGAGTTATTTGTTTGTAGATCATGAACAACACTGTGGAACGCCGCTTCACTTGTGGGGAGTGCGGCAAAGCGTATAAGAAGAAAGATCATCTTAACCAGCACGCACGTTCCGCCCACAGGGGAGTCAAGTTTGACTGTCCGGATTGTGGGAAATCATACACGAGGGATTCTGACCTTCGTCGCCACATCGACATCACCCATCGCCAACATCCCGCATTCAGACCAGGTTAGTAACATGTGTTTAATAATATCTTGAACATTGGATATAGTCACTAACTCCATGACACTGATTAATTGCATAACCAAATGCATATCCTCGGACACTTACTTCAAGAAAACATTTCCTTTATAATATGAAAACTTTAACAAATTATTTCAAAATGAACAAGATGATAAATAGCAATAATTTCAAATGCTACTCTGATTATAAAAATCCAATGAAGTAAATGTGTTAGTATTTACTTACCAAATATTCATCACAACTTCTTATAAATCTGCTTTAAGATAAAATGTTCTAATCACATGTATGTTCGTTTGTTATAGATTTTGTTTCCACTCCTTCGGATCCGCGACCTGGTCCCTCTAACACTTCTGACCTCGATTCGAGACCGAATCCATCGCACGCAACGGATCTGACACACGCCCCACCACCTGTTGGAGTTCGTACAAAAGGTATGCATTTTTCTTTGACTTCAAACTAATGATGTTTGTTTTACTTAAAACATAGATACGACATTTGCAGTAGTAACTGATTTCACACTAAATGGTTCGTTCATCATTCTTAATTTTCTAAATGAGTTCTGATGTAAAGACTTTTAACCAATTTTAACATTAAGTTAATTTCAGCCATGACATTATACATTCAGAACTTTCATAATGGTTTAGAAACTGTTTCTTTTTCCATTATTATGCATGTGACTACAACTATATGTGTTTTTCAGGTCATGTGTGTGGCGGGTGTGGAGGGTCCTTCAATCGCAAGGATGATATGCAGTTCCACGCTCGATTCCACTGTAGAGCTGCGCGTGTGAGCCAACAACCGGAGCAGACCGGTGGAGTCCAACCACCTGTGCCTGTCATCTCGACCACAACGCCTATCCCATCGTCAACAACGTCTGTAGGAACAGTCAATGACGAGATCGTCAATGGATCCTCGATCATTCCCAGTGATTTGGCACCAGATGGGTTCGTGGAGACCGAGACAGGATTTCGCGGGCGTTTGAAGACGTACAGGCTTGCGGAGCCCGCTGATGAGACTGTTTCTCTCCAGGAGTTTGTCAACTCATTGCGAACAACGATTGTCACACTCATGCGACGGATTTTATTGATAGTTCATGCCATTAAGGTCAATCTCTGGATCGAATGTCAATTCACAAATATTCATGGTGAGACTTGCAAGCGAGCCTTCAAGACCAAAAATGTCCCTATCCTCCAAAATAGTGATGTAGATGAAATATGTCAACAATTCATCAACAAAATTTTACTGGAGAAGGAGACATGCGAGATGAAGGGTTCCGGGTGGAGCTTTGTTAGGGTTTTAGACATGGAGGTGAGAGTCAATGTTTATAGCCCTCTCAGAGGTAGCTCCTTCATCCCCCTTCCTCGCGATATCTCCATGAGACACTCTGTGGTTAATGTGCTAAACGAATCGGATGAGCGGTGTTTTGAGTATTCAATTCTTTCTAAGTTTGTTAATGAAGCTCGTCGTGATCGGCTCACCTCTAAGCACTTTACTACAGAGGTTAGGGCCCGAGCTAATTTAAATTTTGAGGGACTTGAATTCCCAGTAAAAATCAATGACATCCGCAAGTTTGAGCGCAACAACCCGGGGGTGAGTGTTAACGTGTATGGTCTGGACAACAAGAAGCGGAGCAAGCAACAAAACAAAGAAGAACACTATGTCTTCCCGCTTCGCGTCGTGGATCAGGAGCTACCAAACCACTTCGATCTGTTGTTCCTAACAGATGAACGGACCACTCACTATGCATACATCGCAGACTTCGAGAGGTTAGTTTCCAGCCAGCTGACACGTCGCGGCCATCGTTTGTTCATTTGCAGGAGATGTTTCGCACATTTCGACAACCGACCGAACAAACTGGGTCTCACTGGAGCTGAACGGTTGGAGGAGCACAAGCGTTACTGCTCTTCGCATGATCCTCTGAGGACCGATTTGTCTGAAGATAAAGAGATTAGGTTTAAGCACATCGAGCGTACGCAAAAAGCACGATTCACTATATATGCGGATTTTGAGTGTGCGCTCGTACCGACTGAACCAAATCAACTTATTCATCCCACACCAACGTCTCTTCCACCAGCGTGGGATCCGGCCAATTCAAGAGGTGCTAATATAAATCACAACGAGAATGCGCCAAGTAATGTGAAGAAACTCCACACGCCATACTCGTACGCGTACTACATTCATGATAATCACAGGAATGTCAACGATGGTGATTGTGACGACATTGATCCGACTAGCAACACATATTCAAAATTGAGACTCTACAGAGGTGAGAATGCCTCTGAACACTTTATAAACGCAGTACGCGATGACGTAAAGAAGATTGGAGAAGTTTTGGATGCACGTCACAGACCCGAGGACCGAAAGCAGGAAACTATAAACATCTATTTCCATAATTTATCAAACTATGATGCGCATTTCATAGTTAGAGAACTGGGTATCGACAAAGGTGATGTAGAAGTACTCGCCAACACGGAAGAAAAGTACATTACATTTTCAAAACGATTTAAATATCCTGGTCGACATAGTAACATCAAGCTACAGTTTGTCGATTCGTATCGTCTGATGGCGAAATCATTAGCGACTCTCGCGTCCATACTACCTGATGACAAAATGAAAATCATGAAAGCTAGATACCCGGACAATGACGATTTCCGACTATTACGTAGGAAAGGAGTCTTCCCCTATGAATACATCACTTCACAGGATGTTCTGAACGAGGATCTACTTCCACCTAAAGAAGCCTTCGGAGATGAAGTAACTGATGTTGATTATGAACATGCACAACAAGTGTGGCGTAAATTCAACTGTACCACGCTCGGTGAATACTCAGATGTATATTTACGAACCGATGTGCTACTATTAGCCGATGTGTTTGAGGAGTTCAGGGAGATGTGTCTAACACACTATCAGCTCGACCCTGCACATTATCTTACGCTTCCGTCGTACGCCTGGGATGTCATGCTGTACAAAACTGGTGTGGTACTCGAAACCCTTCAAGATGTGGATCAATATGTATTTTTTGAGAAGGGTATTCGAGGTGGTCTGACTCAATGTGTAACTCGGCACGTCATCGCCAATAATAAATACACTAGAGGACGCGGTGACCGAAACGGCCATTGCGCATCGACGAGTGGAGATTCCGTAGAGAGTGATAATGATACATTTTTAATGTATTATGACGCTAACAACCTCTACGGATGGGCCATGTCGGAACCACTTCCGTACAAAGATTTTGAATGGCTAACACAGCAGGAAATTGACGCATTAGACATCTCGAACATACCGGCGGAGGGCGAGTACGGGTACGTATTGGAAGTAGACTTGGAGTACCCGAAAGACCAAGGTCTACATGATAAACACAGAGACTTGCCCTTCTGTCCAGAAGTTCGAAAATCACCAGCGTATCAACTCCCATACACATCGGAGCAAGTAATCAACAGCGGTGCTGGATCATCTAAGAAATTAATGGCCACCCTGACGGATAAGGAGGAATATGTAATCCACTATCGCTACCTTCAACAGGCGTTAGAGAATGGACTACGTGTTCGTCGAATCCACAGAGTTCTACGTTTCAAACAGTCACCGTGGTTGAAACCGTACGTGACGCTAAATACTGAGTTAAGACAGCAGGCCAACAATAAATTTGAAGTGGAGATGTTCAAATTGATGGTTAATGCAGTATACGGTATGAGTCTCCAGAATGTGAGAAAACACCTAAACGTAAAACTAGTCACATCCCATAAAATGTATACTAAGCATGTGGCTAAGGCGAATTTCAATGATCGTGTTTGGTACAATGAAAACCTAGCATTGCTACATATGGCCAAAGTGCGAGTCGTACTGGACAAGCCTGTATACGCGGGAATGTGCATTCTGGACCATAGTAAACGATGGATGTACGGTTTCCACTATGACATGGTAGAGCGGTACGGTATCGAAAGGATTAGAATGGTCTACATGGACACCGATGGGATAGTCTACGCGATCCGTACCAGAGACGTCTACCGTGACATGTTGACACACCTTGACGATTTCGACACAAGTAACTATCCCAGGACCCACGTTTGTTATGACGGACGGAACGCAAGGGTGTTGGGAAAGTTTAAAGATGAAGCCGGAGGAGTAGCCATCGAAATGTTTGTCGGATTGATGGCAAAACTCTACTGTATGACATTCGGTAGGTGTACTTGTAATAATGAAATTGATGGAGATGATTGCATCGCGCCTCCCCCCATCAAACGAGCGAAGGGTGTTAATCGTGCCGTCGCTCTGCGTGATCTAACCGTACAAGATTACATCGATTGTCTTCATAACAGAACGACAAAGAGTACGGAAAATCAACGCTTTCAAAGTAAATACCATATGATTTACTCAGTGGTAGTGAGAAAAAGATCTCTGGCTCCGTTTGATGACAAACGATACGTGATGCCGGAGGACGGAATAAACACTCTTCCGTGGGGGCACTATGCAATACCACCAAGAGCACCACCGCTACCTCCAGCTCTGCCTGCACCGATGGACGTAGACGAATACACAATTTAATTTATGTCGCATGAGTGTGATCGTTTAGGCGCTGTTTGGATATTAGGAATGTTTTGGACTGTGATGAACTGTGATATGAACATTTATTCTGTTGTCTTTTTATAAATGTTATGATTTTTGGATAATGTATAAAGTTTCTATTTTGCTGATTCATTTTTCAATACACTTGATGTTAGTTTTAAGATTGTTTCAATAAATCTGACAGTTTGTATTGACATACTTGTTTTCATTTTCCAGTTTTGCACATAGTGTTAAGATCATTCACTGTCAGACTCTTTGCTTTTTTTAAAAATACTAAATATATCAAACTCTTTTCAATTTGAAAGTAAAATATAAATGATGAGTCTACACAGAGGTGTACAAATACTAAACTATCAGACTCTTTTGAAAGTAAAATAGCAATCTACTAGACTCTTTTGTCTTTGAAAGTAAACATGTAATGTCGAGTCTGCACAATGGTTAAACGAAAGTGCTCTTTTCAATTTGAAGTGTAAAACTTTTACAAGCTATGTCAAAGATGTGCGATGACTAAACTAACAGACTCTTTTGACTTTGAAAGTGAATTACTAGACTGTTTTGTCTTTGATAGTAAACGTAATGTCGAGTCTGCAGGAAGGTTAAACTAACAGACTTTGAAAACTTTTACAAATGCACTTTTGACTTTGAAATAGTGAGTCCCTTCAAAAGTGAAACTTACATACGAATTAAAAAAGAAAAATGTTTGTTAAGTGCTAATTTTTATTACAAGAAAAGAAATATCTTAACATACAAGAGAAATATTGTTTTACAATCCAACCAATAGATGTGAATAGAAAACAATAGTAGTGTTAATACAATTTAGTGAAAACTTCTGATCATCGCATCAATGTGAGCAGTAGAAGAGTCGTTGAGGAGCTGCACAGAGTCAGTTGTCTCACGAGCGGAAGTCCCAGAGACAGTAGAAGATTACTGTTAAACCTTAAAACCTTAGTTTCAGTAATGCTTGTAAGTACAGAAAAGAAAAAGCATACGTAAATTAATTGAAATGAAACAAAATCAGGAAAAAGAAAAATATCTATGAAACACAATGTGTCATGTGCAAAAGTTAAAGTGAAAATAATGTTCAATATGAAAGTATATGCAACAAATGTTAAAAAGAGTTGCATGCTATTAAGGTAATCATATTAAAAGATTCTAGTTCTTTATTATTCAATATGAAAAGTACATGCACCAAATGTTTAAAGAGTATCATTACACCTCTTGATCTATATGTCTCCAAAACACACTACTTTTTCCCCACCGTTGCCCCACCACTGCCCCACCACCGTCCCCACCATCGGCCACGACACCGTAAAAATAATAATAACCGGCCGAATGCCCCTACTATTTTAGATTCGCCGCGGATTGCCGCGGATTTTCCATACAACAAATGTTAAAAAGAGTTGTATTACTATTCATGACTTATAGCAGCACTGGCCGAATGCCTCTACTATTTTGGATTGCCGCGGATTCGCCGCGGATTTGTCATACAACAAATGTTAAAAAGAGTTGTATTACTATTCATGACTCATAGCAGCACTGGCCGAATGCCTCTACTATTTTGGATTGCCGCGGATTCGCCGCGGATTGCCGCGGATTGCCGCGGATTGCCGCGGATTGCCGCGGATTTGCCGCGGATTGCCGCGGATTTGCCGCGGATTGCCTCGCTCGGGGTCGGCTCCTCCTGCTCCTCCTGACAGTCTTCGGCCAAAGACCCCTACTCTTATACTTTACAAAAAAGATGAGAAAAGAGAGAGGACTTCTTCTTGAGGGTGAACTGAACTTCTTCCTTCTTCGATTTGAGAACAGCTGGGCTAACAATGTTGAGTTTCACATAAATCAGTTATTCATAGGGACAGTAAATTGGCAATTATGGAACTTGATCATAAACATTTGTATCTTATTAAAAAACAATTAAAGTGTCTGTAATTTAAGAAAGTGAAATGAGTGTAAATACCGAACAAACCGCGAGTTCTTTTTTGTCAGTAAAATATCATTTAACATCAGAATAATATCTCGAACAAAAAAACAAAACCAAACGTATAATGTGCAAAAGGATTTAAAGAAAAATCTTCGTTTTAATGATTTCAAATTTGTTTAAATAAAACAAACATAGGAAACTATCAAACAATGTAACAAATTCACCTCATTACTGAACGATTGTTCAATGGTCGATGATATTATCACAATACAAAACACAACCACTGCATTATATTTGCACATTATTGTGATTTCGTCTACCAAATTTCATTCTACGATCATTATTGAGTCCCTGAACGTTTTATCGATTATTATATAAATCAAAATCACATTAATACACTTAACTTAACGGCCGCAATGTAAAAATGTGCACAGCATATAAAATGTTTGACTCTGTCAAACATTTAGCTTTCACATGTACTAATATAATTTATAGTTTTACATGTAAAAAGCTAAATATAAAATAATGATTAACTATAAAATAATGAATAGCTAAATTTAGCAACAAGTTAACCTTCATAACCTTTATAATGGGAGACTGAAATTAAAAATTGAAGCTGAAAGACAAAACAATGTATTTTCTGAATAAAATACGTAAAAAAAACTACAGATAGATTTTTGTACAAATAGTAAAGAAAGAAAAAAATGAAAAAATAAGGCTATGTGGAATGCAATACATTGATAAGAAAATTAATAATACTCCATACAAGTAAGATATACTCTAACTTTAAATCAAGGGAAACATCACTACAAACCCACAGTTCTTTGTCAATATAGCTACTCAGAAAAAATACAGAATACAAACCAACCACCCATGCATACCCATGCACCACCCTCACTACCCTCACCACCCATGCACCCATACACCACCCATGCACAACCACCCAAACACCACCCTCAAAAAAATATGCGAAGACCCCTTCACAACAGCAAAATAACTCAGCAAAATCATTGGATAAATGAAAACCCTAACATTCATCAAGCTTTGTTGATGTTTCTTCTAGAATACTAAGAATTACCTGGTGTCCTGACTATGTTCGTTGTCAGGACTTATTAAATGGTCCAGCGTTATTGCAGAACTCACTTTTTGCCCAGTGATATGAATGTAGTTAGCTTTGTTTGACTCAGTGAGTGTACATGTTTATTAAGATTGTGCATCCAAAATTTTACTTGTAATTTTTTGCCTTAAACTATTTTATACATCAAAACTATGATGTAAAGTTTTTATATTTGACTACTACTTGAAGGGCTATTAAGGTCAGTAGTATTGATATCTATCTATTTTGGTTCAAGTATCAAAATAAACCTTGTGTATTTCGGTAGTGTATTGGATTTTTTAAGGAATAGGCAGGAAAATGCAATCACACACACAGGTGACCAGCCTGTAGTGTGGGATTCCCCTAAAAACGGGGTTACCCTCTAATAGAACTCCGCTACACTTTTAGATCCCAACCTAGAACAAGGGGTCTGGGGCACTTGGTGGTCCCAATCGGTTTGTTTTCCTAGGAGGATACGTCGGATGAACTGTGATAAACAATCCCAGTTGCCCTCATCCTCCATACCATTTTAGCAGACCCTGTCCAAAAAACAATAAATAAATAAATAAATAAAATAATAATAATAATAAAAACACACAGTTTTCTTATGACCTCTTGGTGGGGCCTTTTCCACCGCGGACAGTGGAAGAAGGGGTGTTACGCGTCGTCGGAAACGCCCGGGCAGGGCATGCGATCCAGTGAACAGGTCTTGTTGGGTTCAGGTACAACTTGAAATAGCCGTGACCTGTGAGGAACTGCTTGATGTAGTAGACCACCTCTCCATGCCGCCTTTCCACCAAAGATTAAATCAACCTTAAAACCTAACATACATTCAACTACAAGAAAATTAAAATAATAAATCACTTAAAATCATTTATTTTCTTTGTAGATTTAAATGGAATTGGTTTTGGAATTATGTGATTTTAAAGAACGACAAATGGCAAAAATAATCTTCAAAAATTACAGACTTGTTCAATATGCTTTTCTTAGGATAATTGTACCAAGGAATTTTAAAACATCTTTACGAAAAGGTTAGGCAAATCGCGCTTCAACCAATACAAAGTGCATGAAAAACGTTACACCAGTGGAGCGTAGCGGAGTCTGGGGAAATTCTGCCAACTTCGTTGAGTTGGCAACAACAGCTGTTAAGTTACCCCTTCGCCAGAGTAAGCTCGTAGCTGCACAACCCTAACAGAAACTACAAAGTATGTTTTCGGTTTAACTGCTAAATTAAAATAATAACCTTACTACAGTTACATATAATTAAAACAGATGGTAATAATCTAACTTAAAATCTCTTATTTAAGATAAGTTTTACACGGAATAAATATTTCACAATGGGCACGTTTGACTAAATAAGAGCTTTCCAATCTATCTTTATAAGTTCATGTGATCTCTTTGAGTATTAATGTGTATTATATTCAATCAAGGACTCTCCCTTGCTCACAGTAAGACGGAGATCGTGATGCTCACGAAGAAGAGTATCGACACCGTCGTATCGTTCCGAGTGGAAAGGGAGGTGGTCCAATCAACCAGTGCTGCCAAGTACCTTGGGGTTATGGTGGACACCAAGATAAACTTGAGGGATCAGATATTCCCAACGGTGGACAAGGCCACTAAGGTAGTCACTTACCTTAGTAGGCTTATGGCCAATGTCGGGGGTCCTCGGTCCAGCAGAAGACGGTTATTGATGTCTGCAGTCCAGTCTTTGCTCCTTAAGGACATATGTATGGGCAGACACTTTCACAAAGGAATTCTATAGGTTGCGACTCGCCCAGGTTCAGTGTCAAGTGGCTCTCCGGGTGTGTTCCACCAACCAGACATTGTCCGAGCCGACAGTCTTGGTGGTAACAGTAGTCATAACGGTCAAGATTTTGGCAGGGGAGAGGAAGGCGAATTACCGGAAACGAGATTGGCAAAAATGCAGCAAGATCTGAAGAGCACTCCCCGAACCTTCCAGCAATGGTAACACAGTTGGGAGCTCTGTCAACTATAATGACACTGGGGGTGTCAAGTATAATGACACCCGAAAACGATGGGCTGCACGATTCATCGAGCAGTTCCACCCATGGGTGGAACGGCGGCATGTGGAGGTGGACTACTACTTAACCCAATTCCTAACAGGTCAAAGCTATTTTCGGTCGCATCTGTACTCGATGGGCAAGACCGGTTCACCGGGCAGCATTTATTGCCCGGGCGTTCCCGGCGATGCGGAGCACACCTTCTTCCGCTGCCCCCGTTGGGAAGGGCCCTGCCTGGAGGCCATTCTCAAACGTTTGGTGCATTTTCGGTGGACTCGGCCTGCCAAAAGAGCCTGGAAGATGAGGACCGCTGGGATTGTTTGTCACAGTACGGCCGGGGCATCCTGCTTAGAAAAAGACTAATCTGGACCGCTAAGCTGCTCAGATCACCTGACCATGCGTCTGGTCAAGGAGGTAGCGCAATGGGCTTAGGCTAATTTAGGCCTAGCCTATTGTAACGTGAAAAATAATTCCACTCTAGATTCCTAAAGAGTAGTGGAGGTTTTTTAGTGGGTATACTCGTTTTTTATTCGAGTCCCACACTACAGGCTGGCCCCCTATGTGCGTAATGTATTTTTTTGTCTCTTCCTAAAATAAGGTGTATTAAAGGTAAGATGAACATTAAAAAAGAACCCTAGCGTGAGTCTGAATATGTAGCTAAAAAAATTATCAAGAAATAAAATATAACTCATTAGTGTTAGTGTCCTTCACAAGTCTTTCATTCTGTGTGTGTAATTTTGAATACGATTTGCAAAAAATCCGCTACTAGGACCGTTCAAATCAATCCCTTAATGTTAAAGTGAAAATTTTCATGTAGTTAAAATTGTCATTTATATCTAGATTTTTACTGTTCAGAACAACATTTTGTGATGTTAAACAGTTATTCCAAGTCCTCAATGAAGATCAAAGACTGTGATGTAATATAATTTTCAGTTAATCTGTACAAACATTACTGTGCAAACACTATTTTAAATGTGTTTGTTAGTTAACACAAACAATCCTGATTAAGACTAAAAACAAACATGAAATTCCGTGTTTCGGACGGCTCTCCTGTAATTAATTGCTTAGTTAGTGAATTAACTGTCGTTTGAAAACACTCCTTTTTGCCTTTTTGCATTTACGTATTTTGCTACTCATTTAGAGATTGAGCCAAAAATATTTCCTGAATACAAATGTTTTTTGTTGGTGTTTTGATTTATGAGACACTAAAGTCAACATGTACTTACCATTTTCAATAAAAAAAATATAATGTAGTAAAGGATACTCATTAGTGTTAGTGTCAGTAGTGTGTTTTGGTCACTTTTAAAACCGACCACGTGCCCACCGAGCCACGTGACGCGGCAGCTGGCGCCAGCTGCCATGTCACATAGCTTCCGGTGGGGGTTAGAGGGTATATATGAGATGCTGTAGTTATATTTTATGCCATATAGGTTGGGATGGAGATGGCGATAGTGTTGGCGTTAGGGTGAAGTGAATTTGAGCATAAAATTAAAAGTTAGTTGAAAATTGAAATTCGTCGGTGTTAACGAAACTCTAACAGTTGAACAAAAATTAAGAGTTAGTTGAAAATTGAAATTCAAACTTATAACTGGGATGTGGAAAAATACGTCAAGGTCATCCAGAGTAAGTTTTAAAAAATTCTATCCAACTATCACCAGAAATAGTTTTAAGTTGAAGTAGTTGGTGATAGCGGGATAATTGATTCGTGCCATGGGAGAGGTGTTTCTCGTTTGAAAGTTGGCGATCGAATGAGAAGCGCCGCCTAGGGAGAGGGCTTATAAAATGGCAACCTTCCCCCCACCACCCCTTCCCCCACTCCTTTAGACCAATAACTGGTCGCCGACTCTATGTGGTGAAACTGAACCAGACATGGCGGCCGCCATGGATAATTCTAACCTCAAATCTTAGCTCAGCTGAAGAGAATAGAGGAGCATGAAGTAGGAATTGTGGTGACAGCACTTATATGAGGAATAGTAGGGGTAAAATAAAAAAACTTGTTGAACACAGCCGATAGGTGTAACAAGTTCAAAGTTGTTGAATTGTAACATAGAATGCAAAATGTTGTAAATAACACTATCATCAACATTAACCTGTGAAGTCTTTGAAGAGTATAATGGGTTAAAACTGTACTTCTTCCTAACTCTATTTAAATTAGTTCTACACTTTGAAATTGAAGGTTTAGAAGTATTCCGTAATATGTGTTGTGTTCGCAAAAGCTTTAACTTTAAACATTGTGCAACCAACATAACTGATGTGTTACATTTAGAAGTTAAAAGAAGACTGAGATATAAAATGAAGTGTAAAAGAAATTGAAACAGAACACTATAGTAGTAATATTTGAGGTTAGAATTAACTAGACTCATTTAATGAAGTGGCTAGGAAGCCACATGCTGATGAATGGTAAATTGCATGTTAGAAGTAACGAAGTAGTCATAAAGTAAAACTAATGAGAGGTGATGACTGTGTGGATGCAAGGCAATGAATGTTCGCGGCGCGATAAACTATCCCCCTTTTATAGAGGCAGTAATAACCCAAGCCAAATGCCGGCAGATGCCGACCAACTACCTGGTTTTATAGTGGCAATTACTCCAGGCAGCTGCCGGACAAATGGTAAGAGAAGTAGGGGGTTTTGGGGCAATGACCGGAAAGGTCAATGACCCCCCCCTCCCCCCCTCCCCTCCCCTCCCCCCCCCCGAAAAAATGGAGCACCCCCCCCCCTCCCCCACCACTCCTTCCCCCACTCCTTCAGGCCAATGACCGGTCACCCGGTCATCGTCGGTCGCCGACTCTATGTGGTAAAACTGAGCTAAACATGGCAGCTGCCATGGATAATTCTAACCTCAAACCTGCTGCGCATGCAACGAGTTCTCCGGATCGGAATAGTGACTATGCTATTGCGCATGCGCCTAGTCCTGGATTACTCACTTTAGCGCTACTGCACATGGATAATTCTAACCTCAAACCTTGGTTTTGCGTTGCTGTGCATATGCTGCTCCCCACTCCTTCGCCTTCCTTTTACACTGCTGCGAACTGGACTGGATTGAACACTGTACTGGAGTGAAACAACTTCCCCCACTACTCGAGAATCCGAGGAGCAATACGAGTCTGATTTTAGCGTCAGTCGTCAACAAACTTTCATAGCGAAAGGTTGTTGGCGACTCAGCAAGAGGTTTCAAATATATAGTAGGCCTATATATATTTGAACTTCTTCTACTACGTTGCGTTTTTTAATGCAATGTGGTATGTGTGTGTGTGTGTTTAGTTTTAAGAAATAATTTGCGCATTGCGATGTTAGTTATAAGTTGAGTTTAGCATTAAGGTGTATTAATTTTTAAGAGGTTTTTTAGCATTAAGGTGTATTAATTTTAAGAATAATAATGGTATTTGATTGTGTTGAATTATTTGGTTTTTTAATAATGATGTGTTGTTAGTTTTAAGTGTTGGTATTACTAATTAATGTTGTTTTGCCTTACAGCTAGATGTTAGGGGGTAGATTAATTGTAAATTCAGAAGTTCCGTTGAACTTCACTTAGAAGGGGTGGGACATCCGCAAATTGCGGACTAGGTTTTTGCATTTTGTTTAGGAATATGATTGGGTGGGATTAGTTGGGTGGGTGTTAGAGTTGCGTTTCTGCACCAGCTGTTCCAGTTTCCCTTGGAATTCATGGTTACGGTAGACCCGGACCGGACCGTTACGGTAGACCCGGACGGTCCAAACAAAATTGCGTCGATGTCCCTTGCAGAACGTAACTAGTGGGTTGGGAGTGGGAACTGTTAGGCAAACAGGGTGGTGGGAACAGTATTACTGTTCCCATCACCTTGGATCATTATAAATCTTGAATGACCTTGACCCACTTTTGGAAGGGTCAATGACCCCCCCCCCCCGAAAAAATGGAGCCCCCCCGAAAAAATGGAGCCCCCCCCCGAAAAAATGGAGCCCCCCCCCCGAAAAAATGGAGCCCCCCCCCCCGAAAAAATGGAGCCCCCCCTCCTTTCCCCCACTCCTACCCCCACTCCTTCCCCCACTACTCCGGGTGAATGACCGGTCATGACCTGAAAAATTAAAATGGCTATAACTTGATAACGGATTGACGGACAAGCGATACATCATTGAAAAGGTCTATGTAAGACAAACATTTTGGTAAAAGAAGAATGTGGTTATCTTATTTTAGTCAAAAGTTATGCGAATTATTTAAAATAAATACCTTCTCTTTCCCCTTTTTTCCCACCTCCCAGGTCAATAATCAGTCTCGGCCAGCTGCTACCCCTCTCATTTGCATATTGTTATAAAAGACGCACCGACTGCGGCTAACATTTCATTCTGATTCCAGACGTTACGCTGCGAACTTGGAGCCACAACCATGTCATCTCTGCCAACTACAACTTCTACTTCAACTTCTACTTCTACTTCAACTTCTACTACGGCTGTTACTGCACCTAAGAAAACTCTTCGTCTGAAAAATCCTCCTGACTGGTACAAGAAGCAACTTGGATCCCAACCTTCAACTTCTGGCACTATTCTTCCGCCTACCAAGACTTCTAAACTTCGAAGCATTTTTTCACCGCCTTCGCCTTCTACTTCGCTTTCAAACGACTCTACACCGCCATCAACCATCATGCCGCCTCCACAGAAGCCAGCTCCCCGTCCTAATACCCCTTCATTTGAAATTTTGCTTCATCGTCTTAGTACACCTGTCATTCCACTGTCACCATTGCCTCCTACCCCACCACTTACTATGCCTGAAGACCACACCTATCATAAAACTAAATCCACTAAGCCTACTCCCAAACCTGCTCCTAAGCCTGCTCCTTCAGAGCAATTTCAATTATTACAAGAAGAGCGTCGTAGGGCATTTAGCCGTCCCACTACTTGCCCTGAAGTGCTCACCAGGGGAATTAAGAAAGGATCAGCTTGTGGGAGGAAATGTGTTAAAAACGAAAGTTTTTGCCGTGTACATGTCGTGAAACATCTTTCTGGACCACAACTGACAGAAACCCCCACCGTTGAAGACGATCCTGAAATAATATCCGTCAGAGGAGAGAGGCTTAAGAAAGGTTTGAAATATTTTTTTCTAAGTGTTGTTGACCACCAACACATTTTGGCAAAATGTAACGGCTTAAAATATAAAATTAGAGTTTGTGAGAATTTGTGTAAAGAGAAGAGATTTAACAATTTAGATTCTCAAGACTTTCTCCTCAGGGATAAAAAGGATCGTATTACAAGGTGGGGGCGTAAACAGTAAATTCACTTAGTTTTTTCCAAATTGTTGCTTAAAAAAATAATGGGGGAGAAACACAATGCGTTATAGCGTTGTGTTTCTCCCCCATTATTTTTTAACACTCTAAGTCTCGTGACCTACTAACCTACTTCCATCCAAGTAGTAAGAAAAGTACTTCCCCCCACTCCTTTGGGTCGATGACTGGTCACGGTCAGCTCCTACCCCTCATTTGCATACTATTATAAAAGCGGAGCGAGCGTTGGTCACCCCTTTATTTTTCTTCTACACGCCGCTCTTGTCGTTTCGTCTCTGCTGTTTACAATATTTCTTGCTTCAAAATGCCTCCTCATCTGAATGAAAATTTCAATTTTTCCGAAATTTCTGATGTTTTTGAAGAATCTGAAGACACTTTAAGTAATGACAGTGAAAGTGAAGATGATGAGGACGATGATGATTATACTGTTGAACTTAGTGAAGAACGTAAAGTCATAGCAATTGATCCACAATTTCCATTTGATACAATAGAAAAGTTTATGGCTGAAGCTAATAAATGGTTGGACTCAGGATGTTATGTACGAATTGACTCTTTTATATTGTATGGTGATAGTCATTCTTTCCTTGTCACACCAAATGACAGAGACCGCATGTTGCAGTGGGCACAATCTATGATGGAGTGCTATGAACAAGGTGTGGACACTGGCGGCTATTTTCTTGCACAACTAGTGTAATAACAAAATTACCCTTCCCCCACCCTACACCCTATCCCTTTCAAATCCTATAAAGAAGAGGGAAAGGAGTGGGGATTATAAAATGGTGGGGGAATGTGTATAAATGCAGGTTGTTTGAAGAGACTTTTATTATTGTGGCTTTAGCAGAAACAACATGGAGTTTAAATCTTCAGCAAAAATAAGGAACAACATAATAAAGAGAGAAATTCGCAAGAAAGAAAAGATTGAACTTATAAAATTACAACTTATAATTCCTTCCATTGAAATTGGATGTAGCAAAATGAAGACTTTGGTGAAAACTAACGAATATTTGTTACAATTGCTAAAAACAATCGAAGAGTTGAAGAGCAAGAATGGACATTCTACATAGTAAAATTTGAACATTTTAATATAAATAAGTAAACCCAACAAAGTAGATGTAGAATAGAGAGCGAGGAATAGATCACTTTGTGGTAATGGACTAACATGCCACTTAGTGCTCTATTCCTCGTTCTCGCGTTAAATTGGATTACCTTGACCTATTTGTTCGACTGTTAGAATTTGGTTAACACTGTTGAATTTCAGTTTTGAACTAACGTTTATTTTTGTTCAACTGTTAGAGTTTTTTTTAATACTGTCGAATTTTAGTTTTGAACTAACTTTTAATTTATGCGAATTTTTAGTTCAACTTTAGTTAATTTATGCACAAATTTAGTTTAACCAAGTGTCTGTGCTGTAGCCATTTCCACCTAAAAGTAACTACAATTAGTTGGGTGGGGGAAAGTTCGTTAAAGCTTGAATATAAAGAAGTATATACTAAAACTCCAATGGGAATAAAGAACACGAATGAACAATTAGTTTGTTGAAGGTTAATATTTTTGTTCAAAATGTTTGATTTCCTTGGATAGTGAAGAAGATGAAATAGTGGTGGGGGAACCGTTATAAAAGGAGGAACATGAGAGCCCATTTCATTTCTTGGTGAAATTTCGAAGAGTAAACATCTCAACATGTATTGTTGCGATAAATGTTCGGAATCGTTTCACGATGAAATTCTATTAGACTGTCATAAAGAACTAATTCACAACAACCCAGAAGAAAAACAAGAACAAGAACAAGAACAAGAACAAGAACAAGAACAACAAGAACAACAAGAACAACAAGAACAACAAGAAGAACAAGAAGAACAAGATGAAATAACAGCAACATCTTCAACTACATTACCGAATCTACAAGTATTTGCATTACCCGGTAAAGTAGTAATGCATCATAAGATTCAAAATGAAAACTTGAAGCTAGAAGAATTTATTAGAGAAGCAAAACCAATCGTAAGTAAAACTTTAAAAGAAGAATTGAAAAGATTGAACTTTCTTAAATTTGGTTTACTACTAGAAGCTATGTTTATAAATGTACAAGAAGAATTATCACCAAGAGGATTCATAACAAAAAACCGAACCATTATGGAAAGTTCAAACATTGATTCAATAGTAGAAAACTGTATAGAAGAAATATTAACAAAAATTCAGGAACACGAAGGAAGAGGATCCGGATGGAGTCTTACAAGTATTGAAGTATTAGATATAAGAGTTCATAAACATGGATATGGACTAATGGGATCTAGTTACATTCCTTTGCCCAAAAGAATTAAGGATACAAGATCATGTATTAATGTGAAAAATCAAGATAATGAATGTTTTAGATATGCGATGACATCTAAGTTTGTACCAAATCATTTCGATAAACCTAACCAACACTATGAAAATCAAAGACATAGGTACAATTTTCAAGGAATTACTTACCCTGTATCACTGAAAGATATATCAAAATTTGAGAAGAAAAATCCTGGTACATCTATCAATGTTTTTGCATTAGATAGTTCAAACAAAGTGTATCCTTTACGTGTTGTAAAAGAAGAGCTACCAGATCATACGGATTTACTACTACTAACGCGAGGAGATGTGTCTCACTATGTGTACATAAAGAAATTCGACTCTCTTGTTAACAAGCAGCTTTCTAAAGCTCGACACAGAAAGATAATTTGCAAGAGATGTTTTAATTTTCAACGAGAAGGAAGACAAGGAAGAGAATGGTTACAAGAGCACAAAAGGCTATGTAACAATAATTATGAAGCAAAGATTAATTTACCTTCGGAAAACAGAGCATTTGTTACATTTCAAAAGGTTCATCATCAATACCGTATCCCTATAGTTGTATATGCGGACTTTGAATCAACACTAATTCCTATAGAAGATGAAAATTGTGAAGCTAGAAAAAGTGTCAAATATCAAATGCACAAACCAAATAGTTTTTGTTTAATGGTTAAATCAACATTATCAGAAGAACATTTAAACAGATATGGATTAACTTCAGAACCTCTAGTATATCGTGGTGAAAATGTAGAAAAAATATTTCTTGATCACTTATATTCAATAGCTGGAAATGCACAAAGATTATATACAAATATTGTACCAATGAAACCGATGGAGGAAGAAGAAGAAATTCAACATGAAAATGCAACTCGATGTTTCTTATGCAAAAATGATTTTACTATTGAGAATTATAAAGTTAAAGATCACGATCACCTCACAGGTTATTACAGGGGTGCTGCTTGTAATAAATGCAACTTGAGCTATCGTTTACCACTATTTATTCCTGTGGTTCTGCATAACCTCAGTGGGTACGATGCTCATTTTATAATACCTGAACTAGGAAGAGACGACGGTAAAATCGATGTGTTAGCTGAAACTTCAGAGAAGTTCATAAGTTTTTCCAAAGAAGTTGGAAACATGAAACTAAGATTCTTGGACTCCTACAGATTTATGCCGTCGAGTTTGTCCAAACTTTCAGAAAATTTAAGGAAACAAGATTTCATCGAAACAAAGAAGATTGTAAATAACGACAAACTGGATTTGGTACTTCGGAAAGGTGTGTTTCCATATGATTACATAGACAGTTTAGAAAGATTTAATGAAACATCACTTCCGGCTAAAGAAGAATTCAAAAGTAAACTTTATGACATGGACATATCTCAAGAGGACTATGATCATGCATGTAAAGTATGGAACGATTTAGGATTTAGAACATTGGGAGAATATTCAGATTTTTATGTTAAATTGGATGTAACTTTACTATGTGATATAATGGAAGAATTTAGAAATACATGTTTTGCAGCATATGGATTGGACCCTCTTCATTCGTACACTTCACCTGGATTAGCATGGCAAGCTATGTTGAAAGAAACAAATTGTAAAATACAACTTCTTACTGATATAGATATGGTTATGATGTTAGAGTCAGGAGTTAGAGGGGGATTGACGCAAAGCGTTACACGACATTTCAAGGCGAACAACAAGTATCTGCCCGATTATGATGCATCAAAACCAACAACATTCCTGGGTTATTTTGATGCAAATAACTTATACGGATGGGCAATGTCGAATCCCCTTCCATATGATAATTTTAAATGGATAGATCCAGAATCGATTGGAAACATAATGGATATACCGAAGCATGGTGAAACTGGTTACATTTTTGATGTTAATTTTGAATATCCTGAACATCTTCATGATCAACATTATGATTTACCACTTCTTCCTAAGACTGAAATTTCCCCTACTGGAAGATGGCCAAAATTAATGATGACTTTAACCGACAAGTCTCGATATGTTGGACACTACTGGATGATACAACAAGCTTTAGACTTAGGATTGAGAATTACAAAAATTAATCGAGTACTACAATTTTCTCAATCTTGTTGGTTAAAACCTTACATCGACAACAACACAAGAAGAAGAGCCACCGCTACATCAAGTTTTCAAAAAGATTTTTTCAAATTAATGAATAACGCAATATTTGGCAAGACTTTGGAAAACAAAAGGAAACATAAGGATATCAAATTGGTAACTGATCCAGTAAAATTACAGAAATTGGTGCAACAACCAAACTTTGGTTCATCTATAATTATTAATGAAAATCTAGTTGTTATTTCCATGAACAAGAAGTCAGTTACAATGGATCGTCCTTTGTATCTTGGAATGTCAATCTTGGATATTTCAAAAACACATATGTACGAGTTTCATTATAAGAAGATGGTTAACTATTATGGAAGAGAGAACATTGGTATTGCATATATGGACACGGATGCACTAATTTACTGGATTAAAACAAATGACATGTATGAAGATCTACGCACCTTTATATATAAAGATGATTTCGACTTTTCCGATTATCCTAAGGATCATCCAAATTACGACTATGACAGAAATAAGAAAGTATTGGGAAAATTTAAAGATGAAACAAATGGTGTGCCGATGATGGAAATTGTAGCATTAATGTCCAAACTGTATTCATTTCAACTGTACATAAACGAGAGGAAAGAACATCAAGTCACGAAGAAGGCCAAAGGAATAAAAACTTCTTTCCTGAAGAAGAACGTACAGTTTGAACATTATAAAAGATGTTTGTTTGAAAATGTTGAAACAACTGCAACGTTCAACACTATTAGAAGTTATAATCATCAACTATTTAGTGTCAAACAAACAAAGTGGGCATTAAGCTACAAAGATGACAAGCGCCATATTTTAGAAGATAAAATTAATACTTTACCATTCGGCCACTACTCTCTAAACCCTATCGACCAGTAAACCTATTCTTCGTCCTCTACCTTCTTCCTTTTTCCTTTCCGTAAAGAAGAGGGGACATGGCAAGCCCAATGCCATGTTCCCTCTTTTTTACACTAATATGAAATGGCCTTGACCTATATTCAAACTATATAAATGAGAATAAACTATTCTATGGATCAGTATTTTTACATGCGGTGTACAAGCAACATCTGAAGATGGAAAGTGTGAAGGACAAGATTGTAAATGAACTACATAAACCAGCAAGAAGAAGATTTCCAAGAAGAAGTACAATCATTAAAGGGATGAATGATCTTTATCAAGCTGATCTCATTGAAATGATACCGCACAGTAAATTAAACAAAGGATTTAAATATATTTTAACAATTATAGACTGTTTTACTAAAATAGCTGACGCTTTACCATTGAAGGATAAGACTGGTAAAAGTGTTACAAAAGCTATGGAAACCACAATACAAAGAAATAAATTTAAAATTAAACATCTACAGACCGATGATGGAAAAGAATATTTTAATAAAGACTTTAGAGCTTTGATGAAGAAATATCAAATAAATCATTATTCTACAAATTCTGAAGTTAAAGCTTCAATAATTGAAAGATTCAATAGAACATTAAAAGGTGCGATGTATAAACAATTTTCAAAAAGAGGATCATACGTGTGGTATGACATATTACCACAACTTATAAAAGAGTATAACAACAAATATCATCGTACCATTGGAATGAAACCTATCCAGGTAAATAGTGCTAATGCCAAAATTGTATTACAACGCATTAAAAATAATACAACACCAAAATTGGAAAAATTGCAACCAAAGAAGTTCAAGGTCAACGATAAAGTTCGTATAAGCAAATACAAAGGTGTATTTAGTAAAAGATATCTACCAAATTGGACTAATGAAGTATTTACAATTTATAAAGTGCAACCAACTATACCTGAAACCTATTTATTAAAGGATAACAAGGGTGAATTACTTCAAGGTGGATTTTACGGACATGAATTGTTGAAATCAACAGTCGGTGATGTATATCTTGTCGAGAAGATTTTACAAAGGAAAAAGGATATGGTTAAAGTCCGGTGGTTAGGGTTTGATAAAAGTGAAGACTCTTGGATTCCTTCAAAAGACTTAGTATAGTTGTTTAATAGCTCATTGTGTGTTTAACCTTTATACAAGATGGAGATTGTACAACAAAAAGATCGATTTAATATCAATAACATTGATGAATTGACAGTTGACAATGATAAGTTAAATCATTGAAAACATGGTGAATTACTACCAAATACGATAAGATGTCTAATAACTGGTCCTTCAAATTGTGGAAAAACTAATGTTATTTTTAACCTTATAACTAATCCTAAAGGATTGCGTTTTAATAATATATACATTTTTTCAAAATCATTGCAACAACCAAAATATCAATTATTGGATAAAGTACTTGCAAGTGTACCTGAAGTGAATTTTTACAAGTTTAATGCCAGTGAAACAATTATGCAACCGAATGAAGCAAAAACATTTTCTATTTTTATATTTGACGATGTTTCTTGTGAAAATCATGACACAATAAGGAATTATTTTGCTATGGGAAGACATCATAATATTGATAGCATTTATATTGGTCAAACATACAGTAAAATTCCAAAACAACTTATAAGAGACAATGCAAATATGTTGATCATCTTCAAGCAAGATGAAACAAATTTAAAGCATATATATAATGATCATGTAAATGCGGATATGCCATTTGAAAAATTTAAAGAGATGTGTGGCAAAGCATGGAATGAGAAATATAGCTTTCTCGTTATTATGAAGGAAGAAGATATTAAAAATGGTAGATATCGTATAGGGTTGGATAAATTTGTATTTATGCGTTGAACTACCGATGCTACATCTAGTTACACGTTGAACTTCACAGTGTAAACGTGGTGAATCAAGAAAAACTATTGAAAGAAATAAAATCACTCAGTGATTCTATTAGGATGAAGAATCGTGCATTGAGGATGGGTTTAAGTGAAAGAGAAGAATTTCTAGAGACTACATTTAAACCTATTACGGAACCTTTAAAACAGATATCAGAAACTATTGGTAAACCTCGTTATGAAGGAGATGTTTTACTACCAGTTTCTAAACAAGAAGTACAAGCATTAAAAAAAGAAGAAGATGATGATTCATATACAAGTGCTAGTGAGCAAGAAGAAACAAAAGAAGAAGAAGAACCAATTGTTGAAAAGGAAGAAGAACAGCCAATACCAGAAGCAGAACAATCTATTCCAAATTTAACTCAATTGAGTAGCGATATATTACAACATGGACCTCTTGGAAGAAAATATATAATGAAAATGCTACATGACATGAAATCAAACCCAAATTTGAGTAGATCACACATATACGGAGCAAGAATTGATGGGAATGAATTAAAGATCGGAGATTCAAAGCTTGAAATAACACAAGATGATTACATCATTATTGGTGAGCACAGATATAAAGGAACAAAAGGATTATATGAATTAATTTTTAAAAACATACCACTAAGATATTCATCCAAAGATTTAAGTGTTTTTAAGGAGATTCTACAAAATACTAACGCTCATAAAAGAAACTACTTAAAGGATGGAATGATTAATCGTTCACGTGCAACAAAATATAACATCGTTATAAAAAAGTTGTTTCCTCCACGAAAATTGCCAACATTACGTACTGCACCAGCGGTGAGACAACTACTGAAAAGAAAATCTCTATCACTTATGGATTTATCACTTCTTGAACAACATGGTAAAAAGAGTAAAGGAGATACTTCAACATCTGGTAAAGGATTGATGAAAAATCTATACAATACAAATGTGATTTACTACAACGACATCAATAAATTGGTTGATAGAATGAGACTATTGCATGAAGCCATGGAAGCTGGTCATACAGGTTTAAATAATGAATGGGTAGCTCTGATTGACGAACTCAGGAATCGCGGCATAATTGTATAATCGTCCGCGGATATATAAGAGTTGCAGGCATATAATGTGTCAGTTCTAACATGAGCGTTGACAAGTTCGGACGTTACTCCGCGTTAGGAGTGCAAGTTGGAGAAAACAGAAAAAGAAGTGGATTACCGCAAACACCCGAAGGTGACTATAACATAAATAATAAACGTTTAAAGTTTGTTAAAGATCCAGAAGAAGATGGAGATGCAACAAATTTAAAAACAGTAAAGGAGGAAACATCTACAAGTTTAAAACTTGACAACAACCAACTGTATGATGCAAAATCTCACAGGGTTATTAATGTTGCAAAACCAGTCAACAATGGAGATGTTGTTAATAAAGGCTATTTGCTATCTGCGATGGATTACGCTTTACTCTTGCAAAAGACTAAAAGTGGAAAAATGTACAATGCTTTAAATTATAAAATAACTAATGTGGCAGACCCAACCGATGATACAGATACAATCAATAAGCGTTATTTGCACTCTGTAATACCAGAAAAGAAAAAGGATGGATTTTCCTTTTATAAATATACTATAAACGATATTGGATATCCTAAAGAAGAAAGTGATGGTGTTAATATAAAATATATTAAAGATAATTGTATTTTATATAATGATGCTGTTATTGATTGTCATGGAAAAGTGTTGTCCAATCTGAAAGATGGTTCAACTCCATCGGATGCTGCTACCGTGAAACAAATGAATGAAAGCTTAAAAAAAGAAACATCCACTTTTGTTAAACAAAATCAAGTAGTGTCAAAGAAAGGTGATGAGTTTATGCAAGGAAGTGAAAAGTTTACCTTACTACAACTACAAAATGACAAGTGGGATGGAAAAAATAAAAAATTGTCAAATATAAATTTAGGCACGGAAGAACATGATGCTGTTATTTTAAAACAAGTACCACAACTATCAGCTACTGGTGTTAACTTTATATGTGGAGGCAGACGATTAACCGAAGTTAAATCTGGTAAAGATGATCAGGATTGTGTTGTTGTAAAACAAACTATAGTTAGAGATAAAATAAATAACGTATATGATGGAAAAAATAGAATAATATCTAACATATCGGCAGGAATAGCTCCGAATGATGTTGCTACTATTAATCAAGTTATAGCAACCTCTAATGACGATCCATCTGTGTATACATGTAATGGTAAACGTATCACAGATCTTGAGAATCCTACAGATTACAAAGATGCTACTAATGTGGAGTATGTAATGAACCTTATGGGTAATGTAATTATAGACATGCACAATCATATGCTTAGTAAACCGAATCACGGTAAAATCCAAGATGATCAAAGAGAACAATGGATTAAAGATGCAATTATCAATAAGTATTAGTAAAACTCGCCAATATATAAGTATGGAATATATAAAAAGTGTTCATTATCATAAAGTATTTCATGGAGTAAAGACGCTCGTTATATAAAACGGCATAATGAAGACCTCATCGTTCAGTCGTCGTCAAGACGTTGGCAAGAAAGGACGTGGTATAACATCAGCTGCATTATCCCTGCTCAGACGGATTCCAGTTGGTGCTGTTGTAAATCGAGCAATAGATGCTCTACCATACGAATTACATCTGCCCGGAGGTTATCAATATTGTGGACCTGGAACTAAGTTGGCAAAGCGTTTAGCAAGAGGAGATCCTGGAATTAATAAATTAGATCAAGCTTGCAAACAACACGATATAGCATATTCAAAGTTTAAAGATTTAACAAATAGATCAATAGCGGATAAAATTCTAGCGGAAAAAGCTTGGCAAAGAGTAAAATCAAGTGACGCAAGTATTGCAGAAAAAGCATCGGCTTGGGCAGTAACTACAGCCATGAAGACGAAAGCAAAGTTAGGTGGTGGAAGACGTCGCAGAGGAAGACCTGCAAAGAAAGACGCTCCCAAAAGAGGTGGAAACATTAAAAAAGGACGTCGTAGAACTCATAAGGCAAATGTAAAGAAGACTTCTGTTTGGCAAATGGTAAAAAACGGAGCAGGTTTATACCTAAGACCATACCGTGTGTACTAAATAAGAAGAGTCAATTGATAATTCCAAATAAAGCCTTAACAAATCATCAGTTAAATGATTATGTAAAATGTTTGAAAATACCATTCTTTCGAGGAGTTTTTATGAAAGATGCATTACCAACTAAAATATGGAAAAATGAAACTGGAATAGTAAATTTGGATTCCACCTATGGTCCAGGCACTCATTGGGTATGCTATAAAAAGCTCGGACAAACCGTTTACTACTTTGACAGTTTTGGCAATCTACCACCGCCAAAAGAACTTCAACATTATTTTCGAAACTCCAAAAACATTTTTTACAATTACAAAAGAGAACAACCTAACAATACTGAAATATGTGGGCATTTATGTTTGGAGTTTCTAGCGAAAAGTGTCAGTCAGCTTTAAGATGTCATCGTATACAGTGTCATTGAGTGGAAATTCATCCACATTGAAAAGTACGCTGTTCCCAGCATTGCGTCTATCCAAGGAACGATTATGGGAAGCGGCATTACTTGATTTGACTACCTACAACTCAATTCCCAATGTTACGGAAGGGAAGAATAATTTACTACATTATTATGAAACTAAGGATGCTGCAGGAAAATACTCAGAATTGAAAATAATTACATTTCCTACTGGAGCTTATGAAATCGATGATATAAACCAATTATTACAGAAACAACTCGGAGAAGACAATATCACCGTTAAAGGAAACAATAATACTTTAAAAGCAGAAATAACTTCGAAATATTATATTGATGTCAGCTTGGAACAGTCGATTGGCAGTTTACTTGGATTTACAGATACAAAAAAGAAAATCTTAACTCCTGGAACTACTCATTCAGGTGATTCAACTGTAACAATATTGAAAGTAAATAGTATCGATGTCACGTGCAACATTATACACGGATCTTATAGAGATGGAGTTAATCAACATATTTTACATACATTTTATCCAACAGTGGCTCCCGGTTTTAAAATTGTCGAGAAGCCACAAAACTTGATATACCTACCGTTAAACACCAGTTTCATTTCAGACATCGTACTGAACATATTGGATCAAGACGGTCATAGTGTTGACTTTAGAGGAGAAACAATTACTATACGGATACACATCAGAGCAGCAACATAAAAGTCAACATGGGATTATCATTTAAACCGCAACGGAAAAGTCGGGAGCTCAGTAGCTCCTCGACATTGGAAGAGTTAACATCGGAAAACATTCGTTTTCTACAGAAGATTGGATTGAAACTTAACAGCGATGGATATCCTGGATATATCTCAAGGACCAACGTTCGACGAAACACTATGGGAGAAGGAATATCACACGCACAACCCTTACACTTCATCAAAATTAAACAATAACGATGAAATAAGGATCCCCATTCAACAACAAGATATTTACACTTTACCGTGTGAAAGTTACTTGTACATCGAAGGACGGGTATTAAAATTGGATGGAAAAACTGCTTCAACAGTTCCTTTTATAAATAACCCAATGGCATATCTTTTTGATGAAATAAGATATGAAATATCAGGGGTGACGGTTGATTCAACAAAAAAGGTTGGTTTAACAACGACATTGAAAGGATTAACATCATTAACACCGCATGAGAAGAATTCAATAGTCACCGCCGGATGGGTTGCCCCCGATAAAGACACTATAACACCGGCTTCCAACGGTCACTTTGATTTTCATGTACCTTTACGATTGCTTTTGGGATTCGCTGAAGATTACAAACGGGTAATAATAAATGTCAAACAAGAATTAGTATTACTCAGATCTTCAACTAATAAGGACTTGATACTTGCAGACCCTGCAACTACGGAAGATAAACTGGAATGGCAACTACAGTTGGATAAAGTTGTTTGGAGAGTACCTCATGTAAGATTGGCTGATGAACATAGAATCCTATTATTGAGAAAGTTGAAATCTGACCGTGATATTGTGATGCCATTCCGAAGTTGGGAATTTCATGAATACCCTACACTACCTCAGACAGAACGACAAACATGGACCGTCAAGACATCAACTTACTTGGAACGAGCAAGGTACATAATACTCGGTTTTCAAACTAAGCGAAAAGATGTTATCACTGCAAATGCTGGTCAATTTGATCACTGTAAAATAAAGAATTGTAAAGTTTTCCTAAACTCTCAATTCTTTCCCTATGACAATTTGAATGTCATGTTCAGCAAAAAACGTTTTTCCATTTTATACGATATGTATGCAAGATTTCAATCATCATATTATGGAAAAACTAATACACCACTATTATCACCTGACCAGTATTATTCCAAGGCTCCAATAATTGTAATCGATTGTTCAAAACAAAATGAATCGGTAAAATCATCAAGTGTGGATATAAAAATTGAAATGGAATTTGAAGAACCAGTAGCGGATGGAACTTCGGCATACTGTCTAATTCTACATGATAAAATAGTTACTTACACACCGCTGACCGGAATTGTGAAGAATGTACTTTAAGAAGAATTGTACAACGACTGCAAATTTTTGAGGTTAGCATTATCTGCTTCAATTTTTGAGGTTAGAATTTCATTTGTGAAAGACAAGTTGAAAACAAACAATTATGTAATTGTATAAATTTCAAGGATTTTACGAAAAATATAAAAGCGAGAAAATAATTAGTGGAAACTTCATTCTATCTTCAACCGTCGTATGGGAAACATCATTCGCAAGATGAATTCTACTAACGGAAAAGAAAATACACCTCTAATGGATGATAATAGTTCAGATATAGAAAAACAAGTTGAAAAAGAAATGGACGAGTTCCTAAAGTTTAACAAACATAAGAAGAGAGAAGAAGAAGAAGCTGAAAAAGAAGTAAAAAGGAAGAAGGTTGAAGTTAACATTACAACCAATATTTTAACAGAAGTATTTCTTCGGATTATCTACCCAATTTCTTCATGCATGACAAAAAGTATATCAGTTGGAATTTTAAAATCAATGGATTATTCACCAATTGTTATTTTAAATCATGGAAACAAAATGGTTACTTTCAGTGAAACTACTTGGGAATCTCTCATGAAACATTTACATCTTTTGGAGTGCTATTTAAGTAACAACACATTTGGAAGAAGGACAAGATTAAGTTTATTGGAATCAAATATTAAAGTTGATATAGTAAAACATCGTGGAGGACAAATTGTTCGCTTCAGAGATTTAACTACCCACAATGTTAAATTATATTTTACTAAAGAAGAATTTTACACTTTAAGTTGTACTACCGGTCCCGTCACCAGATATTTGAAACAACTAATATTTTCAAGTGCAATAATTAAAGACTATTTAATCGATACATTGGACAAACAACCTTTTGTTCCAATTTTATACGGTCCCGTGGATACTTCAATCTTTAATAGAATACCTCAAGAAGTTGAAATGTGGAGACAATTAAACAACTATCACACCAATTTTAATATCGATGAAGTGGCACAAGAAGTGAAAGAAGAAGAACAATCCTGTCTGTTATAAACGTCGGCTCATTCAATTTTTAAGTCAGTTGTTAATAAGACTTCATCATGAATAAACGGGTTTCGTTTTCTAATGCACCACACATAATGGAAGTTAAAAGAGGTATAATTGAATTTCAAGCTTTCCGAGGAAATGATGGTAATTTTATTATTAAAGAATTAGTAATCTTGGACATGAACACATCAGTAGTTTATCATTATTTGTTCAAACCTCCAGTACCATTTAATAGACTAACAACTAAAGCGAAAGTTACAAACAAATGGTTGAACAAACATTTTCACAACTTAAGATGGGATGAAGGTTTCATTAATTATAACATGATGCCGCACATTATGAATCATTATTGCAAAGAGTTTAAAATTATCTACACAAGAGGATTGGAAAAAGCAAATTGGATACAATCATTTACAAGCAACGAAGTGATTGATGCAATAATTGATAAAGATTTCCAATGCTACTTCAACGAACTTTGTATTTCATCAAAAAGTTTTAAACATCGAAGGTCGCAGTGCGCTTTAAAGAATGCCTACCGCTTGAATAGTTTCCTTCAAAAAAGTGGTGGGGGTAGTGTCGACTATAAAAGTGAGAGCGCTACCATGACACAGCATGAGTATTACTCGAACCTCCGAAGAGACAACATCTCCAACGGACATTCTTATTTACAAGAAAATTAACAATAACATCAAGATGGCATCGCAGAACTTACTTCAAAATTTGGTCGATCAGTTCAACGCTCATTCTAAATCATCAATTCTACCTACGAAGAAATGTTCTGAACTAAAAGAAGAAAAACATTACATCATTCATACGATCAAGAAAATGGAAACTTCAATAGGTGATGCTATTAATTGCACATTGAGCGAGGCACCGTATACAGTTGGTGACGAACCGAGGTTTCAAATCTTCCTACCTACACGTTTTGTACAACTTCTTCAAAATGAAGATCTTCGTGTAGTTCAACCCGGTGCACTCTATTTGGTTTCACACGGACCAAGTGGAAATAACTCTACTGAACTTACAATTCATGTAACACCTACTATTGATTAGTTTGTACATAACATTGTAAATATTTGTTTGTAATTGTTTCTCAATAAATATGATATAAAACAAAAAAAAAATAAAAAGCAACATATTGTAATGTCTTTGTACATTACAATATGTTGCTTTTTTAAAAATTCCACGGAATGACCTTGACCCAATTTTGTGTGATGATAAAAGCAGAAATCTACTTGTGAAGTTCATCAGTCTACGACTACCTTTCGTACCGTACACATCTCGCTCACTCTATTGCTTAATATAAAAACTAAATATGTCTCTCAAAGTCAAGTGTGCATCTTACGATACCAACACCATTACAACTTTTGAACAACTCGAAGATTTAACCAACGAAATGCGAGTTTTACTTACCGGTGGTTATCACTTAACTGTTGATGTTAGTGCTACTAATACAAGGATGTTCACTAAAACAAAATATTGCGATGATGAAATATTTATTTCTACACAACCTACAACTTCTTCATCGCCTACTGGTCAACATAACAACAAGTTCCAAAAATATTACCAATGTTGAATAACTTTTGACAAACAAAACTACAACTAAAGAATCACGTGTTGAATGTGAGTTAATAAAAAGGATGTGATACTTGAATAAATAATCATTTGCTTCTCAGCTCTCACCACGACAAGACCTATTTAAGAAAATGTTGTACAGAATGATGATTCAACTTGATGGAAAAATCTATGGAAAAGATTACAACACTGTTGAACAAATGACTAAAGATATAGATGTATTAGCTAAAGAAGGATACCAAGCTAAATTAATTTTGAAATTTCCTGAAGTACATCCGCTATCAATAGAAGAACTAATTGCTATGGCTAAAGCTGAGAAAGATAAAAAGTCTGAAGAAAACAAAGAGAAACAAACTTCTTAAGTATCAACATTCCTTACATTAGTAAGGTATAATTTTTTAAAACTCTGTTTGGATGACCTTGAAATTATTCCCACCACTTTTCATAGTACATAAAACTCGCTATTCAACACTATACACTCTTATTCTTTCACTGAACTCCGCAGCATCAACATGGAAGAGCAAAAATACAAGTACAAACCTCGTTACTGTTGTGAACAACAGTGTACAGATTTAGGACCAATGATGGTGGATGGGTTAGCTTGTACTAAATGTGAATTCTTCGGATCTTGTTATTGCAAATGCAAAACAAAACAACTACCACCACCGGAATTGCGAACTTTCAAATTTTACAAATCAAGATATTTTCATACATGTTGTCCTCAAAGATGTTTCAAATTTCACCCTCTAGATCTTGCTCATTGTCAACGCACCAAGTCTCATCAAGATGATTTTTGTACACATATGATAAAAAGATGTAAATACAGATCAGATTGGTATTCCGATCCTGTAGAACCATCAAATGTGTAATTTCAGTTTTACACTCTTTTTTAAAACTTCATTTGGATGACCTTGAGATTTCCCCCACCACTAGTTCTAATTTTTATATAATATTAAATCATTCTACTTCTAACACTCTAACTAACAACATGGAAAACAAATTTATCAAGTTTGAACATATAATAACTGACAGGGAGGAGATGGAAGAATTGTTTCAAAACTTACTTTCTATCATTGACAAATATCCTATAAGATGGTTCAGAATTGTAGTTCAATATTTAAATCCTGGTGAATTGTTTTCTTCATCAAGTGAAGAAGATGAAACAACTACTTCGGTTCAAATAATTGAATTAAAAGACGAAGAAGAAGAACTAAACATTTTATTCAATCATAAGCTCAAGGTTCCCCATATAAAAGCCCCCTCCCTAGACAGCCCCCCTCCCTAGACGCCTGCTCAAGGTCACCATTATATAAGCCCCCTCCCTATGCGCCGATCCTCATTCCATCACCGACTCTCCAACAATGAACAACTCTCCATTGGCCCGAATGAATTCTAGTTTTGAAATAAACTCTAAAGATGAGTTACAAGACATTTTTAATATTTTACAAGAACTTGTAGATAATTTTACAACCATCAAAATGAATTTGGAAATAACATACGATTGTCCTATTTGTGATAAGGTTGAAAGTTTAGACGAAGACAGTTTACTAAATCTAACTCCTGTACCATCTGACACTACTGATGGTAATAATGAAGAGCAACATCTTTCCCCCACCACTTCTTTGTAATTCATCCTTTCCCCCCACCACTTCTTTATTTAACTAACATTTATCCCTTTTACTTCTCATTCCGTCTTTGACTTCTGAACTATCAACATCACTTGTTTTAAAATTTCAAACACTAACACAATCATGATGGATATGATGGATGAAGTTCCCTTCGTAACTAGAATGGAAGAGGACAAATTGAAATTAGAAATTAAACGATTGGAAATGGAACAGGAAAACCAACTCGAAATGTTACATTTCTTCAAACTTTTCAAATACATCATCTGGGGACTCTGCATTTACCTTCTCATCGTCGTCAGTGTTTGCATTTACAACTCTGTAATTCATCACAAAAGTTCAACTTGTTTAAACTCTGCTGTTGCACATTAATTGTATGTTCACTAATAAAATTCAAAAGTTACTTCAACCTATCCTACTATCACCAATTAGTTCAACTTGGAACTATTTCTGGTGGTAGTTGGGTAGGCTTTTTTAAAACTTACTCTGGGTGACCTTGACATACTTTCCAGATCCCCATTTATAAATTTGAATTTCAGTTTTAAACTAACTTTTAATTTTGTTCAACTATTAAGAGTTTTGTTAACACCGTCAAATTTCAGTTTTCAACTAACTTTTAATTTATGTGCACTTTTAGTTCAACCCTAGTTACTTTATTCGCAAATTCAGTTCAACCGACCACCAACACTATCGCCATCTCCACCCCAATATTTCAACATCTCTGCCCCCAACACTTGCCCGAACATCTGCCCGTAGGGGCAGCTGCCCGAACATCTGTTCGGTTTTAAAAATATAAAAGAAAAGGTAAAGGAGTGGGGGTGGCGCATGCTCACCAATGCAAAACTAACTAAGCTTTGAGGTTAGAATTATCCATGGCGGCCGCCATGTCTGCTTCAGTTTCAACACATAGAGTCGGCGACCGGTTATTGGTCTAAAGGAGTGGGGGAAGGAGTGGTGGGGGGAAGGTTGCCATTTTATAAGCCCTCTCCCTAGGCGACACTTCTCATTCGATCGCCAACTTTCAAACGAGAAACACCTCTCCCATGGCACGAATCAATTATCCCGCTATCACCAACTACTTCAACTTAAAACTATTTCTGGTGATAGTTGGATGGAATTTTTAAAAACTTACTCTGGATGACCTTGACGTATTTTTCCACATCCCAGTTATAAGTTTGAATTTCAATTTTCAACTAACTCTTAATTTTTGTTCAACTGTTAGAGTTTCGTTAACACCGACGAATTTCAATTTTCAACTAACTTTTAATTTTATGCTCAAATTCACTTCACCCTAACGCCAACACTATCGCCATCTCCATCCCAACCTATATGGCATAAAATATAACTACAGCATCTCATATATACCCTCTAACCCCCACCGGAAGCTATGTGACATGGCAGCTGGCGCCAGCTGCCGCGTCACGTGGCTCGGTGGGCACGTGGTCGGTTTTAAAAGTGACCAAAACACACTACTAGTGTCCCACACAAATATTTCATTCTACGTAAGGCATTTGATTGCGTAAACATTATTAGCAAAAAATCTACGAATGATCAATCCATTAATGTTAAAGCTAAAAATTTCATGTAGTTAAAATTGTTATTGGCATCTTGACTTTTACTGACCTTCCAAACTCTCATTCAGATGCTCAAATTAATTAGTAAGGAATTATTTGTGCGTCTAAAGAAGGAATGAGAACTACGATAAAAATGTAGAAGATTGATACATTTAAGGTATTTTTATGGCAATTGCCATGTTACATGTATGATGAAATTTCAGTCAATGAATTCAGTGCACAACAAATTTAACAGAAAAATAATAGATTAGGGTAGCAGTACCAATCAGTAAATTTAACGCCCATTATTTACGTGCAAAGCGATAAATATATTAATTTCCGTATCCATAATCCTACGAGTGATAATAAAACATATCGGCTTAACCTGTATATAAAATAGGAAAATAACAAAACCGACCTACTTCCTACTTTTAAAATTATTTAAACTGATCTCTATTTATATTGGTAGAGCTATCCCAATCGTTGGCTAAAAATGTGCTTTTCAAGAGGATTATTTCTGTTTCTGATCAGACTTATTGGTTGTTTTCAGTGTAGGAACAATCTTATATTGTTTCCTAATACACCCCGAAATTTTATATAGGTATAATTTAGTGACACAATAGTAACGTTCATTTTATTCATTTGAACTTTTCAAAAACTTTCTAATGTGGCGTTGCATTAAAGAAATACTAAATAGGAATAAAGCGATGAGATGAGAGTTTTAACACCAGACAATCTTATTTAAGCTCAACAGTCGGAGCTGTTCGACGGAAGATAAATCCCTATTTAGTTAAATTATGACTTCAGGGCTAAGCAACGTGTATTTTAGTATTATTAACATGTATTATTTTACAAGGGGCTTAAAACAAACCTGTATGAACCTATATCTCATATATGAACATCTATTATGGTAATGCCACTTGTATTTCAACGGGGAGCGTCTCTACTTCTGATGGAAAATATAATCTTCTTTTCTAGCATTACATGTCGGATGTTTTAAATAATCCTTTCTTTAAAATGTTTAACCAGGTTAATGGTTTAATGGTTTAAATGAATATACCTAAAGATAATGGACTGAGGTAAAATAACACTCAATGAATAAGTTTTGCGTTTGTCTAGATAAATGTATACATTAAATGTAGTAAACCATTCATATTGTTCCCTCAGTGGACTGGCACTACAGTAAGACGAAATTTTATGTCTTACATTGAAATTTTACCTCAAATAGAGTTGAAATTTTTTTAGAATTGACATTATAAAATAACTCAAACCATTGCTTATTGGTGACCGTATTTCAAGAACTGTAGACTAATTTCCATATATACCAATATCATAAAGTGTTGGGATAATAACGGTGGAAGTAACAAAATAATTCTTTTTTTAACTAAACAAATAAATGGCGAGGAATTGTTATTTCAATTCTTGGATTCCGTCGTGACGCAACTCATACTAATTGATACCCTCCTACTCAATACTTGACTTTCTGTTCCTTCGTTATATATAACGAGGATTCCTGATTGAACTTCAAATGAAAATAGATCATTAACTGATATTAGAAAATATAAAATGAACAATTTCAAATCTTCAATATAACGTTATAAATACTTTACATAAGATATGTTTTACAACAAATTTTATATGTTAGTATTGCACTGGATTTTTTTAAATTTGCATCTGAATTTATTCAAAAAGTTAAATGAAAATTACTGTTCAGTTTTAATAGAAACGTCTATCAACATTGAGGGAGGAAAATATAACATGGAAATTTCATCCCCTCGTTATTCCCCCCTAAAACCAACACATAACTAAAAAAAATCAAATACGGAACCCCAATTGTTGTGATTTTTTAATTTTACTTCCAAGACTTTAATACTTGTAATTTTAAGACTTTCTTATTATTTTAAATTTATTCTAAACTTTATAGTTAGCGAGCTACAGATATTTGAAGTTTGTTATTAGTACCATAAGAAAAACACTAGGAAAACTTTAATTGCCTATACCTCCAAAACCATTTCCTGAACCAAATTAATAATAATAACACATATTTTAGAATTGAAATGTTTTAAAATGATGTTTTAACATATTTTTATAGAAAAAAAAATTATCCATCAGCCATATTGGAATTTAGCTTATTAGGAAGTAAATGGTAATTTCCATGAGTGAAATGTCCTTAAACATCATTTAAGACATTTTCATAATTGAGTAAAAATTTGGCTGTTAGTATTTGAATGTGTTGAGTTACGGATAGGGGTGACAAGGTAGTTAATGAGTGGATAAAACTTCCTCTCCCAACGTTGATAGACGTTACAGCAAACTGAACAATAATATTTTTTGAATAAATTGAGATGAAAATAAAAAATAAATAAAATACCCTGTATATTAATATTGATCTAATTTCAGTTTTTTGTTTTTCTGAACCAAACAGATAATTATAATGGGTCATGAGAATTTATACAACCACAAATGGTGAGTCTGGTATTATTTCATCAACTTGCTGAAGTAATTCAGCTGTGGCATTTGCAATAGCATCCCAAGCCTGCTTAATATTCTAGGGTGCTGCTGGTTATACTGGGACGCTTTAATTATACAACTAACCCACAAATACATAACCGATGGTGGCACAGTTGGGGCCAGTATAATAATGTTTCAATAAAAAATTACAAGAAATTTCAAGATAATATTAGAATAAGAAAAAGTTGACAGAAACATTCAGAGTCGTCTTGACATTTGGGCTAATACCACAGTTGGTTACATTTTATTGTACTTCAATTCCATAAAAATCTAGTTTTTGAGGAGTAGGCCATGATTTACTCTATCAAAGGCCTTGGAGATATCGTCCAGAATACCAGCACTGAGGCCCGTCCGACATGTGGTGAATTGGCGTGTTAAGAGGAAGGGCAATACAAAAGTAATCTCAAACTCTCTTGACATGTCATAGCTGATTAGGCTTTTTGATATAAAGGTAAAATCTAAAATTTTAACTCCTTGAAGTTTTAGAGAATTTAAAATTAAATGTGAGTAAGTAACATAAAGTTGGTGTCTGAGTGTCTTAAAAATTTAATAGTTTTTAGTTATTAGACGTAATATAATATTGTACTTAAAAAACACAGTTTAATTATATTTAGTGATTACATATAATAGTGATTATATAGAGTAATACTAATAATACTAATAATTCAAAACAAAATGTTTTTGAACAACAATTGTAAAAAATATATAAATTTTTGTAATTTTCACTTTGTTTGAATTTTAATACATTTACTACAATTATAAACATAACAATCCTAATCTATATGATTACCATATCAGGTTATCAATAGTTTAGTAAGTAATATCCTGTAATATAGTACGAGTAGTGTCTGTAGTGATGTATTTCCCACAAGATCGAAATATAGTTTGTAGATTTTTCTTAAACTTTGCAATTGGGAGTATTTTGGTCCAAAATAAGTTTGAAAACATCCTAAACCTAAAAAAATAAATTTTATGTCTAAGACTAAGTTTCAAAATTTTAATTTTTAACATTTGTCTTATTTGTAGCCATCAAAACAACGAAATAAAATTTGTAATAATAAAAGAATACTACTTTCAGACATTGGTGTGAAACATCTGTCACCTGTGAAAAGGTGTAGAGGGTGGACACACCAGAACCTGATTACCATGATACTACCGGGTGTCCATAAAATATTCATCCTGTTTTAAAAACATATATCTCACTTAATTTTTGTTCCACGACACTGTGAGTCACATGCGATTAAAGAAAATTTTTCTAAGTTTTATGAGCATGTTTAATGTTGATTGTTACGTTTTTTGTTTACTTTTATATGTACAAATGAAACAACATAATTGTTTTTCATGAAATGCCTAAAATTTGAAGAAAGAATAGCTCCGAGAAAGGATTCGCGTTGCAGTGACAACAGTAAGCCGGGATATGCTTACCAACGTTTGGGCAGAGTTGCAACATAGACTAGAAACGTGTTTCGCTGTAAACGGGCAGCATATTGAGCAACTTTACTGTTATAAAACAAAACTTGAGAGATTTATCTTTCAATTCATGCATTTTGTAGTAGTGGTTATTTATCTGTAAGTTCAATAAAGTATTTTAAAACATGATGAATATTTTATGGACACCCGGTATAACAAAAGCGAATGAAAACCAACGAGCAAGGCTCGGTTAATTCTGTACCAAGCACTTACTGAACTCACTGATCTCCACTTATTGAAAGATTTATACTGATTACAGCTTTGTGTGGAATGGCCCTTTAAAAAACATGTCATACATTTTATTTAATTCGCAAAGAAAATAATGTTTTGTGGTTTTGGTTCCAGAATTTACTTGGCAGAAATAAACGTCAGGATTGTTGAAAAAGGTAACAACGTCTGGTGGGAGGGGTTTGATTAAATTCAGTGGTTGTAGTGATGTGGTTGCTCCAAAGCGTAAACTATTTAATCCTTTCATTTCCCCCTCCTAAACACTTACCCCAACAGACTTCGACACGTACAACGAAATCAATCAAAATACTCTCCCTGTTATTGCGCATTAAGATAAATTATTGAAACCTCAAATTTGATGTTTGAATTGTGATTTCACAAACTATAATTTATCAATTTAAAGTCATTAAAATGTTTCATGTTATTTTAGAAAAGAGAGTATGCACTCTTGATTTGTAAATTCCAGTCAATAATATGAATCAATCAGTATAAACACTTTTTTGATGATTATGGTGCACAAGTTGATATGCATAACGGTTTTTATTGTACTTTTTAAAAATGAATGAATTAAATAGTTATTCGAGAAAACCATTAGGACCAATGGTCCTTTTTAGCCTTTTATCAGATAAAACACTAACTTAAACATAATAACAAATTGCAGTTTTTACAAAAATTAAAAATACATTTATGGGTTTGATCAGGTAGGACAGTGAGTTTCGATGGCGAAAAGCTGTGATTATGAATTATTTATTGAAGACAATTTTGTGGTGATTAATTAGAAACATTCATGATTCATAACAATTCAATTCAAAAAAATTAAATTACGACGGCCCGGAACAAGAAGTTTTCAAGTGTTTTTATGAAAGAAATAAAAATAATAACAAATAATAAATAGTCCAGAAAACGCTAAATTGCTTTAAATATACAACTCTACTTTCCCATCGTCTGTATACACAACATCAAAAAGCAAATGCAACAAACCATTACCGACAAAAATGAAATATTTCAAGGAAACATGTTAATAGATGAGATGGTGTGTAAAAAAGTAAACGGTCATAATTTTAAAAATATGTCATTCTGGATTCGTGTTGGATTAAATCACAAAGTAACTTATCCCCAGTTTTAGAAGAAACTACTAAAAGGGTGCCAGAGCGGTGCATACTGGAGGGCCCGCTGTGTTACACATGGTGATGTGTGTCTAGCACTGCAGTGTGTCGCCAGAAACAAACCACTTCAGTCCTTGGTCATGAAGTGCGTCATGGATGAAGAGATAGGACCCTCCATTGTATCGGGCAATCCCCATCACGTCCTGCGTCTCGTGTCTATCGGTGTTAGGCAAACTGAGTTTCTGGCACTGGAGAACTGGTTCAAAAGCTCTGAGGGCAAGTCTCCGTTTACCAGTTTTGACCGCACAAATCACAAACCAGATAAAAATAAACGACATTGTGGGCCACAAAGAAACTAGTGAAAGCCCGTTAGGTGTCCAACAATAATGGCAAGGTTAAGCAAGCAGTGAGCAGCATGGACAGAATTAATTTATTTATTCCCCTGCTTAGGACCTATGGTGCTGTAAAGATCAGTGGTAGAAGGTGTTTAAATCCTAAAGGAGGCGAGTGAAATGTTCTTCCTTTAGAGTATATTGCTAAGAGAGAAAAAATAAATAAAAAATAAACCTCCAAATGCCGTATTGGAAGGCCCTCCGGAGATTAAGCTTTTATCATCCAGTCAGCTGTTTGAGGCCAAAAACCCTCACCCAAATCTGGCCCTTTCACCTTGCTCTTGCAAATGACTGGATGCCAAACCTACGCTGGCGTCATGTGCAGGGTTTGTAGGATCACAAACTTGGACAAATGAGCCGCTAAGGTGGTCTGTGATAGACCACCTTAGCCCCCAGGATGACGTCTCCTTTAACTGGTTAAAGGTTCAGGCCTATACATGAAGGCTTTCACCACGGTTCTTGAGACTGCACCCGGTGGTTGAAGAGGCGAGAAGTGTTGCCGCCCCAGACAAGCGAGTCTCTGATGAGGACAGTGACATAGACTCTCCCACTGAGCCACCTGAAGTCGTTGAAGCTATAGATCCAGTGAGACACGTTAAGTCTCAATTTCTCATTTTGAAGTGCGCGAAAATAATCATGAAATGCTTCTAAAAAGAAGCTTTTGAAGATTGTAGTCATCGACCATAGCAATTTAGTTTTGAAGAAGAGTCCAACCGGCTTCAAAACTGGTGATTTCAAAATGTGATTACTTACAACTACATTGTGCGTTTTAATAACACAGTCTCTGAGTGGTCCAAGTGCCTTCATGCTCTATGAGCACCGTCTCTGCTAGTGAATTGGGCGGTCCGCTTTTACAAATGCGGACAGGCAAGATACGACCGTAAAACTTGGAACGAAACAGGGTATTGTTTCCTCTGCAGTGAACTGAAGTCGGAAGGTGCAACTGCATGAGTAAGCCATGTCGCTGGTTTCGGGGCGTGCCACATTATTTTATTCTCGCTTTCTGAAAGGCTAAACAAGCCGAGTGGCAAAATCCAAAAAAAAAAAAAAAACGTTTTCGTTACTCTACATAAAAAACACACAACACAAAACATATACTGTTATCTGCTTTAGTCTAAACTTTTCCCTGTAAAATGAAAACAATGCAAATTCATTTTTCTTATTTCGAAATTTCATTGCCATGTCAAACTTAAATCTTCTCAAATATATTTTACCTGACATGAGTAGTGGGGTTTTGCCGGTTCTGGCCCATTTCAAGGCCAAGCGGTTCGAACCGGCAGGTGTGGTTGACAGTGATGGGTGTGTTTTGTAAGTGGGTCAAGGCCATCCGGAGGGAGTTTTAAAAAAGCGGAGCCGCGAGGGGCTCAGTCGGGGCGGGGACTCGGGACGGGTCGGATCGGAGCGGGAGCGGCGGGCGGAGGGAGGGGTTTTTTTTATTTTTTCATTTATTTATTTTAATCGAACCCCATCAGTGATCGTAGAATAGCCTCCACGTCGTTTGCGGCAGTAGTGGTCACCGCATCGCTCTGTACCGGGCGGGAGCAGGTGTTCGTTGTAGGCGTGGAGGAATTGTCTGTGGGACTTGGTGCAGTGTTAGCAGTAGTCTCCGTAGTGGAAGTCACTTCAGGGGACTGCACCGGTGAACCCTGTTGTGTGTCCATGGTTGCAAGAGAGAGAGAGATGAGAGCTTTTAGGTGTTTACCGTGTGAGGCGATAGAGAGCAATGAGACACGAGTCGGAGGATTTCCGATGATATAGACCCGGTAAGATGGTGAAGAAGAAGAACTGGACGGGACCGTCAATAGGCGTGAGAAGAGGGAAATGTTGGTACTTCACCATGTCAGTCAAGACTGTCTGTAGAATAGTATCAATAGTACAAGTGTTGCCAAGGTGAGGTGGTGCAAAATACAAAGGGTGAAACCTGAACCGTTTCTTAAGTCTAGCCACCGTACTACGCGGTTTTGAAACTGCAGGTGTAGAATGCTGTTGTAAAATATGTTTTGTGCGCAAAAGTTTCAGCTGTAAAGTGTGGGAAGCCATGATTTTACATGTGAACCGCTTGAGAGTAAGCCGGCAAATGGTCAGCGGCCGCGATTGTGTCTGAATATATAGAAACTAATTAGCATATAAAGCGGAAACACATTTTAAAGTAACAAGCGTTAGTTATAAAAGCGTCAGAGACCTACGGATAGTACCTCACCCGACCGATGCCGCCACCGAAATGGCATGCGCGCGGCGGCAACCCCCCTTTTTATGCGATCGATGAGTCACGTGCGACGCCCCTCCAACCCCCTCCAATCCCCTCCAACTCCCTCCCCGAGAAAACCGCATAAAAGAGCGAGGTTTGCGGGAGCTCGGTTATTTGTCAGTCGGCCGCGGCTACGGTCACAAGAGTCGGAGGAAGAGACGGATAGTTTAAGAAAAGTATCGGTAATAGCGGAAGTTAATTAATTAATTATTCAGTTGTAGGATTGCGAGTATCGGGCTGTGGATAAGCAAGTGGGGCCGCAACTGTGATTGATCAGGTAACTACCGTATCATAGCAATAATTGTAATATTAGACGGTAGTAAAGTGTATAAGGTGCAGGTGTGCAAGAAATGCTCCGTGCACGATGAAGTAGGATTACGATACCCATGTGTAAGGCTTAATCTTATGGTGTAGTGTTAACTATAATAGTAGCCGGTTGTAAAGTGTATAACCTGCAGGTGAGCAAGAAATGTCTCTTGTACTGTAGCAATAATCATATTAGTAGACGGTTAGCAAGTGTATTATCTGCAGGCGTGCAAGAAATGTCTCGTGTAATGTAGCAATAAGTATAATAGTAGACGGGTGTAAGGTGTATTACCCGCAGATGTGCAGGAAATATCGCGTGCACCATTGCACAGGTAAATCCTGTAGTGTAGCACTAACTATATTAATATGACCGAGAAGTAGCGGTTAGAGTTTAAGTGTTGTTAAAGTAAGAGAGTAATCTGCATAGTAAGGAGGAAACAGGTGTGTAAGAATGGAACCTGCAAATAATCAGTGTGAGTTGCCTGCACGCGATGTTAATTAGCATACGTAGTTTAAACAAAAATGGAAAATAGACGCGAAAATAAAAGTGTGATTTATAAAATGATTGTTGTAGTGTTAAGAAATAGTGTAAAAAAAAATTAAAATGTTAAGTGTTAAAAATAAATCATATGTTATAGTACTATGTGGTATAAACTCACGGATCTGTTGTTTACCGCTGGGGTGTCAGCCCTCTATATGGGCGGCGCGCGAGCTTTCCTTCGTTTATATGCACGCGGATGGTTACTCATGCATGACCCCCCCCCCCCTTCCGGACCGGGACCGGAACCGGAACCCCCCCCCCTTCCGGACCGGAACCGGAACCCCCCCCCCTTGACGTCACAACGTCTTAGGTGTAGCGTGTAAGAAGTACCGACCAGGCCAAGGATTATGTGTGCATTTGCAAACAATAGTCTATTGTATGTTAAAAACAAGTTGCGTGTACCGGAGGTTTACTTCCGCTGCAACTATAATTAAGCGTCGGAAGAGGGTGGATAACAATCGACGATAATTATGCTGTCACGCGATGGGGAAAGCTGCGGATGTAATTTGATGCTATCAAATGCAAATCGAGAGGTACAAGGCTCCTACTTGTCAGCGGATGTAATTTGATGTTATCTAATGCAAATTGAGAGATACAAGGCTCCACCTGCGTTTTGCCCGACCCACATGTAACAAAGCACATCCGTTTGGAATTTTCCATTGACGTTGCTGGAAGGTTCCATACCCCCTTAAACCCCTACCGCTGCCCCCACCACTCTGCGAACCGAGAACTACCCCGACGACTATTGCCGCCGCAGTTGGGCTCGGAACTCCGGACGCGGCAGTCCGACCCAACTCAGAGGGCAACTCAAATGTATAAGCGGCCGATATATATTTGAGTTACTCTTGTTGTTAGGCTATTACTATTTAATATTTGTTGTGTGTGTGTGTGTGTGTGTGTCTATGGTTTTTATGCAAAGCGTTATTTGGTTTTAGTCTTAAGATGTGTTAGTTGTAAGGTTTAACTTGCGCATTGCGATGTTAGCATTAAGGTGTGTTATGGTATTATTTATGTTTAAGAAATGTGTTTTTTAATTTTAAGTATTGGGTTATGGTGTGTGTGTGTGTGTGTGTGTCCATGTCTGTGTTTATCTGTGTACTAATAATTTTTTATATTCCACAGCTAGCTGTTAGGATGGGTAGATTAAATTAAAATGTAAATGTAAATTAAAGAAGTTCGATTGAACTTCATTAAATATGGGTGGGACATGCGCGTTGTGCCCTAGGCAGCGCATTTTTTTATTGTTTTTGATTTTTGTTTTTGATTTTGGTCAGGCAAAAATATGATTGGGTGGGTTTAGATTAAGGGTGGGAGGTTAGAGTTGCGTCTTGCATTACCTGTTCCAGAGTCCCTATTGTAAAATTGGAATGGTCAAGTCCAGTGCCCAGGCCCGAGGCTGGCCGCCCGTATCACAGACTACCAAACTGGATCGCCACGTGCGTGCGGGCCAAAAATCGGGATCCCTAGCAAGACGTAACTTTTTGGGTTGGGATTGGGAGTGTTTGAGGAACACAGGGTGGTGGAGACGGTCCTGGCCGCCTCCATCACCTTGGATCATTATTATTTTTTGGTGACCTTGACCTCAATTCACTCATGCATAACCCCCCCCCCCTTTCGAACCGGAACCCCCCCCCCCCCGAGGTCACTTTCACTTGTTGCGTGTGCTGTGTCACTATTTATGCGAGGCCGACTAACGGGTCTGTTTATTCTGGTTCCAGCTGCCAACGCTGCCGCATCAGAGCCATGTCGACTACTACCACCACTACTTCTACAACTACAAGTACCACTACTACGTCTGCACCTATTGCACCGCCTGTACCGACGAAGAGACTTCGCCTGAAGAATGTGCCGGACCACATGTTGCAGCGGATGGACACACCGTCTTCCTCGTCCAGAACTCCTGCTCCGGCAAACATTCTTCTTCAAGCGATGACTGTTCTTGGGAGCATCTTCTCACCACCTCCGTCACCAACGAACGCGGGGCAGCCTCCAGAAGACCGGTCTGCCGCAATGGGCCCACCGCAGAAGGAGGTGCCTGCAATGCCACCACCGCAGAAGGAGGTAACGGATGTCCCAAGAACTGCTGAGCCTCTTCGTCCGGATACACCTTTACTACTCAATTCTATTCACTCTTATATTTCCTTGCCACCATTAATCACGCCTATTCCTGAATCTACTCCTTCTCGTCCTATCATTCCTGTTTTAGAGCGAAAAAAGAAGCTTTTCAAAATTGCTCCTTCAGAGCGTTATCAATTATTAATGAAAGAGCGACGCAGGGCATTTAAAAATCCGCGTAAATGTCCTGAAGTGCTCTGTAAGGGTCTTAAAAAAGGATTAGTTTGTGGTAAGAAATGTGTTTTAAACGAAAAGTATTGCCGTTTACATGTCGTGAAACACATTTCTGCGCCACAACTGACTGTGGTCTCCCACAAGTCTTACCCTCCCACCAGGTTGAAGAGATTGAAGGAAGGTTTGAGGTACTTTTTTGTAAGTAGAACGGATAAGAGCAATAGAATTGTAATAGGGTGTAACGGCTATAAGTGGGTAATAAAGCTCTCCGTACCTCTTAGAACCAAAAAAGCGATCAATACACTTGATGCGAAAGACTTTCTCTTCAAAGGTGAGGATGGTTGGACTAGGTGGGGGCGAAGTAATTATTAGAAAATCTTAGCTTTTTTCCAAATTCCAAATTGTTGGCAAAAAATAATGGGAGAGAAACCAGCGCTATGATAAGTGCGCTGCGTTTCTCTCCCATTATTTTTTGGCCGCTCTAAGTCCCGTGACCTACTTTCATGTGACCTTGACATTGACCCCCCCCCCTTATGGACTGGAACCCCCCCCCCCCCCCCCGCCGCTGATTTTTCATTGACTTGCCTATATAAGAGTGTGGCGGTTTGTGTTGGAGCCATTCCTTGCTAATAATAGTTAGGGCGAACATGTCTCCCCGAGATGTTCCAATATTTTATAATAAATGTACAAAGATTGGAGAAGTATTGGAGGTGGACGAAGAAAGCGACGAAGAAAACAATGAAGAAATTGAAGTGCCCTTGTTAAGTGAAAATGTTGTTACAAGAATATTTTTGGATATTAATTCTCCAATGGATATTATAGGAAGGTTTGTAATTGAAGCTATGACATGGATAGAAAACGGAAGATTAGTGAACATAGCATCTCCAATTTTAGTTGATGATAGACCCACCTTTGGTGTATATTGGCGTAACATTGATCTGTTATGGCTATGGGCGGAGGCATATGTGGAGTATTTGCAATTAGAAGAAAATGTAGGGTTTAATCATTACTTTTCGGCTTTGGTTTTAAACTACTAATTTTTTAACATCCCACTAAAAAATCATATCCCCCCCCCCCTTCAAATTTTTACTGTACTGGCGAACGTTATAAAAGCAGCTATCACATGTGTTTGCTCATTATTTGTCTTGTTGCTATACGTTAAACATGTATAAGAGACTGGATTCGTTTTTTGCTGAGCACACAGAAGTTTGGCCGCTATTGTATAGGTTATTTTTGAAAATTGAACAAAACATAATGAGGGATATGGGCATGGGGGTTAGTGTGTTTGTGTACCGTCGTGATGCGTACAAAGTATTGTGTGCATGTCGAGTAAGGATTGAAGTTTTAGAAATACTGTTTCCATGGATGCTGCACGTACGTAATCTTGTAGAAGGCATGAAGATAGAGGTGGAAGTGGTTGCAATGCAATACAAGCTGTCTGCGGAAGAGTAATTAGAGCAAAACAAGTTACAAATTTTTATAATTGACCCCCCCCCCCCCCTTCCAGTCTCCTATATATAAGCGAGGGTTCCACACAATCCTGTTCATTTTTCGTGTAACTGTTACTGGAGCCACATGTTCTTCTTTTAAACCATGTCTCCGAGAGATACCACTTTTATTTACATCACTGAAATTGTTATAGATCGTGAGATGGCAGAAGATGAAGAAGTAGAGCAAGAGGTAAATATTACGTTTGGACAGTTTTTGGAAGAAATAGTTGGAGAATTTTTAAATTTAAATGAACAAATGAACAATGATATTGGACCCGCTTCAAATTCAAATGTATCCTTTATGCACCAACCGGAAGAATTAACAGAATCTGAAGGTGAAGAAGAACAGCAGTCACAACTCTGGAATGCCGCTGCCCATGTTATTGATACTCCGCAACATGAGGAAACAAATTTGGAATAAAAATGGTGGGGGGAAAGATGAGGTAGTAGGCTATTTAAACGGTAGTCTGGCATGAGTAAAAATCATTTGAAAATGGATGAGCGAGCGAGAATGTACAAAGTGTTTTGTGAAGAGTGTGATAGAGTGTGGGTACCACCGGTGAACTCCTTCACATATTATTTTCCACTTCTGGACATAGATGATTGTAAGAAAATCCCAGACATTGGTTATAAGTTTGAAAAGGCTGGAATTCTAATTAGTGTTCATGAAAAATTCCATAATGAATATTCAAGGAAATTAGCATTTGATTTCATGTTGGAAAATGAAGATCTTAAATCTTGCGACTATCCTTATTTTCTTTATAACCATCTTGTTAAAAATGGTGCTAGCGTGACCGTTGAAATATGTATTCGTCATTTTTGGGACAACCGGTAAAGTGGTGGGGGAAAGGGGATAAATATGATGTAGGAGTGAATTTAGTTTTATTTTTACAAGAGCAGCCAACTACGATGCAACGTCCAATTTTGTATCATACGCTTATTTCTGATGCAGAAGAGGAGACCAGAAGGAGAAGAAGTGAACAATCAAGACAAACCCAGGCCAATATCAACATTGAATATTACAGACTTCAATTTCAAATTCCCGGAATGCGACTTGGAGAAAACCGAGTGAAAACTGTCCACGTAGCCGCTAGTTACATAAAACATTTAAAGCTACTATTGGAAGAAAAAAAATCAAAAATTAAACAATTGGAAAATGAAAACAATAAAATGAAGAAAGAACTGTTAAGTTTGAAAAATGTGTGTAGTAATGAAGGTGTGGTTGAAGAAGGTGAAGAAGAAGGAAATGAAATATTAGGATTTTAAGTTAAAAAACATAAAATGATAAAAAAATAATAAAATTAAAAATGTAAAAAAAAGTAGAGGTAGAATAGAGAGCGGGGAATAGATCACTTTGTGGCAATGGAATAACATGTCACTTAGTGCTCTATTCCCCGTTCTCGCGTTAATATTGCTTGGCCTTGACCTATAAAATAGTAGTAGGGATAAGTTATTTAAGCGGGTGGTAGGCAGTAAAACAGTTTAGTACGAATGTTACTCTCATCTACAACACGATGGATAGTCTTTTTGTTATTTGTTTGAGAAAAATAATTTGTGATGATTTCTTATTTAATCACATAATAAGATCAGGAGAATGTGTTATTCCCAATACGGTTAGAAATGCAATACACGAGTATCGAAGAGAACATTATGGATTTGGCATTATTGTTGCTTATAAATTTGCAGATGGGACCCGGCTTTGTCCAGATTGTGCACGAGCAGCTATAGATGATTGGGACGAATTTGAAGTTGAAGGAGGGTACGTTGACCATCGTGTTAAAGCACCGCTAATAAGATTTGTAGCTATGCGGGAAAGATGCACAATCTGTGCACAGGTCTTATGTAAATTTATTAGGTGTAGAACATACTAGAGTAATGGTATGGAGGAAAGGTCTAACTAAAAGTAGTGGGGGAAAGAGTAGTGGGGGAAAGAGTAGTGGGGGTATTGGTTATAAATGTTGCTTGGTAAAGGTTGATTTCATTACTGTCGCAGAATAACTGGAGTAAAGATGTCTTTTCACATGGAGATAAAAACTTTTAAAATTGTCGATGAAGATTGGACATTTGTTGCAAACTTTATAAGATCGAAAGAAGATGATGGAAGTTTGATGAAAGTATTTTGCTACATATTAGAAGGGAAAGATGAACAAGTGGTAAAAGATTATTTAACAAACAGTCAAATATCAACATCCAGCTCGCAATTCATTAAATTTCTAAAAGACAATAATGTGAATGCAAAATTGGAAGTTTGGTTTTTTGTTTAAACAATATGGTGGGGGAAAAATTGAAATGGTGGGGGGGGGGGGGAATTGTGTATAAAAGAGGGTTAAAACACAGTAGGAGGTTCATTTATTTGCTAAAACTCTTAAGAAGAACATTGTGGGAAAATAGAGTGAACCAGTGGAAAATTCAACCCCTTTAAAAAGTAAAGGAAAACAAATAACACATCCAAAATTGAGTGCTTTAGGTAAGGAACGGTGTAGGAAAGAAAGAATGGCGTTCCATCAATTGCAACTCATAGTGCCTTCATTGAATGTGTACAATACCAGGATACAAACATTGATGGGTGCAAAGAAATATATTTTGGAACTGTTGGACAAAATTGAAGTGTTAGAAAACAAACTGAAGACGAATAAAACTTCTGGTGTATGGAATTCGCCTAGTGAAATTCCTGTTTTAAAGATCGAGCCTAATGAACTTCCTGATACTTGTGCGTGGAATGCATTTCATGAACCTGATGAAGACTCTCCTATAAAGTATGAACCTCCTGCTGTGTAAAGATGACGGGTAACAAAAAATTAAAAAAAAAAAATAAAACAGAAAAAATACAAAAAAATTAGATGTAGAATAGAGAGCGGGGAATAGATCACTCTGTGGTAATGGAATAACATGCCACTTAGTGCTCTATTCCCCGTTCTCGCGTTAAGTTTATTTGACCTTGACCTATAAAAACATGGAGGGGGAAAGTGTTGTGGTGGGGGAAAGTGGATAAATGAGGTTCGACACGTTGTTGTACTCATTCCGCTCATAATATTCTTGTTTCTCACATCTCGCAGTAGAATCAGAATCATGGCAAGTGGAGACAATGTTTTGGACCTTACTACAACAAAAAAGGATGAACAACGTTTGAAAGTCCCGAAAAGTCATTTTAAAGAGTCGGCTCAGGTAAGAGAGGCGAGAATAAGACAAAAATACTACAAACTGCAAAGGCTAATACCAGGAGTGCGATTGGGAGAATCAAGGACTAGAACTATCGATATGGCCGCCGACTACATCAATCAACTACTTATTGAGTTAGCCATAAAGAATGAAAGAATACAGCAGTTGGAATATGAATGCAAAAGAATTCTACTACAAGAAGATGAAGAACCTATGAACTGTGTAATGAAAGACAGTCAATAAAGAAGAAGTGGAAGAAGCTACAAAATTATTTAAAATTTTATGTGTTAGTAAAAACAATTGGTTATTAATGGGACTTGATATAAACAGTGATGAGGTTAAAAAAAAAAAAAAAAAAAAAAAACAATAAAACAATAAAAAAAAATTGACATTTAATAATTGGCTGCTAATTTGGACTCACATTAGAGAGTGGGGAATAGATCACTTTGTGGTAATGGACTAACATGCCACTTAGTGCTCTATTCCCCATTCTCGCTTTAGGAGGTGTTGACCTTGACCTATTAAAATAGTCATATAAGTAGCTACACAAGAGAGTCTCCTTTATTCATTCGGAATGGCTCCCGTGGATAACACTGACTATCCTAGGAAACCTATTTTTGAAATATTATATAAAATTCAACAAGAAGATCTCGGCATGGGAGATTCGGATGACGACAACTCAGAAGTGGAAAGTGTTGACAGTATGGAAGAAGAATTAACAAGTGAGGCACCTGAAGATGTGCAAATAGACTTGACAGAGAATGAATACCCATCACCATTGGAATTTGAAGATGTCCATCATGAAACTCCAACATCTAGTCACGATCCTGATGTAGAACCAATACGTCAAAGATTGGTTTTCTGCGCAAGACGATTATTCCCGTCAGATAGCGAAGAAGAAGAAGAAGAAGAAGAAGATTAAAATTGGAGGGGGTAAGATGGCATAAAAAGGCGGTATGAAGAGGACGCGTTTCATTTACCTGTTAAATTTCAAAGGGTAAACATCGCTAAAATGCATCGTTGTGAGATATGTTTAGAGACTTATGAAGATGAAATATTGTTAGACATTCATAAGGAGTTGTATCACAATAGAAATGAAAATTTTACAGTAAGAGAAAATAGAAACATATCTACAGAAGAAGTAACAGCAGGACCATCTAATACACTACCAAGTTTAAGTATTCACGCATTACCCGGTAAAGTGGTGATGCATCACAAGATTCAAAACGAAAATCTGGAATTAGAACAATTTGTTGCTGAAGCTAAACCAATTGTGATCAAGATTTTAAAAGAAGAACTAAAACGATTAAACTTTATTAAATTTGGTTTGATTTTAGACGCCATGTTTATCAATGTAGAAGAAGAAATGTCACCAAGAGGATTTATAACAAAAAATCGAACCATCATGGCTAATTCGGATATTGATTCAATAATAGAAGATTGTTTTGAAGAGATTTTGACGAAAATTCAAGAACACGAAGGAAGAGGATCAGGTTGGAGTCTGGTTAGCGTCGTAGGTATGGACATAAGAGTTCACAAGCATGGTTATGGGCTGATGGGCAGCAGTTATATTGCACTCCCGAAAAGGATCAAAGATACAAAATCATGTGTAAATGTGGAAAATGAAGATATGGAATGTTTTCGATACGCCATGACCTCAAAATTTGTGACACGCCATGCGCAAAGACCTGGCGTCGAATATGAAAACTACAGATATAGATATAATTTTCAAGGTATGTCTTACCCGGTAGGGTTGAAGTGTATTTCAAAATTTGAAAAACAAAATCCCGGAATATCAGTTAACGTATTTGCTTTGGACAGTTCCAATAAAGTTTATCCTTTAAAAGTGGTGAAGAACGAGCTTGCAGATCATACGGACTTGTTGTTACTTACAAAGGATGAAGTGTCACACTACGTATGGATAAAATCATTTGAAAGACTCGTCAACAAGCAGCTATCAAAAAATGAACATAAAAAAGTAATTTGTAAAAGATGTTTTTGTTTTAAAGAAGAAAGAAATGGAGGCCGAAATTGGTTACAAGAACATAAACAACTGTGTAATGAACACTTTGAAGCAAAGATTATCTTACCACCATTAAGTAAATCATACTTACAATTTGAAAAGGTGTTCCATCAGTATCGCATTCCTATAGTGGTATATGCTGATTTTGAATCAACACTTGTCCCTATTGAAGATGAAAATGTTGAAGCAAGGAAGAGTATAAAATATCAAATGCATAAGCCTAACAGTTTTTGTTTATTGGTTAAATCTACATTGGCTGAAGAACATTTAAATGGGTACGGATTAACGTCAAGACCCGTGGTGTACCGTGGTGAAGATGTTGCTGCGACATTTCTTGATCATCTATATGAAATAGCTAGGAATGTAGAAAATTTGTATAGTGATATTGTGCCAATGATACCTATGGATGAAGAAGAAGAAATTCAACATGAAAATGCCACCCATTGTTTTTTATGTAAAAATGAGTTTACTTTGAATAACTACAAAGTTAAGGATCATGATCATCTTACAGGATATTATAGGGGTGCGGCATGTAACGGATGCAACATCAATTACAAGATTCCTAGAAATATACCTGTAATACTGCATAACCTTAGCGGTTATGATGGTCATTTTATAATACCAGAATTGGGGAGAGAGGACGGTGCGATTGATGTTATCGCGGAAACAACTGAAAAGTTTATAAGCTTTAGTAAGAAGATTGGAAATATAAAATTACGATTTTTAGATTCGTACCGGTTTATGCCGTGCAGTTTATCGAGACTTTCAGAAAATCTCAGGAAAGAAGATTTAATAGAAACAAGAATGATTGTAAATAACGATAAATTGGATCTAGTTCTTCGCAAAGGTGTTTTCCCTTATGATTATATCGACAGTTTGGAAAGATTTGAAGAAACCTCACTTCCACCTAGAGAAGCTTTTAAGAGTAAATTATACGAAGAGGACATCAGTGAGGAAGATTATCAACACGCTTGTAAGGTATGGAATGAATTAGGGATGAGAACTTTGGGAGAATATTCAGATTTCTACGTTAAATTGGATGTGACACTATTATGTGACATAATGGAAGAATTTAGGAATACCTGTTTAAAAGCATACGGATTAGACCCTCTTCATTCGTACACAGCTCCCGGACTGGCATGGCAGGCCATGTTAAAAGAAACAAACTGTAAACTTCAACTACTAACCGATATAGATATGGTGTTGATGATAGAGTCTGGTATCCGAGGAGGATTAACGCAAAGTGTAACCAGATATGTAAAAGCCAACAATAAATACCTCCCCAACTATGACGCGTCACAACCAAGTACATTTATAGGTTATTTTGACGCGAATAACCTATATGGATGGGCTATGTCAAAACCCCTTCCATATGATAATTTTAAATGGGTTGATCCAAATTCGATTGATAACATCGCCGATATCCCTAAACACGGAGATACCGGTTACATCTTTGACGTTGATTTTGAGTACCCCGAACATCTTCACGACCACCATTACGACTTGCCGCTATTAGCAAAAACAGAAGTATCTCCGACTGGTAGATGGCCGAAGTTAATGATGACACTCACCAACAAGACGAGGTATGTAGCACATTATTGGACAGTACAACAAGCGTTAGAGATGGGATTAAGAATTACCAAAATTAATAGGGTGTTACAATTTTCTCAATCCTGTTGGTTGAAATCCTATATAGATAACAACACTAGAAGAAGAACTGCAGCGACGTCCAATTTTGAAAAGGATTTCTTTAAATTGATGAATAATGCTATATTCGGCAAAACATTAGAAAACAAGAGGAATCACAAAGATTTAAGATTGGTTAATGATGCAACAAAATTACAAAAGTTGGTCCAAAAACCAAACTTTGCATCTTCAATAATTATTAATGAAAACCTTGTTGCCGTTTCTATGAACAAAATTTCAATTAAGATGGATCGCCCTGTTTATGTCGGAATGTCCATTTTAGACATATCAAAAACTCATATGTACGATTTTCATTATAATAAAATGGTGAAACATTATGGAAGAGAGAACATTGGAATCGCATACATGGACACTGACGCATTCATCTATTGGATTATAACCAATGATATGTATGAAGACCTACGCACTTTTATTTATAAAGATGATTTTGATTTTTCTGACTATCCGCAACACCATCCTAACTACGACAATGGAATAAACAAGAAAGTTTTAGGAAAATTCAAAGATGAAACCAATGGTGCGCCTATGGAAGAGATTGTGGCTTTGATGTCCAAGCTTTATTCGTTTCAACTATACATAAGTGAAAAAGAAGAACATCAAGTTGTGAAGAAGGCAAAAGGCATTAAAACATCATATCTAAAGAAGAATGTACAATTTGAACATTTTAAAAGATGTCTGTTTGAAAATATAGAAACCACAGCAACTTTTAATACGATAAGAAGCTTCAACCATCAAGTTTACAGTGTTAAACAAACCAAATGGGCGCTAAGCTACAAGGATGACAAGAGGCATATCCAGCAAGACAATATACACACTCTTCCCTTTGGACATTATTCATTAACTCCTATCGACCAATAAAACCTGTTCTTCGTCCTTTCACCTACTTCCTTTTTTCCTTTCCGTAAAAAAGAGGGGAGCATGGCAAGCCCAATGCCATGCCCCCTCTTTTTTACACAGCTATTATTCGGCCTTGACCCATATTTGTTAATAATATAAAAGAAGACAAACCAGTCTGAGGATTAGTATTTTTTCAACCGGCGTGGAAACAACATCTAAGAATGGAAGGACTGAAGGATAAGATTGTACATGAACTTCATAAACCGGCAAGAAGAAAATTTCCAAGAAGAAATACAGTTATTAAAGGAATGAACGATCTCTACCAAGCCGATCTCATCGAAATGATACCGCATAGTAAATTAAATAAAGGATTTAAATATATATTAGCGATTATAGACTGTTTTACCAAGCTCGCTGACGCTTTACCGCTTAAGGACAAGAGTGGGAAAAGTGTTACAAAAGCTATGGAAACGGCTATTAAAAGAAATAAACTTGTCATAAAACATTTACAAACTGATGATGGAAAAGAATATTTCAATAAGGAATTTGCAACATTAATGAAAAAATATAACATAAATCATTATTCTACAAATTCGGAAGTCAAAGCTTCGATAATAGAACGATTCAATAGAACGTTGAAAGGAGCGATGTACAAAACATTTTCCAAACGAGGATCGTATGTGTGGTACGATATATTACCGCAGCTTATAAAAGAGTACAATAACAAATATCATCGCACTATTGGTATGAAACCTATCCAAGTAAATAGCGGCAATGCTAAGCTTGTTTTGGAGCGTATTAAAAAAAATACGGCTCCCAAAATTGAAAGATTAAAACCTAAAAAGTTTAAAGTAAACGATAAGGTGCGTATAAGTAAATACAAAGGGGTTTTCAGTAAGAGATATCTACCAAACTGGACTAACGAAGTATTTACAATCTACAAAGTGCAGCCGACAATACCAGAAACGTACATTTTAAAGGACAACAAAGGTGAACTACTTCAAGGCGGATTCTATGGGCATGAACTATTGAAATCAACAGTTGGCGATGTATATCTTGTCGAAAAGGTTTTACAAAGAAAAAAGGATAAAGTTAAAGTCCGTTGGTTGGGATTTGACAAGAGTGAAGATTCTTGGATTCCTACAAAAGACTTGGTATAATACTTTGATAACTCATTATGTGTTCAACCTTTAAACAAGATGGATATTGTACAGCAAAAGGAACGATTTAATATTAATAACATAGATGAATTGACAGTGGATAGTGACAAGTTAAACCGTGGTAAACATGGGGAATTACTACCGAACTCCATAAGATGTTTAATAACCGGTCCTTCAAATTGTGGAAAAACAAATGTTGTTTTTAACCTTATAACTAATCCAAAAGGACTACGTTTTAACAATATATACATTTTTTCAAAATCTTTGCAACAACCTAAATACCAGTTGTTGGATAAAGTATTAGCGAGTGTACCAGAAGTAAATTTCTACAAGTTTAATGCCAGTGAAACAATTATGCAACCAAACGAAGCTAAACCATTTTCTGTATTTATATTTGACGATGTATCATGTGAGAATCACGACACAATCAGAAGTTATTTCGCAATGGGAAGACATCATAATATTGACAGTATTTATATTGGTCAAACCTACAGTAAAATTCCAAAACAACTTATAAGGGATAATGCTAACTTGCTGATAATATTCAAGCAAGATGAAACAAATTTAAAACACGTATATAACGATCATGTCAATGCGGATATGACATTTGATAAATTTAAAGAGATGTGCGGCAAAGCGTGGGCTGAAAAGTACGGCTTTCTCGTAATTATGAAAGATGAAGCTATAAAAGATGGAAGATATCGGATAGGGTTGGACAAATTTGTATTAATCCATTGATTGAACGGCGGTACGTCTAGTAATGAATCAGACTTCACAGTGTAAACATGGTGAATCAGGAAAAACTATTGAAAGAAATAAAATCACTCAGCGATTCTATTAGGATGAAGAATCGCGCATTAAGGATGGGTTTAAGTGAACGAGAAGAATTTCTGGAGACTACATTTAAACCTATTACGGAACCATTAAAACAGATATCAGAGACCATTGGTAAACCTCGTTATGAAGGAGATGTTTTACTACCAGTTTCTAAACAAGAGGTACAAGCTTTAAAAAAAGACGACGATGATTCATATACAAGTGCTAGTGAATTTTCGCAAGAAGAAACAAAAGAAGAAGAAGAAGAACCAATTATTAAAAAAGAAGAAGAAGAAGAAGAACACCCAATACCTGAAGCAGAACAATCCATTCCAAATCTAACTCAATTGAGTAGCGATATATTACAACATGGACCTCTTGGAAGGAAATACATAATGAAAATGTTACATGACATGAAAGCTAACCCTAATTTAAGCAAATCACACGTATACGGAGCAAGGATTGATGGGAATGAATTGAAAATCGGTGATTCAAAACTTGAAATAACTCAGGACGATTACATCATTATCGGCGAGCATAAATATAAAGGAACAAAAGGGTTGTATGAATTAATTTTTAAAAACATACCACTAAGGTATTCAATCAAAGATTTAAATGTTTTTAAAGAAATTCTACAAAATACCAACGCTCATAAAAGGAATTACTCAAAGGATGCGATGATTAATCGTTCACGTGCAACGAAATATAACATCGTTATTAAAAAGCTATTTCCACCACGAAAATTGCCAACATTGCGTACCGCACCGGCGCTAAAACAACCGCTAAAAAGAAAATCTTTATCACTTATGGATTTATCACTTCTTGAACAACATGGGAAAAAGAGTAAAGGAGATACTTCAACATCTGGTAAAGGACTTATGAAAAATCTGTACAACACAAATGTGATCTACTACAGAGACATCAATAAATTGGTTGACAGGATGAGACTATTACATGAAGCCATGGAAGCCGGTCATACGGGATTAAATAATGAATGGGTGGCTCTGGTTGATGAACTTAGGAATCGCGGCATAGTCGTATAATTGCCCGCGGATATAAAAGAGTTGCAAGCGTATAATGTATCAGTTCTAACATGAGTGTCGACAAGTTCGGACGGTACTCCGCGTTAGGGGTGCAAGTCGGAGAAGACAGAAAAAGAGGCGGTTTACCACAAACTCCTGAAGGTGACTATAACATAAGTAATAAACGTTTAAAACTAGTTAAAGATCCAGAAGAAGATACTGATGGAGCAAATTTAAAAACAGTTAAAGAAGCTACTTCTACATCATTGAAATTAGACAAGAATACTTACGATATCAAATCGCATAGAATAATTAATGTTGGTAAACCAACTGATAGTTCTGATGCAATTACTAAAGATTACTTATCATCTGAACTTTCAAATACTTTAAAATTGCAATGGGGTAACACCTTAAAAGATGGACAAACATATGATGCTGGAAATTATAGAATAACCAACGTGGGAAATCCCAAAAATGATAAAGATTCAGTTAATAAAGAATATTTACATTCTATAATACCGGAAAAAACTAAACATGGATATTCTTTTTATAAATTTATTATAAATGACATTGGATACCCAAAGGAAGACGGCGATGCTGTAAACCTGAAATATATCAAGGACAACTGTATTTTACAAGATGATGATGAAATCGATTGTCATGGGAAAGTGTTGTCAAATGTAAAGTTCGGTTCTCAACCAAAAGATGCTGTTACTATAGAACAATTATCTAAAGAATTAAAAAAGGAAACATCCAATTTTGTAAAACATGAAGATGCCGTGTTAAAGCGGGGAGATAAATTTATACATGGAAATGAAAAGTTTAATTTAATGCAAGGAAATAATGATGAATGGGATGCAGGACGTAAAACAATAACAAATGGAAGATTTGGTATAAAAGATACAGATGTACCTCTAATGGTGCAAACATTAATTGCTACTGGTGGTACATTAGGTACATACAATGGTCGTAATAGAAGAATAAAAGATATTTATCCTGGTTACGAAGCAAATGATTGTGTTACAATGAAACAAACAATAACTTGGGATAAACACTTTGGGACCAAATATGATGCAAAGATGAAGAAAATAATTAATATTTTACCAGGAGAAGATTTAAATGATGCTGCTACTATTGGACAAGTCATAACAACGTCGAAAAGTGATTCGACTGCTTACACGTGTAATGATAAACGTATTATGCAGTTACACGATCCCCAACATCCAAAAGATGCTGTAACTTTAGACTGTTTAATAAGAATAGTGGGCAATTTACTTATCGATACCCACAATCATATAGCTAGTACAACGAGTCATGTGATGATTCAACCCGATGAACGAGAAGCTTGGATTAAAAATAGAATCATAAATCAGTATATAATTAATTTGAATAATTAAGTATTTAAATATGAAAATTGTGCACGAGTTATTCATTCGTGTAAAGCATCTCGTAGAGTAAACACGCCGGCTATATAAGACGACACAATGAAGACCGCACCGCTCAGTCGTCGTCAAGACAGCGTCAAGAAAGGACGTGGTATAACATCAGCCGCGTTATCCCTGCTCAGACGGATTCCTGTTGGTGCTGTTCTAAATCGAGCGATAGACGCTCTACCATACGAATTTCATCTGCCCGGAGGTTATCAATATTGTGGACCCGGAACTAAGTTGGCAAAACGTTTAGCAAGAGGGGATCCTGGAATTAATAAATTGGATCAAGCCTGCAAAGAACACGATATAGCGTATTCCAAGTTTGCAGATTCAACGAATAGATCGATAGCGGATAGAGTGTTAGCGGAAAAAGCTTGGCAAAGAGTGAAATCAAGTGACGCAAGTATTGCAGAAAAAGCAGCCGCTTGGGCAGTTACTACAGCCATGAAGGGTAAAACAAAATTTGGTGGCGGGAAACGTCGTAGAGGACGGCCTGCAAAGAGAAGAGCTCCCAAAAGAGGTGGAAACATTAAGAAAAGACGTCGTAGGACTCGTAAAGCAAAGGCGAAGAAAACTTCCGTTTGGTCGATGGTAAAAAACGGAGCAGGTCTATACCTAAGACCGTACCGTGTATACTAAATAAGAACAATCAATTGATAATTCCAAATAAAGCCTTGACAAATTATCAATTATCAAATTATGTGAAATGTTTAAGAATACCATTTTTTAGAGGAGTTTTTATGAAAGACGCATTACCAAATGAAATATGGAAAAATGAAACTGGAATAGTAAATTTGGATTCCACTCATGGTCCAGGAACTCATTGGGTATGCTATAAAAAACTCGGACAGAACGTTTACTACTTTGACAGTTTTGGCAATCTACCACCGCCGAAAGAACTTCAACACTATTTTCGGAACTCCGAAAATATATTTTACAATTACAAAAGAGAACAACCCAACAATACAGAAATATGTGGACATTTATGTTTGGAGTTTTTAGCGAAAAGCGTCAGTCAACTTTGAGATGTCATCGTATACAGTGTCACTGAGTGGAAATTCATCCACACTGAAAAGCACTCTTTTCCCGGCACTACGTTTATCCAAGGATAGACTGTGGGAAGCTGCACTATTGGATTTTACTACGTACAATTCAATTCCCAACGTCACGGAGGGAAAAAACAATTTACTACATTATTACGAGAGTAAAGATGAAAAAGGAAATTATTCGCAATTGAAGGTAATAACTTTATCTACCGGATCGTATGAAATAGACGATATAAACCAAGTATTACAGAAGCAGCTAGGAGAAGAAAATATCAGTATAAAAGGAAATAACCATACTTTAAAAGCGGAAATCACTTCAAAGTATTATATAGATTTAAGTTTAGAAAATTCAATTGGTAGTTTACTGGGATTTTCAGATAAGAAAAGAAAAATCTTAGATCCCGGACCTACTCATACAGGTGATACCACAGTAACAATATTAAAGGTTAATAGTATTGATATAACATGCAATATCATACACGGATCGTATAGAGACGGGGTAAACCAACATATTTTACATACATTTTATCCAACAGTGGCTCCCGGTTTTAAAATAGTTGAGAAACCACAAAACCTGATATACCTACCATTGAACACCAGTTTCATTTCGGACATCGTACTGAACATATCGGATCAGGACGGTAACAGTGTTGACTTTAGAGGAGAAACCATTACAATACGGTTACACATAAAAGCGGTGTCATAAGTTCAACATGGGATTGACATTTAAACCGCAACGGAAGAGCCGAGACCTCAGTAGCTCTTCAACATTGGACGAGTTAACACCGGACAACATTCGTTTCCTGCAAAAGATCGGACTAAGACTTACCAACGATGGATATCCTGGATATATCTCAAGGGCCGACGTTCGACGAAACACTATGGGAGAAGGAATATCACACGCACAACCCTTACACTTCATCAAAATTAAACAATAACGATGAAATAAGGATCCCCATTCAACAACAGGACATTTACACGTTACCGTGTGAAAGTTACTTGTACATCGAAGGACGGGTATTAAAATTGGATGGAAAAACCGCTTCAACGGTTCCTTTTATAAATAACCCGATGGCATATCTTTTTGATGAAATAAGATATGAAATATCAGGAGTGACGGTTGATTCGACAAAAAAGGTCGGTCTAACAACGACGCTGAAAGGATTAACATCATTAACACCGCATGAGAAAAATTCAATAGTCACCGCCGGATGGGTTGCTCCCGATAAAGACACTATAACACCGGATTCCAATGGTCATTTTGACTTTCATGTCCCTTTACGTTTGCTTTTGGGATTCGCTGAAGATTACAGACGGATAATAATAAATGTCAAACAAGAATTGGTATTACTCAGATCTTCAACTAACAAGGACTTGATACTTGCAGACCCTGGAACTACGGAAGCCAAACTGGAATGGCAGCTACAGTTGGATAAAGTCGTGTGGAGAGTACCGCATGTCAGATTAGCCGATGAACACAGAATCGTATTGTTGAGAAAGTTGAAATCTGACCGTGATATCGTCATGCCGTTTAGAAGTTGGGAATTCCATGAATATCCCACACTACCTCAAACAGAGCGTCAAACATGGACTGTCAAGACGTCCACTTATCTAGAACGGGCACGGTACGTAATACTCGGTTTCCAGACTAAACGAAAAGATGTTATAACTTCGCACGCCGGTCAATTTGACCATTGCAAAATAAAGAATTGTAAAGTTTTTCTAAACTCTCAATTCTTTCCTTATGACAATCTAAATGTCATGTTTAGTAAAAAACGCTATTCAATCTTGTACGATATGTATGCGAGGTTTCAATCGTCATATTACGGGAAGACAAATACACCGCTATTATCGCCGGAACAGTTTTTTCTCCAAAGCCCCAATAGTCGTTATCGATTGTTCAAAACAAAACGAATCCGTGAAATCGTCCAGTGTGGATATAAAAATCGAAATGGAGTTTGAAGAAGCAATACCGGACGGAACTTCGGCATACTGTTTAATTATACATGACAAGATAGTGACTTACACTCCATTAACAGGAATTGTTAAAAATGTGTTGTAAAAAAACTGTTTTTTTTTTTTTGCGGTCGACGCAAATGTTATAAAAGGGGGGAAAGAGAATGAAAATCTCATTATATTTCTGACCGTCGTATGGAAGCATCGTCCGCAAGATGAGCTCTCCTACTGCAAATACTAACGAAGAAGAAACTACTCCTCCCATGGGTGACAATAGTTTGGATATAGAAAAACAAGTCGAACAAGAAATGGACGAGTTCCTCAAGTTTAAACATAAGAAAAAGAAGAGGAAGTTGAAAAAGGAGTAAAAAGAAGAAAGATCGATGACACCATCTCCACCAATATTTTGACAGAAGTATTTCTCAGGATCTACTATCCCATCTCTTCTTGTATGACAAAGAGCGTGTCCGCCGGAGTTATAAAATCATTGGATTATTCACCAACTGTTATTTTAAATCACGGATCTAAAATGGTGGCCTTCACTGAAATTTCCTGGGAATCGTTTAGAAAACATCTACATCTTTTGGAATGTTATTTGAGTAACAACACATTTGGAAGAAGGACAAAATTAAGTCTGCTGGAATCCAATATCGAAATCGATATAGTGAAACATCGAGGTGGACAAATCGTCCGCTTTCGAGATTTAACCAAGCATGAGATGAAGATACACCTGACAAAAGATGAATTCTACAGTCTAAGTTGTGCTACCGGTCCTGTCACAAGATATCTAAAACAGCTAATATTTTCAAGTGCAATTATAAAAGAGTATCTAACCGATACATTGGATAGGCAACCGTATGTGCCGATTCTGTACGGTCCCGTAGATACGTCCATCTTCAATAGGATACCTCATGAAGTTGACATGTGGAGACAGTTGCACAACTATCAGACTAACTACAGTATAGATGAGCAAGCCCAAGAGGTGAACGAAGAAGGCTCATTCAATAATTGATAAGTGTAGACCCTCGGGTATAAAAGAGCGTGCACCGCGGTTTTGCAAACAGTCGTTTACCAACCTTCGTCATGAACAAACGAGTTTCGTTTTCTAACAAATCGGAAGTAATGGAAGTGAGACGAGGTATAATTGAATTCCAAGCGTTCCGCGGTAACGACGGAAGTTTTATCATAAAAGAGTTAGTAGTTTTAGATATGAACACATCTGTAGTTTATCACTATTTATTCCAACCGCCACTACCGTTTAAACAGATTAACTACCAAAGCGAGAGTAACGAACAAGTGGTTGATGAAATACTTTCACAACTTGAGATGGGATGAAGGTTTTGTACACTACAGTATGATGCCGCAAATCATGAATCATTACTGTAAAGAATTTAAAATTATTTACACAAAAGGAGTGGAAAAAGCCAGTTGGATACAGAAGTTTACAAACCACGAAGTGTTAAATGTCCAGGTGGACAGGGATTTCCAATGTTATTTCGGCAACATTTGTATTTCATCGAAAAACTTTAAACATCGTCAATCGCAATGCGCCTTGAAGAACGCTTATCGCTTGAACGCGTATCTCCAACAGAGTGGTGGGGGATGGGAAGGGTATAAAAGCGAGGGGACAACCATGACCGGGCATGAGTATTACTCTAGCCACCGAGCAGTCAACACCTCACACGCAGATTCGCAAGACTAAGAATATTATCAACGAAAAAAGAAGAAGTAAAAAATGGCAACGCAAACATTTTTACAATCGCTTGTCGATCAGTTCAACAAACATTCCAAGTCCACAATCCTACCCACTAAAAGATGTTCGGAATTGAAGGAAGAAAAGCATTACATCATCCACACCATCAAGAAGATGGAAACAACTGTCGGAGACGCCATCAACTGCACGCTGAGTGAAGCGCCCTACTCGCCTGGTGATGAACCGAAGTTTCAAATCTTTCTTCCCAAACGCTTCGTCCAACTTCTGCAGAACGAAGATCTACGCCTCATCCATCCCGGAGCTCTCTACTTGGCGTCCCACGGTCCGAGCGGAAGTAATTCTACAGAGCTCACGCTTCACGTCATGCCTAACGCCAACAGTTAATCTGTAATTTCATATTGTTCTTGTAAACTTTTGTAAAATATTTCTAAATAAATGAATAACAAATAAAAAAAAAAAAAAAAAAAAAAACAAATATAAAGCAGCATATCGGTATGTGTTTGTACACATATCGGTATGCTGCTTTATATAAAAAACAATTTCGGGTGACCTTGACCTAGTTTCAAAAACTATATAAATGGAGCAATGTCCGTAAGAATTCCCTCAGTCTACGACTACCTTCAGTGCTGTACACATCTCCGTTGGTGATTGCACAATGTCTCTCAAGATCAAGTGTGCATCATACGATACCTCCACTATTACAACTTTTGAACAGCTCGACAATTTCACTAATGAATTGCGAGTGCTTCTTGCCGGTGGTTATCACTTGAACGTTGACACCTATGTAACAAACAAGAGGATGTTCTCCAAACAGAACTTCTGCGATGAAGAATTGTTCTTTCCCACACAGGCGGCGACAACATCCGCTCCATCTACTCAAACCAATGTCAAATTCCACAAATACTACTAAATGACAAAGCATGACGTCAACAAGGGTTCGCTGTAAAATTTCGCTATAAAACGAGGGATCAACTCCAACAGAATCATCATTTGCTCTCCTACGGTCGCAGCGATAACAACCACTGCCGCCATGTTATACCGAATGATGATTGAATTCAATGGAAAGATCTACGGAAAGGACTATAGAACCGTAGAAGAGATGAGCGCCGATCTCAGTGTATTGACTAGAGAAGGGTTCCAACCAAAACTGATCCTGAAGTTTCCAGAAGTGCACCCGCTATCCACTGAAGAACTCATCGCCATGGCTACAGCGAACAAGCAGGAACAGGAACAGAATATTAAGAAAGAACCTAAAGAAGAAGAAAAGGACAAGCCAACATCATAAATAAAAAAAAAAAAACATCTTACATTTGTAAGATGATCTTTTTTAAAACTCCATTTGGATGACCTTGAGATTACCCCCACCACTTTTATTGATCTATAAAACACGCTATCCTACACTGTACAACTTCATTTCTTGCCAACACTTGGAAGCGGCAACATGGAGGAGAAGAACAACGAGGACGCACCGCGCTACTGTTGTGAACAGAAATGCACAGATTTAGGAAGATGGATGGTAGACGGATTAGCTTGTACAAAGTGCGAATTCTTCGGATCCTGTTACTGCAAGTGCAAGACAAAGCAACTACCGCCACCAGAATTGCGAACCTTCAAGATTTATAAATCACGATACTTCCACACTTGCTGTCCCCAGAAGTGTATCAAATTTCATCCGCAAAAACTTGCCACTTGTCGAAAGTGCAATGCATATTATAAAGACGACTTTTGTACATGCATCATAAGTGCGTGCAAGTACAGATCAGATTGGTCTTCTGATCCTGTTGAAGCTTCAGATGTATAGCGGTAGTCACTGACTGCAGCCCTTTTTTAAAATTCCATTTGATTGACCTTGAGATTACCCCCACCACTTTTTTTACAACATATATTCTACGGATCATCCCATACGCTTCTCATTCTTATTTCATTACTCGCACTGGCAACAACATGGATGATAAATTCATTTCCTTTCAACATTTAATTACCAACAGAGAAGAGATGGAAGAACTATTCCAAAACTTACTGACAGTCATTGATAGCTATCCTTTAAGATGGATCAACATCACGGTGCAATATGTCAATCCTACCACAATATTTTCATCCTCGTCATCTTCTCCTGGCACCTCCATGTCTTCATCGTCGCAAAGTGCAGAGGAAGAGGAACAGACTACTAATGGTGTTAAAATTGTTGAATTAAACGACGAGGAACAAGAAATGCAAGCTCTGGTTAAATATAAATTTAATATTTAATTTACAAACAAAGTATTACTATTTTCTACATTGTGTTACAGCTAGCGCTTATCTTCGTACGGCTCCCACAACCTATCCCGACGGCGTTTCGCGGCGAACTGCGATGACCGAAGTTCCCTCGTTCCCCACCCGGGCTTCGCCCCACCACTGTCCTCCCCCCACTCTTTTCTTCCCCCACCCGGGCTTCGCCCCACCGCTGTCCTCCCCCCACTCTTTTCTTCCCCCACCACGGTACCCCTACCGAATATAGGCGGCCGCCTCACCGCCGCTCGCCATTTGTTCGCCGACTCCCGAACGATGAGCGGCTTTCCTTTAGCGACAAGTACAAATACATTTACCGTAAAGTCGCAACAAGACTTGAAGGATATTTTTGAAACTTTGAGTGACGTAGTCAGCGCTCCCAACAACACCATCACCATGACTGTGGAAATCTCCTACAATTGTCCACAATGCGAGGAGATGGAGAGCGAGGACATCGAACCTGCAGGCGGCACTCCTCCACCTTCCGAGGCTGCACCTTCCGACACAGCTGACGATGAGGTTTAGTCGAAGACAACTGTTTTTTTTTTTCTTCACCCCCCACCACTCTACAATAAATATGCACTGCATTCGTCTTCGCTTCTCATTTCATCGCCGACTTTCCTACCATCAACACCGCTCCCGTTTTTTCCCCCACCACAAACTAAAAAACACGCACACACAGACATGATGGACGACGTTACGCTCAGATCACGATTGGAGGAGGACAGACTCAGACTGGAGATCAACAGGCTGCAATTGGAAACGGCGAACCAACAAGGCATGGTCCGCCTGCTGCAACTGTTCAAATGCGTACTGTGCATGCTGTGCGTCTACCTCCTTTTCGCCATCACCTTCGGCGTCTACCACTGCGTCAACGGTGCACGACGCTCCAACGCCTCTCTGCACAACAACAACAACGACACTATTTTAATTTAAATTAATTAAAATAAATAAACTAAAAAAAAAAAACAACCCTCCCTCGGCCCGCCGCTCCCGCTCCGATCCGACCCGTCCCGAGTCCCCGCCCCGACTGAGCCCCTCGCGGCTCCGCTTTTTTAAAACTCCCTCCGGATGGCCTTGACCCACTTACAAAACACACCCATCACTGTCAACCACACCTGCCGGTTCGAACCGCTTGGCCTTGAAATGGGCCAGAACCGGCAAAACCCCACTACTGACATGCTAATGATTCCGCCCAAGGCCACGTATAGCGTGATGGTCCTGCACTGTACTAAATTGCTGATGATTGAAAATAAGTCCAATTTATATACAAAACAATTCTTAGTTTGGTTATAATTTAACTTTAATATATTTAATTTATAATAGAAAAAATTGGTGCATTACCCTGCCTTAGGTATTTGTAGATGTTTTAGGGATGTGATATCTAAATTTCGATTTGCTTGCCATTTTAAATGTGAAATCGAATAAATATTGGATTTGATCCAAATGTTTATAATAGGACTCGTGTTTTACATTTACATTGACAAAGTTACTGTTTGAAATTCACCAAAGAAGCCACTGCAGTACAACGTGCTTCTCTGTTTTCTTGTTTTTCTCGTTTAAGTCTATCTAGTATTACCTCGGTTTGTTTATGTGTATGTAAATCAATCACCTTTGCCAGGTTTATTTTTTCAAAAGCATTTTTCTTAGCTCAATTCATATTTGGTTCTTGATTTTAAAGTTTACATCAATCCATAGGTTGGAACTTATTTGTTATAATAAAGTTAAATAGAAAATAATTTCTAATAACGCTAGCGAACACGTTGGTAATTTCATTGAGTAGTTATGCACAATGTATACAGAACCGAATTCGGTTCTGTATACATTGTTGGGCATTATGACAAAAAATAAATTGAATCACTTAAGTTATGCATATACTCGTATGGCGGGACTTTATGACATTTTATATCTTAAATATTTCAAATAAATATCTACTAAATATGTTCTATAAAAATAATTACATTAATTAACCATATTGGTATTTGTGAAATATTTTTTTTATAAATTTTTATCAATGTTTGGTAACTTACAAAATACTTCATTAACGGTATCAAATTAAAAAATTATTATGTATTTTTTATAGTCTGAACTATTGTTTATCATATCTGAAAAATTCAAACAAAACAAAATATTTGAACTAATCTATTTTGGAAAGTAATTCTATGTATAATATTAATACCACAATATTTATTAAGAATATTTGGAACTAAAATATATAAAACTTATATTTACTTGAATTAAATATAAATAATAAAAGAATTTAGTCGACAGAAGAGTCAAGTATCACTTTAGAGGTAGCGTAGCCGATGAAGCTTTTGTTTACTCAAACAAAGAGTTTTCATTAAGTAACCTAAGTGACTTGGTCAGCATTTGAACGTTTAACTTGAGAACAAAGATACCAATTTATTATGAGCTTGGACCCTTATACTGCTTATTAAAATGTTTACTTACTCAGTTATAATTAATTCATATTGTTTGATTCAAAACAATAAATTTACTTAAATATAGTTTCATGCCAAAGGTAATCCTTTTGTTCATCACTTTTATTTACAAAGAGTGTTTTTTACTTATTAAACAAAATATATTATGCTCAAGTAAAATAACAATAATAACTTGTAAAAAATGATTTAGCAAACAAAGAAATTGTTCTTTAGTTATGGTAAATTAAATTAATATGACATTTGTATTCAAATCAACAATCATAGTATTTTTTTAGGATATTTTTTTTATTTTTTATTTGTAAAATTTTGAAATCGGTTAAAATGTTTTGCACCATGAACATGAAAATCCTATTACAGCTATTTTTTCAACACCGCGAGTTATATTTCGTTCTGTTTTGACGAAATTATTTTTTTAACTAGCTATAAAAAGCTATACATACACATATATAACATACACCATGTATGTTATATATGTCCCAGAACGCCTTATTTATTATGGACTAATTTAATTTAAGTAATGCATCTTTGCACGTTTATGTATATGAGTCATATAAATGTAAATTTTCAGACATGTATTGGATCTTTACCTTTCTAGTGGGTGGAAGGAAAGAGGAAGAAAATTTCAAATTCAAGTATAGGCCAGTATATAAATCAAATAAAATGGCTCTGTTATTAGAGATCAATGCCGCAAAACCCGGCCTTAAAAAGATGACGGGGTAAAAAATAGCATCTGACCAAACTTTGCATTTAAATCATTTTGCTGAAAACAAAAAAAGAAACTAATCACAACACCTTAACCTTTTACGATCGGCAAGGGACGAATTGTTCAAAATTTAAATATCTTTAAGACATTTACCATATGACATAGGCCAACAAAGTTTTTCCCAAGACTTCCTTTAGGGGACGTCCATATTGTTTATAATTATGCATTTTAATACCTGGAATTACGGGTATACAAAAACCACGAACTGTATGAAACTCTAGTGTAAAAGCGGCCGCTGCTGCCTCCTCTTCCGGTGCGTTGTCTGGCCGGCCGGGCGGCCGATCAGCTCCGGCCACGGCTCCGCCACGCCGGCCATTCCGTGAGTGAACTGCGACTCTTCAGTGGCGTCTTTCAGTGCGGTCAGTGAAAAATCAACAGTACGGGAACTAAACCAAATTTACTACATTCCCACCTTACCGAGTTCTTGTTTAAATGGAAACAATGCGATTTCGATATCCGGCTCCATCATTTGTGAACGGAGATCGCCAAAATGTACCGGACCAGGCGAGACACCGGAACTGACCCGAAGAGCCTGACTTGGAAGCAGCCTACTTCCACATCAGATGATGACGATTAAGATGATTTTGCCAGTAATTCGTTAAGCAATTTATTTTAATTTGTGATGTTCTTTAAGTTTCACTGTTAAACGTATAATAGTTAATCTTTTGTTAGGCTTTTGTTCGGTTATTTAATTTAAAGTTTATACTATAAAAACAAATATGCTTTTGCAAACTTTAATAACGCTTATATTTCATTGTAAAACAACATTTAGAAGATTTAAACAAGGTAGGAAAGAGTTAGAGCCTGGTGAAGTTCAACTAAATAATTACCAAACAAATATGAAAACTATTCAAGATATCACTTAAAAACATGTTTTGATTTTGGTTTGGTTTGGCTTAAGTGATAATATGGCGAAGCTTAGGTTTAACATTTTTGGACACCCAGTACATATTGTTATTATTTTATTATTGAAGGGGAGAGGACGCCCTATAAGAAGCAGGTTTGTTGGGAAACCCAATAATATATCCATTAGATACACCTACAATCTATGCAGTGCCAACTTAGACATTCTCTTTCATCAGATAAAAGGTCCTTATTCCTCCTTCCTTTCAATTTGTAATAACCCAACACAATTGCCTCCTCAAGTGAAAACTCCTAATTTTAAATACTTTATTTTTTTATGAATTATTTTGGTATGTGTCAATGTCTCATAACATTTCGTTCGCATTTTGCAAGAAAAACAGTGGTTTTCTGTTATATTATTAATTTGCTAATTAGGGATTTATTTATATTTAATTTATTTAACATATTTTTTATTTATATTTGAGTAAATGAATATTTATATGATAAAAGTTCATGACAAATATGAACTGAATTCACCCATCCATTCATCCGTTGCGAAAATAAAAATTATTAAAAGAAAAACAAAATGATGGCTAGAGGTTTAACGAAGCATTCATCTAGCCCCCTCTTTGTCGGATGTTTTTTGTTTGTGTTCAACCAAGGACCATATCTACATTTTGTAAGAAAGTTCAATAACACCCTGTATATAACTGAATATATGCTTAATATTATTACAGTCTTAAATACTTGTTTTATTATTTAGTTTTTTAATTATTTTTTTAAGTAATAAATTCAAAACTGAGGAGTAATATTACTATATCAATGATTTCAAACAAAGACACCACATGAGTGTATTTAATCAAAGGTGAATATGTCACCTGTCAATACAATCAATATATCAATATATACATCGAATAAAAATAAATTGAGCATCATGGAAGTACTTCAGCAGTCTATGAAGAGCGCCATCCATCTCACCGTGTCACTATCTTCATCTGCTGTGTCATTCAAGGCCTGAACTGTCAAATGTTATGGGTATACGCGAAGTGAACTGATGGGTTTTTCGATTCCCAAAATGAAAGTATTACATTCAATAACAAAGTGCTCAATAGCAAAGTGCTTCTAAGACAAACACTGTTGCCTTTGTGAAGTTTTTCCAATTATACAATCTGAAATTTGATTTTCTTGGGTCTTAATGTACTTAAGAATTATTTTATATAGCACATTCATTACTAGATATTATAAATAAATATTGGAAGGAAAATGTATAAAAAATAATATATCTTTCTTCTTTGTATTCAATAATTTAATAACAAATTTTTAAACCTGATATTTTGCTTAAATATTTTTGATATAAGTCAAAGTACAGGGAACATATAACATTTTGTGTACATTTCCTTGGTATTCGGGTTCTTCATATATCACGTTTTTCCCAGACAATATATTAAAGACACCAGGTGTGTAGCAATAGGGCTTTCCTTTATATTTGCTCCCTTATTTTTCAGAGAATTCGCTATCGTGTATCATACGCGTTGATTTGACATAGTTTCATATTATTAATCGAAATAACTTTTGCTACATTGGTCTGAAATCTTTTTTGGAGAGTTAATTTATTTCTTGAATACTTTTATTTTATTTATTTATTTCAAAGACTTAAACCAGTTTACAAGTGATTTAACTAATTTCATGGCTAACATTAAAGAAAAAGTTGTATACATTGGTACAAGTTGCAGTACTGTATAAACTTATTATAACAATTTAAACTAATTCTATAGCAATTTAATTACAAATCAAGACCCTCAACCATTGTTTCTGTAATCACAAGATGAATAAATAGTGAATTATCAAATTATATCAACAGAAACAATAATAATAAATATAAGAGAAACAATTAATAACAATAACTTGTAAACAACAAAAACCATTAACAGTATAAATAAATAATAGTTTTAGCATAACACTTAAAAAAATTGACAATATTAAAAAGAACAAAGTAATCATCATAAGGAATAGTAATTTTTCAAAAACAATAATAATTTAAAAATGATAATAGTAATTCTAAGACCTAATCGAGAGATTGCAACCAGTCCAGTGCATTCTTCTTGAATTGGTAGTCAGACACCGTGAAGAAGTCTATGTGATAAGGCAGGTGGTTTGCAAGGCGCATCATCCTGTGAAGAGCACTGTTGTAGGAAACCAGGTTTGGCAGTGTCTCTTGACGAGTAGGTGAGTAGATCTGGATGGTCTAGCTTCTCTGAAGTCTATTTTATTTAGGAGTAAAATATAGTCAATTTCCGAAGTTACTAATTTTTTAGAAAGACAAGGTCCACTAGCTGGTGTCTCACATGAAGTGGAAGTAAGTTAAGCTGGGTTTCTAATTCCTTGGCTGGGATTTCTTGATACGGATAGCCAAGTCTCAATCCCACTAGCCAGGTGAATCTGGTTTGAATATTGTTTAATTGGGTTTTCTGCCCAATTTGATATGGGGACCATGCTACAGAGCTTATTTATTATGATCATTCAGGCCATCTTATAATAATGGAAAATAAATTTAGATTATATAAAACATCATACTACGAAATACAATGTTTCTTTGTTAGGAGATAAAGCTAAGCGCCTGTGCTTTTGACATTATTTGTCTTTCCTGGTGACAGTTATTAGTTCACACTGGCAATAGGGATTTATTATTGAATTTTCAAACCAATTTTTAACCGATAATTATGAAAAATGTATTGTGTTTAGTATTATATTTGAACAGTATAAATGTATAAATAAAACATATAATATACATATAATATTAAATCGATGTATATATTCAGTGCATTTTTTTAAATATTACAAATATATTCAGTGCATTTTTTTTAAATATGACAATGACATGCACATATAATTAGAGCATGTTATTTATTTTAGAGAAAAAGATTATTTTCTTATTATTCCTGTAACTTTTATCATTAACATGTACCCGATTTTTAATAACGTAAATCTTACAAATATTAGCAAATAATCTGAAGCAGAAGAAATATTAAATATGGAACAATCTAAAATATATACTTTGCTGTTTATTATTTACCGCCATCGATTAGAAGAAATACCTTAAAGTTGGATTCCAAATTTTTAAGCCAAAATATAATTTATAGTGAAATATTTTGGCATACCAAAATACTTTGGGCACACCAACACAATTTAAAAGATTTTTTGACTGAAGTTAAAGTGTTAAAATGACGTAATGTAAACGCGGTTTTAAGTACAATTTTAGGCAGTATAGTCACAATGATGTATTTCCTTTTTCACCCGAACACAAAAAAAGAGCTATTCGGATCTGTTATCATATTTCAAAAGTTTTAGTAAATTAAAGATCTCTATTCATCACTGCCCAATATAAATAATGTTCATTCTTATTATTATGGTCAAATTTAGTGTTACAGTGGGTAAATTATAATTGCATATTTTTTGTACATCAATACAATGAATCAAATTATATTAAACTATTGATTATTTAACTAGGTTTTTATTACAATTATTCAACTCTTAAAAAAATTATGTTATATTTGTATTTTAATGAAAAATACAAGATTTTTGTTGTTATAGTTACTTAATATCAGAATAGCAATTAAAATATCAATTAGTGTTTTAGTTTAAACTTAGTCTTAGATTAAATTTAAGTAAATTAAATTAAATTAAATTAAATTCGATTAAATTTGGACAATTGATGCTTCAAACCTTTTAACAACACAAACAATATCTGGTTTAGTATTAGCAAGAAAAAGGATAAGTAATACCAAAAATTATATCACTAGTATTTCATTTTCAAGCAACCATGCTGGCTAAAGAGAAATTCCCTTGCAAAATATAAAGAAAGCTTTTTAAAAAACCTAAAGGGCGGGTCATGGAACACTTAGTTAGAGCCAAGGCCATGAGCTGGCACTGCGTCGCCTACTCGTAAACGGGACCACGGAAGTCTGCACCAGTTCTTAATCGCTGTAAAAAAAAAAAAAAAAAAAAAAAAAAAAAACCAATGAAAGGCGGCACCCGTTCCGGGAGCGGCCGCCTTGACACCATGAAAGTCCGCACCTGCCACGCCGGTTCCTCCTTCGACTTTTACCTCCCCTCACGCTCATACCCCGTCATCACTATTCACTCTCTGAACATTACTCCCTCTGATAACTTGAAACCCCCAATGTCATTACCAACTCACGGACAGGGCTTATTTGCATAAAATTACAGGCTGTGTAGACGATATTAATCTAGAATATATTTTATTGACTATCTAAACAATTTAGGAATCATCCTTAAATTAATGGTTTTATTAACGTATAGTTAAGTATACATTTTTTACTCTCCATACTTGTGATTTTCATGTTATTCGTTGATAAAACTTTGACCACAACATATCTTACACGATAATATGAATAAATCGTGACAACTCTTATCATATTTTAGACAAATGTATTTAATAGATTCCGGATCGTAAAAGCTAAAATTCATCGTTACAAAATGATGTTACTGGAATGTTGAACTTATTATGTTCCGGTTCTACTAGTAATCAGTTTAATTGTTTCTTTATAGAAGGCTGTATGACTAGGCGTTTCTTATCTATTACTTTACATATTTGCAGATGCAGGACCAAACTGTAACGAACTTACGTGTATATTTTTTTACAGTTTAAATAGATCATCTAACGTACCGCTCCCAAACATTTACATTTTTTCACATATTTGTGCAACCAATATTTTGCACTTTTGGTTTATTTCAAATTATTTGGCACACTTTCAAATTGTTTCCCAACAAAATTTAGTATTGTTTTTTTTTTTTTTGTGTAAAACGTAAATTAAATTAAAATTAATGATGTCATAAATCGGCCATAATTGCTAATTTAATTCATGTTTTAACAATAAATTACCAACACTTGCTTAATACAATATAACATTATTTGAGTTAGGAAAACAAATAAGTGGTTTGAGTGGCAAACCAAGACGGTGGCCATTAGTAGATCCACAAACAATAACTACTGTAAGTTAGGCTCAATCTGAAAGATCGCTTAACTCTTACCAAATTCGTATAAAAGCTATTAAAAAAATCTCTTAAGACAATTGCATTATTTATAAAACAAAACTGTCTTTACAAAATTGTTGAGCATTTTTATTTTTGTCCTCGAAGGATGGGACAGTTGTAGTTTAAAATCATAATACACATGTGAACTATAAAAAGAGCCGCATTCAAACCAAAGCCGCTAGCTCCATTAAATTCTTCGGCATAATCTCCCTTAACGACTATACGGTGCCACGCTAATGAAATACTCTTGTCAGTTTATCAACATTCATAAATTTCGTCATAGAATTAAATGTTTAACAAAGATATGATTTTATTATACAGGGTGTCCAGCTTCCACCTTTACAAACTTTTACAGGTTATTGCCCACGTCAAAATAAGCAAAAAAGTTCCTATAAACATATGTCCTAAAATGCTTCGTTAACCCGCTAGCCACCATTTTGTTTTTTACACTAAATAATTTTTATTTCCGTAACGGATCATTGTATTAAGTTAATATTTAGCATGAACCTTCACTATAACAATACCCATTTTCAGTAAAAAAAATATTTTTTTCCAAGGTGTATTTTCAAAATGGCGGCAATTTTAAAATTTTAAACTCAAATATATCAAAAACGGTAAATTTTATAAAAATGTTACAAGAGACAAAAAAGTTGACAAATTAAATCATATAAACATTAATACCAAGTTTGTAAGGATGCAACAACAAATAACGGAGTTATTCAGATTTTTCTCTTTAAATAACCTAAATTGGCATTAATCATAGTGCAAAATCAGTGTTTTTCTGCAGGAAAACCACAATAACTCCGTTATTTAATGTCGGATCCTTACAAACTTGGTATCAATGTTTAGATAATTATTTTTTCAACTTTTTTGTCTGTTGTAACATTTTTATAAAATTTACCGTTGGCCGCCATTTTGAAAATACACATTGGAAAAAAATATTTTTTTTACTGAAAATGGGTATTGTTATAGTGAAGGGGAGGGGAGCCTGAGGAGGTTTGGCCGGCACGCCGGCCTCGGACCGTGAAAGACACAGGAGCAATTGGCAATGCTCCAAATGAACCGGGGAAACAAAAACAAACAAACCATGATCAGAATTTCATGCACGGGATGGCTGACACAAAAAAAGGAATTCCAAAAGTTTTGACTCCGGGGTCAACAACCCGAGCTGAGACTGGCGGACCGGAGGTCGCTTCGTCGCCCTTCGGTCGAAGTGCAAAAACATGGAGGTCACCACCACCTGCGGCTTCAGGAAGGCCTGTAGGTGATGAAGGACCAGGAGTTGGTGCAGATGGTGAGGGTCTGGGGACTATCGGTGGTGGGGGGAGCATCATCAAAAACGCCCCTCCACCAGCTCCTTTCAAGTCCCCTGAGTCTACGGTGGGTCCGGTGGCTGGGATCGAAGCACCTGTGGTGGAGTCACAGCCATTGCGGGACACTGCCGTGGACTTAGCGACCCCGCCAAACACAAAAGTGTCAGGGGGGAAACGCAAAGGCCAAAGCCCCTGCGATTTGTCACCACCATTGTGCGAGGCTGACACCGAAGCGGACGTGATCCGCAGACAGGTGGATGACTGCGATCTTGCTGAGGAGGAGCAGATCGCGGCCATTGAAGCAGCCCTTGCGCAGATCAGGGAAGCGATGTCTATCCAAAAGAACATTAGCAATAATGTTCGGATCGGCATCGCCAATGTGGAAGAGGCGGTGAGCATCATTAAGATGTCACGAGCTACCCGGATGGCTGCTATTAAAGAGGAGCGCCGGGTGGTGAATCGGGAGATGAACAAGTCGCCCAACCAGGCACCTTTGAAGAAGCGTCAACGGACCACTTCGCTGAGCCCGCTAAAAGCGGCTCAAAAAGTTGGCCCAGGGGAGAAGTTCACCCGAGGCACGATGACCTCACCTCCCTCAAAGAAAAAGGGGATGTCAGCTGTGGATAGGCCTAAAAGGACTGGTGCTGGTGCGAGAATGAGGAACGTCCTTATCATCAAACCGGCACCAGGAAAGTCCTACGCCGACATTGTTGGCAAACTGTGGAGGGACGTCCACCCTGAGGACTCGGGTGTGGAGGTCCGGCGTCTCCGCAGAACCAACGATGGTGGTGTGCTCATTGAGCTGGGCTCCGCTGGTGGCCAACAAGAATTTGCTCAGGTGGTGAAAACTGCTCTGGGTGAAGGCGGGAAGCTGCGGAGCGTTACTCCCCGAGTCCGGGTGGAGATCATGGATCTCGATTCTTGTACCACCCAAGACGAGGTGAGAGACGCTCTAAAGCGAGAGTTTGGGGATGGTTTGGGAGAATGCAGAGTCTTCCTAACCAGACCAAATGCCCGAGAGCAGCGGTTGGCAGTGGCTGACCTAGATGCTGCAACTGGCCAAAAGCTTTTGCAGAAGGCCAGGATCAAGGTCGGCTGGGTGATCTGCCGGGTGAGAACTCGGGTGGAGATCCCACGCTGCTACCGCTGCTTGGAGTACGGCCACACCCGGGGAGGGTGCAAAGGGCCCGACCAGAGCGCGGCGTGCTGGAGGTGCGGAGGCGTTGGTCACAAGTCCTCCTCTTGTGACAAAAAGCCCTCTTGCGCATCTTGCAAAAAAGCAACGGACGGGAGACCGTCTGACCATGTTCAGGGCTCTGGCGCTTGCCAAACTTTTAGAGACCTCCTGGTCTCGAAGAAGAACGACAGGCGCCGGAACTGAAGGTCATTCAGGGAAACCTAAATGGGAGTGTCACGGCAGACTCCCTGGTGGACCAAATCGTACGCGAGACGGGAACATCCCTCGTCTTCGTGAGCGAGCCTTACAGGGCTAAAAGTCCATTATGGTTCCCTGACCGCACAGGATGGGCCGCTTTGTGGGTACCAGACCCGCGAGTGGTTCCCATCGAGGCTAGTGGGAATGGCGAAAATTTTGCCTGGATCACTAGCAAAGGGATCACTTTCGTGAGCTGTTATTTTTCTCCAAATGACAGGATTCCACGATTTCGCGAAAAGTTGGATGCAATGGAGGATGCGATTCGGGAAATCCCCGGTCCATGCCTCCTTGCTGGAGACTTTAATGCCAGAGCGAGAGAGTGGGGAATGCCTCACACAGACACCCGCGGAAGGTGTTTGTTGGAGATGGCATCCAGACTAGGGTTGCTGACAATGAACGAAGGGAATACGCCTACTTACCGTAGACCAGGGTTTGGGGAGTCAATTCCCGACATAACCCTTGCCTCGGAAGGTTTGGCGTCCCGTGTTGTCGGCTGGAGGGTGATGGGCGATTACTCAGGTAGTGATCACGAATACATCACTTTCGAGCTGGCTGAAAGGAGGCAAGTGCCACTCAGCAACAGCCTGCGCCCACTCGGATGGAACCGCTCTAGGCTCGACGAAGAGAGACTGATACGGTTCCTGCAAAACGGGGTGGGAAACGTCCCCCTGATGCCTGCCGATCAGCCAAGCAGGGCAGACGCAGAGGCAGTCGTGGAACACACATCTCACCTCATACACCGTGCGTGTGACGCGTCGATGCTCCGCAAGAAAGCACGTACAGGGAAGCGCCCAGTGTATTGGTGGACAGAAGAGATCGCCGCACTGAGGCGGTCCTGCCTGAGACTCAGGCGGCGGGCCCAGCGAGCTCGGTGCAGACCCGAGGCAGCATTGAGATCAGAAGAGTACAAAGCGGCCAAAAGAGCTCTGGTCAAAGAGATCAGACAAAGCAAGGCGCGCTGCTGGAGCGCACTGTGTGAGGACGTTAACCGGGACCCCTGGGGACAGGGGTACAAACTGATCACGAGAAAACTCGCACAGGGACCCGGGTACGTGCCGATCGAGGCCGAAAAGATGCAGAACATCGTGGATGGACTCTTTCCTGATCACCCGGTCAGAGCCGATGCACCCTTGCCGGTTGACGTTGATGAAGTCCCGTTGTTCACGCTGCAGGAACTGCAGAGAGCCGTCAGCTCCTTGAAAAACAACAAGGCCCCTGGCCCGGACGGAGTACCTTCAGAGGTGTTGAAGCTGGTGGTGAAAAACTGCCCTCAACTCTTCTTGAACATGTACAATGTCTGCTTGAAAGCGGGGGTGTTCGCATCCCGCTGGAAACAGGCCAAGCTCGTTCTCCTGAGCAAAAAACGGGGTCCGCCGGATGCTCCATCATCGTATCGCCCTCTGTGCATGCTGGACACGGCAGGAAAACTGATGGAGAAACTGTTGAAACCGAGAATTGGAGAAGCTGTTCGAGCGGCAGGGGACCTCTCAGTCCGGCAACACGGTTTCCGAGAGGGCCACTCTACAATCAGCGCCATTTCTGAGGTGGTTGATTCAGTGAAACGTGCGAATGAGGCGTGTCACGCGGCTCGACCCATCGTGCTGCTCGTCACACTTGACGTGAAAAACACCTTCAACTCAGCATGGTGGTGCGACATTCTGTTTGCACTTGAGCGGAAGTTCAGGTTACCTGGGTACCTCCTCGCCATGGTGAGGGACTACCTAAGGGACCGGCGCCTGTTGTATGAGGCAGACCGGGGAGTCGTGACCAAAACCGTAACTTCTGGGGCAGCTCAGGGTTCGGTGCTGGGACCGGATCTCTGGAATGTTTCGTACGACAGCCTGCTCCGCACGGAGATGCCACACGGAACATACCTCGTGGGATATGCCGACGACGTGGCGGCAGTCATCACCGAACGGGACATCCAACTGGCTCAGCTCAGACTGAACCAAGTCATGCGCCTGGTGGAGAGCTGGATGCGTGATCACGGCCTGCAGCTGGCGGTCTCCAAAACGGAGATCGTAATGCTGACTAGGAGGCGGATACCCACGATCATCCCGATGCGGGTGGGTACCGAGGTGATTGAAACGCAGAGAACGGCTAAGTATCTGGGGGTGGTGCTGGACAACAAGCTCACCTACTGGGACCACATAAGGATTGCATGTGACAGGGCAGCTGAAGTGACCTCTAGACTCGGAAGACTGATGTCAAACGTTGGTGGACCGAGACAGGAGAAACGGAAGCTGCTGCTGTCAACAGCACAGGCGATCATGCTCTACGGGGCGGAGATCTGGGCAGACGCGACGAAGGTAAAGAAATACCGAACTCGCATGCTCGCGGTGCAGCGGCGTGGTGCTCTGAGGGTTGCGTCCGGGTACCGAACGGTCTCTGAAGCGGCTGTACTAGTCGTAGCAGGGGTTATCCCCATCGACCTGCTCGCCCAAGAAAGGAAGTTCATCTCGGCACAAGTGCCGGAGATGGAAAGGGCGGAGGCCGCTGAGCTGGCCCGCGGCCGTACAATGGCCACTTGGCAGCGACGATGGGACGAAGGGACAACTGGTAGGTGGCCATGGCGTCTCATAAGGAATCTGGAATCGTGGGTCTGCCGCGACCACGGAGAGGTGAACTTTTACCTCACCCAGTTCCTGACAGGTCATGGATACTTCCGTCTGTACCTCCACCGAATGGGTAAGGTCGACTCGCCCAGGTGCAAGTACTGTGGACACAATGAAGACGACGTGCATCACACATTCTTCGTGTGCCGTCATTTCGAAGAAGAACGGTTCGCCCTTGCGGAAACCCTCGGTGGTGACTTGTCCCCGGACAACATCATAGGGTGGATGCTGCAGAGCGACGACAGCTGGAGAGCAGTGGCTGACTTCGTCCTGTCTGTACTGCGCCAGAAGCGGAGGGACGGATGTTTGGAGTGACCCACCAGAGGAGTGACAGCAAGAGTTTTGCTGGAAAGTAGCTGAGTCATCCCAAAAAAGGGACAGATTCCACCATTGTGATGTTGCAATGAGCAGACAGCTCGGGTATATTGCAGTGGTGATGAGAGAGGGGGTTTAGTGGGTATTCCCTGTCTTGGCAGGGTGAGTCCCACACTGTTCCAGTTGGTGTTTGGCCAACTTGGTTCGTGCACTGGTTCTAAACATTGGTTCTAAACTTGGTTCTAAACACTGTTTTGAAATCGACAATTTAATGTATATTACGTTTTTAAAAATGGTGCAACTGCTTCAATGTTTCGTAACTTTTTTCCACTGATCGTTTTCAACACTTTTTTGCACCTTTAAGTAGTAAAAGTAGTTTATCCATCATTATTTAAATAGCGTTCAGTGTTTACCGTTTTTACGTGGTTAACTATATTATAAATTCTTTGTATTAAGAATACAAACAAAACTTTAAACATTTTCAAAATAGAATACGTGAAAATGAAAAAAAGTAATTTGTATCCATCCTTGAACCTAATAATTTTGCTAAATTATAATCGTTGGTCATCTTTTTCAGTAACTTATAATTTAGATCATATCGATGGAGTAAATATTTCTTAGTGGGAAATTTACCATCAATAAGTCATAGATTATAGGTAAATTATTTGGTTTCAAAATATCAAATGGCGTTTAAAATCATACTATTTAGTTTAAATGGAAAAAATCTGATAATGTTGGAATTCAATTCTTAGAGATCATATTTTTACAAAATATATGCCATATGAATATAAAAACTTTATATAATCATTAAAACGCCCAGTAGGAAGTTAATGGTGAAATGAAAGAGGCGTTTTATTTAGCTTGCTATTAAAAATATCCTACGTCTTCTAAAATATTTTATAGTGGACAGTTTAAGCTAATCACTTTTAAAACAGTAGAAAATTCTATAATACTCCCTTTGAGGTAAATTACCAACGCATTTGTAGATTGTTTAGAAAATTTATTATTCTCAGAACAAATAGTTTCGGCAAAAACAAGGAAGTGTTAACAAAAGTACTATGTTAAAATGTATATTAAAGGTTCATACTGACGAGGTTAAATTAGATACAGAGTGATAACCACAAGTCAATTTTCACCAGTTAATTGGCACCATTTTACCCACGATTCTTGTTGTTTCCTTGGTAACCAGTCCTTTTTTACCCCTTCTCAACTGTTAATTGAAATTTTAACTACAAATATCCTACCTTTCTATTGTCGCCAATATCAATAGATTGTTCACAGACCATCAAATAAAAGTAGTTTCAAAAACAAAAACAAAAAACAATTAATTAGATGTTTTAAAAGTAAAATCAGAGATTTTTTAAGCTTGTTGCGACCAATCAGAATAGCTAAAATTGGTAACCAATGAAACAAAATTTGGGTGTTGGATGGTTGCTTAGGAAAATGAGGGAATTGTGGGTAAAATTGTGCAAATGAACGTGGAAAAAATTAACATGTGTTTATCACTTTATATTTAATTTGACCTCATTGGGCAATACACTTTAATGCTAATCTGCAATGTGAAATTTAACTAATCGGTTAAAGATTGTGTTCTTTCATTTCAATTTGTAATGTATTACATAATAGTATATGTTAGTAATATAAGGTCTATATTATATCACTGGCCTTCCTCCATTATATATTTTATATCTCTATTTCCGTTGTGTTTTTGGTTCTTTGTGACAAAGTGAGGGCTGCCGAGTGGCTGTGATGTCAGTAGATGTAATATGAGTTTATCCATAACAATCATTGTATTACTTGTAGTAAACCACAACAAAGGTGTTATTCAACTATGAACACCTGTGATTTTAACAACACATAAACAACTATGTGATTTTATTGGAGTTAACTCTTCACTATAGAAAGTAACATATTTGTTTGGAATATACTATACTTAAAATTGTCACGGTACGAAATTATTATGATAGGCATAAATTACATGAACAGTTTTTAACTCTTAACAGGGTCACGAACTGAATACTCTGAGGATTACTTATGACCCATTTCATTTTATATTCTACTTCATTAACGTTCACAGCAGTTTCGTGATTATGTCCTGGTGCATTAACTGGAATGGGTTGTTTTCCTTTATATTTCACCTGCCTTGGTTAATTTGTGTTTTAATTTTTTTTTATTTTGTTATTTATTGAAAATAAATTATTTTTAACGTTTTAGCGAGTGGTTTGTGAGATGATTAAGTTATTTGTATGAGAAAATAATATATATTTTATCTTTTAAACCATTATTATGATATTGATTATTTTAATTCAAGTTTTTATTCGAACGAGCTAAAACACAATTGTTTAGCAAGGCATAACGTTACAAGTAAAATTGATGAAATTAAATATTTCAGTCTTTAATTTTATTTTACTCCTCAAAACAATAAAACCTTCTTGGAATAATAGTTAATAACTGGAACCAATATCCATGCATAATGTTATCTATGCATAACTTCCATGTTATCTTCCAAGGTATAACGTTACACGTGAAGTAGATAAAATTAAATATTTCAGTCTTTAATTTTATTTTACTCCTCAAAACATCAAAACTGTTTTAATAATAGTTAATAACTGGAACCAATATCCATGCATAATAGTTATCCATGCATAAAGTTATTACTCTGAAAAAAGTATATACAGTTTATTATGCTTAGGCATATTCAGATACAGAAAGCAAAAAGTGTGCGTGTAGTTTTACAAAGATCGAATATTGTAATATTATTTATTAAAGACACTAAGAAACTAAAAGTAAATTTAAGTCATTAAAAGAAACTGTGAAAAAAACGCTTTTACTGAAAATGGTGTAAAACTTTATAAACTGAATAGGAACTTAACAATTAAAGAACAGTTTTGTTCTTTAAAAAGCTAATTAAAAAATATACACATACCGTACTACACTTTATTTTTAGAATATTTTTCCGTGTGAAATGCCAAGGTGTAATACCCTATAAAGTACGTATAATTTCAATAATGTAAAGAATTCCTCAAATTCTAACAAATTCTAACTCTAGTAAAAAAACTTTAATTCAAACAAACTCAACAGGGAATGTAAAACCTTATTTGGACCTAAATGCAGCATTTACGGGAACAAAACACAAAGTCTAGCTGCTGAATAGCCTATGAGCTTCGTTTTACTGCATAAAGAACAATGACCGCACTGAAGGTTTTCACAAGACATATTTAAGTAATTGCCTTAATTACACATTTTGTTTTAATTAAAAATAAAGCAATCTATTTGTATATTAAAAATTAAAACATGATATTCATAAAAAAAATATTGGTTGTATTTAATGGAATAATATTTTTACTTAAAATCTAAAGTATAAATACTTGACGTCTAACATAAACACATAAATAAACATTTAAAATGAAGTTATTCTCAGTAAAAGTATCATTTTACCTAATTTAAAACAGTTTAATTTTTAGCAATATAAGTATACGAATCGACTTTATTATCGACTGAATATTATTCATAGTAAACATGTCTTTAAAGTGGTTAATTAATCACTTTAACCTTGTTTATTCATAATTTCCAGCCCAGTTTGGTAAAGGTAATAAATTCGTTTTAATATTCTTGACCTTAGCAGATTACTATATTAAAAAAATATTAAATAAAACATACAAAACTGTTTGTTTAGCGGAGTGGTTATGTTACTCGCCTTTAAATCAAAAGGTTACCGGTTGGATTCTTTTCCCAATCTATACTCGGATAATGGTTATAAGTCATTACAAGGAAGCGAAGTGTCTGCATGCAGTTCTCAGCGTCATCACCATTAGTCTAGTAATTAAAGTCATACATTTTATTCTGATTTTATTAGAAAGATTATGGTTATTTATTTTTTACAAAGTAAAAAACAAAGAAATCAACAAATTATTGTTACTCCGCTGTTTTTTTCATATGGTTCTTCACAATTTCAAAAGAAATATAACCCTATAAATCTAAGGTCGATGTTTAGTTCATATTGATATCAACTACGAAAAGCATATGCATTTGAGGTGCAAGAGTCAATATATTATATGAGTGTTAATTTATCTCACTTATTTCCAATTCTTTTATATGAGCATACCTCCAATGTCTATTATCTTTGGTATGCCAGAGACTTAGGACTGGCAATTTTGATATTGTTTCTCCTAGTTAAACATATTGTCAAGTAGTTATAAATTTACTAGTTAAATAAGTAATGACGCATAATATATTTCTTTTCAATCGAGTCTGTGTAACATTGGGTATCTAATTCCTGTACGTTCTGTTTAAATGTCTTCTATTTTCAACCCCTTTTGTTGAGGATATAGATTTCAAAACAGCTGCATCAAACTAAGATTTTCTAGTCAAGTTCAACGGTCATTTACTAGACAAATGGCACAATAAAGGAATCTCGAATATCAAACTCTAATTCTTCTATAAACTAAAGGCACTATGAATGCCAATTTATAACTAATAAAAATGTGTATTATTGACAATGAAATAAGCTGTTTTTTTATAATATGTTATTTACATTTCGTTAACAAATAGTTAGTTAAATACGAACATAACTGAAGGTTAATATGACAAAATTTAAGTACAGGAATACCTCCCAGGAGGTAGTAATACCTCCATCTTTAATTAGAAGAAGCAATGGTAAACGATTTAACTAAACTTTGAAGCATGACAAGATGTCAAAACTTACAAGCAGCTTTTAAACATCGGTTGAAAACCCTATTCGCCAACCTCTGCTGTTTCATAAAACTTATAAAATAACTTAATTTTAATGCTAGTTAATAATTATTCCATTTGTTAATAATTATTATTATTAACTGAAATTAACGTTTTTATAGCAATTTTGCAGTTTCTCCGTGGACTTCTACCAGCATCCCCAGTTACAAAAAAACGAATGAATATTTTTTTTAATTTCATGACTTCATGTACGACTTACATATGTTGTTGTCTTAAAGTTTATTTTATTAGCCAACAGGCCTGAGCGGTCTTCTAAAGTTAGAAAGGACACGCCAAGGTAATATGTCACATATGATAGCCTTAGATGACCGCTCAGGTTTGTGGGTGTAATGTCGTCGCCGAAGATTGAACTGGGTACCGCTAGATTGTGAGGAGAGAATGACCACTGAGCTACTGCCACTGTACTTATCTCTCCACCAAATTTCATTCCATGATACGTGTTATATTTTTATTTTTATACGTGTATTTGAATATATTTTTTATGTTAGTGTATACGTGTAAACTATTATAAATCTATAATCGTGATAATTGCCTGAGCAGATCACTTATTTCAATTAAAGCTACTATAGTTGTACATAGGTAAAAATTCATGACAACTAATACAGAATAATGTTTTGAAGGAAACATTTGGGAACGTTATACTTTTGCAAAATCTACATATCAAACTTAAAAATACATGAACAATAATTTCCAAACGCTATATAAATGTAATAAAATACAATATGTTTACGATAAAGGCCAAACAATTTCTATTAAATGTCAATAAAACTGACGCACATCCCTGGATAATAATCAAATGACAAGGGAATCCGATAGGGAAAGGATGCTTTATCATATCACCAAACTCATTCTCTCTTCACTTCTATCGTCATGTTCATTCATTTTCCAAACTTAACAAAGCAATATTTTCAAAGACTTTTAAAGAATAAGCTGTAGATTACAAAAGCTCTCTAAAAACAAAAATTATAAACATTATTTGTTACATTAGTAAAAGAATTGGCATATGTCTAAGAAATATACATTAAGTTGAACAAATGGTCATAAAAATTTAGTAAAATAATATAAAAATAAGCTGTAGGTAAGCCACGAAATAAGTTTAACATTTTGTTAATATTGTTTAAGAGTTAAAAAAAATTATAAACTAATGTTGTTTAATTAATAAACAAATGGGGACTAATACTTATCTAAAACGTACAAAATTATTTTTACACAGTGTATTTTAAACATGTATCGAAGTTCATTCTACACAGTATGATGTAAAAGAATGTAAATTTAAAAATTAATTTTTCCTACCACTGCATGGAAATAATTGCATTGCCACACCTGTAACCCCTATGCAAAACAGCTCATTTCCGGTTTCCGTTTCTTTCCCGCTCTAGAGCGGCAATGATTCTTTACCGCACGCTAGATCAAACAGCAATGTTAAATCAGCTGTTATTACGAACCATGCTACAGCTGTTATTCATTTTTGTCGTTTAGTATTTGCTTCTTTTTTAGTTTGAGGTTATGTTTGATAGTTAACATTATGTTCCTACAGAAACAAATAAAAAAATAATATAAATAACATTTTGTATACAATAAAACATGTAATATGTAACAATTATGTTGGTAGGAAAAATCTTGTGTGTATTAAGAGCGCAAATAGTCATTGCCGCTCTCGAATTGTTTGGCCGCACTCAGCTGACGCTTCGTACGGCCACCTACAATTTTCGAGTGGCAATGACGTACTTTACGCTCTTATTACACAAATAGCTATTGAGTTTTGATTACTTACCATATTTTATTGTAAGTGGTGTGATACTTCGAATTTAAATTATTTGACAGTTGGTGTGTAAAACTGTTGATTGCGAGAAAACCAAGTATTACGATGTATATGATGGTTATTCATTGAGTTTAAGATTGGTTGTAGTGATCACTTGCTTGAAATGATAAAGTGGTATATATTATGAACTAACAATTAATTCATCATGTATTACTTGATCAAAACTTCTGGGAAGGTGTCGATCGGTAAGCAGGATTAGAAGGTGATCTGTCACTGTCGGGGTTCTTCATGCTACCTGTCAAAGTGTGGGTCTAACCTTCCGAACACAGCATTTGTTATATAACAGGACTGTTTCTTAATTTGGTGTGCTCTTTTAAACAAAATTATTATAATACTTGAAAGGATTTTTATTATGACTTTAAAATATTTTACCTGACTTCAATAAACGTGTCGAAAGTATAATTAATTGCTATGGGTGGATCGCTACTATTGAGTAATGGACAGTGCATTATGCTGTACCCTACAAATAATTCATTGCGCTTAAATTAATGCACAACATTATTCTCAAAATTAAAACTATTGCTTTGTTTGAAAGGGTCTTTTTAGAACGGTGCCTCCACGATTATAATTTGTCATACACGAAATAATTCATTACTAATGGGTAAATAGTGAAGAGGGAGAATAGAGAAATGGAAAACATCCGCCTTATGTGCATTCGAAAAATCAGATTTGGTGGACGTATCTTATCTTATCAGCCGTTCGTTATCTTATCTCGAAACTACTCGGTTAACCTGTTCTGGCCGGCCGTGCATTGGCTTTCCTTGCTAACAGACTTCCATGAAGTCATTTTGTTTTACTCTAACATAATATTTTGTCTATTACTCTGCTCTAAAATCTTACGTAACCTAACTTCACCAAACCAGCGTGTTGGTAAACGAACTAATTGGGTTATGGCATGTGTGATTTTTTTACATAACGGTCAATAAAACGTTGAATAGGAAAAATGTATGCTGAATTTACATGTTTTCTATCTATTTATAGCCCCCAATCCAACAAAATATATTTAGTAATAATCTATTACAATCTCAAAAGGTTTTAATACTGTAGTTGAGGCCCTCTCCCAAAAAATACCCGTTTGAAATTTAAAGAACAACTCTCTCTATAGTTGTTTTAGTCCTAGGTAATTTTCTGTACTTCACTAAAAATTGAATAAAATTCGAATACTTTTTAGTTATTTCATACATTTTAAGTATACATTTTAAAGCAGAATAACTTAACAACATTTCGAAGCAAGTATATTATTTTAAACGTAGAAAAAACGAAACCTTTTTTAACTAAACAATTTTCAATACTAAAAAACTATATATATCATGAGCGAGCAAAAACTTCATTTTAATTTATAACTGTTATAATACTAGCGAAAATATCGCTTAAGGACAACATATTAAAGCATGTAGAAGTAAAAACTTTATTTAATTTCATATTATTTTGTTTGTAGAAATGTATCAAACATATTTGCATCATAAAAAAATTTATTAATATATTAAATTTTCAACCAAACACAATTTTACTCTTTATAAATAACTTGGTTGAATATTAAAATTTATTTTACGTTTATATCATCACATATAAGTACATCATCACATAAGTACATATCCATTACTCGTTTTGTCGTTTTAAACGTAGACAAAACGAAACCTTTTTTAACTAAACAATTTTCAATACTAAAAAACTATATATATTTTTAATCATGAGCGAGCAAAAACTTCATTTTAATTTATAACTGTTATAATACTAGCGAAAATATCGCTTAAGGACAACATATTAAAGCATATGTTTAACGTTAAAAGCTGTTATTAAAGATCTTTTAACGTTCACCTGGTAGTCCACATTTACTGGCATCTTCATCAGATTCTGCATTGGGTCGTGTGTTCAGGAGATTACACGCGATAACAGCAATGTAATCTCCGATAAACCTTCTGAAGACTCTCTCTGCATTAGGGAAAGTGGTTTTAGTGGTTGTAAATGAACTTTCTTAGTTGAAAATACTTTATAAAACTCTTGAAAAATATTTTATAATAGTTTTAAAGTGTCATATAGGAACATTAATTATGACTTAATATAATATGTTTCTATAACAGCAGTTTTACTTAGTAAAACTCTAAATTGTCAACGTTTATATTACAATTATTTATAATAAAATATTTTTATCGTACTCGGTAATATTGTAAAAATACTTATAGATTTAAATGGAATGAAGAGTTTAGTCATAAGCATCTACAGCAAGAACCCATTTCATAGAAATTTAACGCAAATTAACCTCTCAGACTGAAATTCTAATACCATTATTTTCCTTGTGACAATGTTATATGACGTTATGACCACATGATTATACTGTATTGCTATATAATTTGGATTATGTGGGGTTTGAAAACTTAAAACTGTCGCTGAAAAAATATTTATCTTATTGTATTTTGTAATTGGACCAACAATTTTTATTAAAAAGTTATCATTTGTTTTTTATAATTACATAGCCATGATACCTCGTTATACGAATTATATATATATATATATATATATATATATATATATATCTATGTGCATATATATATATATATATATATATATATATATATGCACATAGATATTTGTTTAACACCTTTCAACAGCCTAATGTATTTGGACAGCACCTTTCCAGTACCTGGAGTGCCTGGAGTCAGGCTGTCAAACGGTCTATTTTCGTACATGAAAACGACATTTTGGGTGCTCTGTATATCGCGAAACCTGTTCGAACATTTTGAGTGCCTGGGGAAATGTATGGTAAACTACATTTTGACAGCTTATACGCACAACTATTATAACGACATTTTGGATTCTTATACCAAAACTATATTCACTACTTTTTGGATGCTTTAACGATCTTACCAACCTTCTGAATTCTTATACGAACAACTATGAATGCCTTTTAGAGGCCTAAACTGTAATGTATGAATTTTGAATGAAGGGAATCATTTTTACGTGTTACGAACATCTCGTTAGTGCCTTAAGTTTTATGAAAATTAGAGGGTTTGGTTTTGTTTGTGTGCTCAAATTAAATTGTGAGTATCTTTGTAAACTTATTTCATAAATAAGTTTTTGTGAATCATCTCTATTTCTATTATTCAGTTATAATTTTGAAAACACTCTTGTAACATTCGATTTTTTCTATTAATACTCTAACTTTGTAAGTGAATATTAAGATTACTTATTTAAAACTCTTATTAAAAGGGAACTTATTATTTGCGTAATTGTAATACCCATACGATGTACGGTTTGCGATTTAATGCCACCATTGGCATCTTGTAAACCATAAAAGATACCGTACTATAAAGATAAATGATTAAAGTATTGCAGAATTGTTCAATACTGTATTTCCAGTGATGCCGAATTCAACCTTCTTCATTTTCTTTTTTACACATAAATTATTAATAAATCAATGCATTTTACTATTTTTAATATTTGAGTAAAATCTCAAAAATAAAAAAAGTATCGTAAATGTTGACTTCAAATTTAATAGTTATTTGTGCAACTAGGGACTAAAGTACAATCTTTTCTCCCTGAAGGGAAAGTGTTGTCGCCCGAAGGCGAAGCCGAGGGCGACAATTTCCCTGAGGGAGAAAAGTACTTTAGTCCCTAGATGCACACAACATTTTTCCTCCACCTACACGAATAAAATTAAGGCCTAATAGGCCTACCGTAGATAATTTAACTTTACCTTCATATGATCCCTTGCTCCGTCTAGCTGGATCTGTCACATCAACATAAAAAGCACACAAGGTAGGTCATATCAATTTTAAAGAACACGAAAAAACAAAATATAATTTAAGCCTAGTCAAAAGTTTTACACTTATGTTTTGGACTTCTTAGGTTAATAGCCTACCCAAGCAAAATGTAAACAAACACCTACACTGCCACGGCCATCTCTAATACTAGAGATGCTGCTCACCCACTGCTGACTGAATGGTCAGCAGGTGAGCAGCAGCTACAGCTGCTATTAGTCAACAATGAGTAACAAAACAAATACAAGCAACAGCTTACTGTGGCTCATGTTCTTTTTAATCTCTCTTTTAGTGTTATTCTTATGTAACTAACTTTAGCCCCGTGGTACGAAAAAACTTGAGCTTTCCCTAGGTAGAAAGATTAAGTATTCAAGTCATATGGGACAGAAATCAGTACTTTACTACTCTATTCCAAGGAGTAAAATACGGCTTTAGATAGTAGGTGGAGGAAAAAGCTATTGTAACATTTCAGAACATTCCAAGTTTGGGCCCGAAAGTCTGTTTTGTGTCTTGAAAAACAAACGCTTAATGGGAAATAGTTTAAGTAAAAAGCCATTTGTCCAGCATAGAAAATTAAATATTTCTTATTTTAATCATCATTTTATTGACTCATAAATGTGCGATACTCTGCTCGTTTATTCTTTTTCATATCGGCTATGGTTTAGAAGGTACCAATGAATAGGAAGCATTAAAATGAACTCACTCTACACTGTACATTGTTTTATGTGAGATGATGTCCTATAAAAAACTACTTGTCCAAGGGCGGATTTTATTTGTCTTTAATGCTGATGATTTCAGTATTGTCGGTGAAACATGTTCCTTACTTACACAAAAATGTATTCAAACCACGCTTTAGACTTTTATCATTTTTCTCTAGGACTAAAATTTGGGGTTTTAGGTATTATAAATATTTGGATAAGGTATATAGTTTGAGTTAACAACATTAAAAACTACATTTGAGATTAAAAGCGTGATTATTTAATTGTATTAGTAAAAATAGCTATAAATATTTATTATCATTAAAAGTTTTACATGCAATAACAATTTTATGGCAACGCAAAAAGAGACATGTAATAAATTAGAACAGGCCATGCAAGCTTAACCCACTCACTGCGCCGATTGGATTAGTTCGCCAATAATTTAAAGGAATGTCACTATCCTGGAAACCTTGAATTTCATTTTCAGTAGTGTTGTGTGATGGGGTGGTATTGGAGTGACCACCAACACAACAACACATCACACAATTAATGGAGAAAAATGTAGCGTCAATATTGGAGTAGCCAAAATTTGTTGAAAATTAAAAGATTTTTTAACAGTTTTTTGTATTTTGTTTTCTCAGAATTCATAAAAAATTCCGTAAACAACTAACGATGAATGTTAAAGAAATGCACACAACTCAAGTTTTTGCTTCAAATGATTTTATAATTAAATATGTTTTAAGTTTACTTATTTGTTGGTTATAAAACAGGGGTTTTCAGTCGTTTTTGAGCGATAATCTCCTATCCGCGTTAGCCCGACGCTGAAGGCTGCCAACGCGGATGGACTCCGTCATACGAGCGTTAGCGTTAGCGGGACGCATTTTCCCCGCGACTACTGGCAGAACAACTGGAAGAACTTTGTAGTGATGATGTTTGACATAGAAAAATTTATTTATACAGTTGAAAATTTTCCTTCTCTGTACGTAGTTAAGTCGAGTGGCTATAGCAGGAAACCGAAGGCACAATGTTGGAACGAAGTTGAGGAGCCCATGCAAGATAACTAAAATAATAATGGTTCCCCATCGTCTTGGATTCTTCCGATAATAGGCCTACTCTTCGACATTATCTAAAATGTGCAAATAGCTGACAAAACCTAACTGTATAGTGTCCATCTTGGAAATAAAATTAGTGCCACCACGGCAAATGCGCCCGGAAAACGCTACGTATGTACCCGGCGTTGGCGGGACGGTATCAACGCGACGCATTTGCCGCCACGTATGATATGGACTTTTTCCGGCGTTAGCGCGACGCTATCAACGCGGCGTTAGTAGCGCTCGTATGACATGGCCCTTAGGTATTTTCTTCTGTGAGTTACCGGTAATTTGAGCAATATATCATATTACTTGGCCTTTCAACGTCGTTTTGTTTACGGTATTTTTTACTTTCGCAAATATGGATGTTAAAAAATTATCTCACCTCCTTGTTGTTGTGCCTCTTCAGTTTTCAAATTCTCGACAGACTTTGCTTTCTTTAGCAACAATTTTTCCATAGTAAAGCTCTTCCCAAAATTTAATTAATAAACCAATTCAATTAATTCTTTACACACTGAACACCAAAGCCAGACTGAGTCTAAATAACTGGCAATCCGGCCGCTAGTCCGCGCCCTACACCTCGCTAGTAGCGGTGAACTGATGGTTAATTTACGTACTTGTCGCAGTTTTTAAAATTGAAAGTTAGTGTAATACATTATATTTGATTAATTACTAAATGAAAGCTAAATTTTAATTATCATATATGAATTTGTTTTGAAATAGAGTCGCTAGTATAATTATTTTCTGTTGTTCTACTACGCGAAAACCGCTATTTAGGTACACAAACAAAATCTCGATCTAGTGGTGGTGCCGTGGCACCAGTGGCACCACCCGTGGGCACGCCTATGAGTAATGCTGTACAGTAAAACATGAAACAATATAAACTGGAAGAGCTTGAATATATGTGGTTTATGAGCTTAAAATGCATAGGCTTTGTCTCAAAATGAAACATCCTAATTAATAACTTAATATTTTACAAGACCTATCAATAAATTATATCATATTTTTTGTATATTTTCTTGCCGAAGAAAACATGACACAAAATATTTACAGTTGTAATATGTTGGCTCAGAGATCTTTGATGACACATATACCATGATCCATTAGCTAGACGATAAATGCCTAGGAATAATAGCCAGGGAGGCCCTAGGTCTGGGAACTAGGTTGGGGGCATTATAGGACGACAAACAGCTTTTCTTCTAGTAACATAAAGAAAATGAATTTTGCAAAACTTCAATGGGGACCTATTTGTGGCATAAGACCCATCATGTAGTAAGTACACTACGTAGAGTAATACAAAGCACTTACGTGGCAACTTTCGGTAACGGGACATTTCAAATGCGTGAGGTTGGCAACACCTCTAAAGTGTAAGAATGCAGATCAGGGCTGGCGCGTTAGGGAGGAAATAAGTCCCGATCGCCCCTCCACGCCCCTCCTTACAGCATTACTTCTTAATAACTGGTCTAGTGATAGAGTTGTTAATGGGATAAAATAATTTTCAAACTTTATATTTAAGTTTTATTTGTTGGAAACAATTAAAATTAATATAATGTAGAATATAATCCTAAACAAAGCAATACTCGCTAGGAAGAAAGACGAGTATTCATGTGAGTAATAAAATACCTTGGCAAAATAGAGTCAAGTTATATTTAACTACAGTTTTATTCTTATTTTTTCTTACATACTTTTTGTGAAACGCATGTATTATTGCTAATAATATGTGTATTAGCGTTGATAATACTGATAATATCCTATAACGCTAGTTACCTTGGTTCTTTTATCATGATTTATACAGAAACCAAAACACCTTTCCAATTTATTTTTCTTTTTTTTCATGATAGATAGAATAAATTAGCAAACAGTGCATCATTTTATGATTTTTTTTACTTAAGTGTACTTTTTACTTTTTTTACTTAGTGTTTAAGCTTGATTTAATGGTGATAAGTAAATTCTATTTCAAGGTACCAGTTTTTTCCTTTTTAATCCGAAATATTGATTTTTTTAACACTTTTTGTTCTGAAACTATTGAATGGCAGTTTTCTCAGAGATGCGAGTGGTGTCATTTTATTCAGCATTTTAATCTTGATCAACGCACCGTTGATGCTGTACGTCAAACATTTCAACACAATCCTTGGTCCTAAATGGCCTCGGTCACTAGACGTGACCCCTCTGTATTACTGTATTTTATTTGAGGGTTTGTCAAGTGTATTCTACTCCAGTTCCTAATTCCTAATTGAGACAAGAGAGAGAATAAGAAAGCAGTGACGTCCATTATTCAAAAAATGTTAACCAAAACATGGGACGAAATAAAAAGTCACATAAAATATATATTGGCAAAACAAGGCGCACTCTGCAAACATATGTTTAAAACTGAAGATAAAACATTATTCTACCAGAATTTGTTTTTATGCTATTCGATTTCATTATCAGGGCAAAACTTTATGGACACCCGGTACTACACACATTAATTGTCAGATTCGAGCGAAGGGTTCCTGAGATAATACTTAATTTAACTTTATCTGAGTTTTTGTTCATAGTGGCTAAACTATTGATTTTCGTATGTTGACTTATATATGAAGATAATATATTTTTTGCTAAAATTGCATTAGTTGTTGGTTGAGGTACTGAAAGATATGTGTCAACAGTTTAATATATAAGTCGTAAGTTTAAATACAACACAGTAAGTGTAATCGCCTAAAATAAGAATGTCTTTTTATGCATGTCATTTTAAATGATATTTCAATATCTAGTAGGCCTACACTGCGGAAAAAATAACATGCAAAATATTTATGAGTTTAAACTACTACAAAACTCGTCCATTTAAGAAAAGTGAGACCTACTTTGTTGTTAATTAATTGAAAAACTAATGATTTATAACATGTTTGTTTTTTACGGGGCTCAAGGTATTGTATTAACAAGTCAGAATTGGATAGAGATTGATTCATTTGATGCATTTTTGTTTGTTTTTAAAATACATGGCAAACAAACTTATTCAAATATCACCCGGAAAACTTTTTTCACGTTTATGTAGCCTTTGAGTCATGTAGTAGGCTAAATCATATGGAAGTGGGAAAACCTAAACATAGATAGTACATTTTGTTGGATAAATTGTGATTTTAATTCTTATGTTTTGTATCCAAATAGTAGTTGTCATCACTAGGATAGAAAGTAGTGTTTTCTGTACACATAGCCTCGGCAGGATTGCTAGGTGGGCTCCTTTCTATCCTCCTTTTTTAAGCTGCTGCCGCCGCGCCGCGCCGTTACGCCGATACGGCCGAGACAGGTGATGTACCGAACCGCACACACCTCCCGATTTAACGCTCTCGCGTCAAACCCTCGTAAAAAGGCATTAAACATCTGTCACCCCAAGCTGTACCGAATGAACGAATTCTCGCATGTACCGATATCTCAGTGTACCGAATTAACATGCATTCCGTATTAAATCAGTATAGATGAAACAATTTAAAAATCACTTAAAAACTGAAAATATAAATCACTAATAAAATTTTAAAACGGGCAAAAATTAATACTGAACTAGATCAGATGTTCAAAATGAATGCATGCTACTTCAGTAGAGTGGTACAGCGAGAAATCGGTACAGCTTGCTATGACAGATGTACTCTGATCTGGTATTCATTTTTGCCACTTTAAACTTCATTAGTGATTTATATTTTCAGTTTTCAAGTGATTTTTAAATTGTTTCATCTATAATTATTTAATACGCCAAGGGTTATTTTTAATTGGAAGTCCTGTAACTTTTATCCGATTTTCAAGTTTTTGGTGTCATTGGAGGGGGGCGGCAAATTAGGCTTTGTCTCTCCTCACAAATCTCCTAGCTACGGCCCTGACGGCATGCGCGGATTTTTCCTACAATGCACCCACGAATTATACATATAGATTAAATTCGTAGCGGATGTTTCAAATTTTATATTAGCTTTGTGGGGAAAAGAACCCGAGTCGGCCGATACTGCAGACTCCTAAGCGTCTACAATATCTTTAAGGCTATCCCGTTATCTGGTAGTTACGTAGTTTGCAACATAAGACTTTGTAGGCACCATTCACGATCGTTGTAAAAGAAAGCTGAACTTAAAAAAAATACCAAAAATGATTGATACTCATTTGTTTTAAAGTACCATATAGTACTTGGGGAGGAGTGGTCACCTAATATATAATTTATGACACGCTTCACTCTGCAAACCTGTTTATACCCGAAATACTTGAAAGATTGAACAATTTATAAACCTCGTTGGTTTTAGGTTTTAACGACATATTGTGTTTTATGAAATACACCTCTTTGTGCAAGAACGTGCAATGAAAGCTAAATTAGGGAAGTAAAATTTGTTTGTCATGATAATAAGAAATATTTAAAGAATTAAGTAACAAAACTTATTTCGTAATTAGATGCATACATTATTTTAATATTCATATTTACAACCAAGAATTAGTTCACTTTACTCACTGTATTCAGGCTAGTGAAAAGTTAAAGGGTTAAATATGAATGAGTCTGTATTTAACAGGCCCGTTGTCCCTGAAGCGACTATGGCGATAGTAGCGGAGCGATAGTCGCTGAGCGATAGTAGCTCAGCGATAGTCGCTAATCACACCGTTGTCCCTGAAGCGATTTTTATAGAGCGATTCTGGTGCATTGTTAATGCTGAATTGAGAGTTTTAAATGTACCATTAGTTTGAAGCAGAAGTAAAACAAAAAATACCTTTCAGTTGAGGAAGTCGATGACGAAGACGTCATGGAATTGTTATTTGCACCCCGAGTTGGTACTCATAACATATTTTTTAAACTAGACAAGAAGGCGATTTTAAGAATATCTGTATACTTATTTAATACTCTAAGGGGTTTTTATTTATTTACTTTGTAAAGGGAATTCCTTTTACAATTCTCAACCGACGTTTTTTATTGTCGTTGGATAGATAGGGCTTGTCTGTTGTTGTTTTCGACTAAAATTGATGAGAATCGAAAAATAAGGGCACTATCAAAAATTTTAATGTGAAATTTTACCGTTGGAATTTTATTATTGGGATTTGGTTGAGCATTTAACCTCTGTACATAGCTGTATCCTACAGCTCTAAATATATTAGTTTTGGATAAATTAATCACTATTGAATTGGTCGGAGAACAAAACGCAATATTTTTTAGCCATGACATGTCATAATTCAAATTAAATTGCTCTATTTCGATCAATAAGTACACTGGGTAATATAAATGCCGTTTCTAGAATCTTTTCATCGAATTGCAGTTCCGTATTCTACGAAGAAATTACTATTTAACAACTACACACGTGAAAAATTGACAAGAATCGCTCCGCGACTGCGACTGAGCCTGCCCCCAGACCGGACCCGTGATAATCGCTAGCGATAGTCGCTAGCCGCGCCAGTCGCAGTCGCTTCAAGGACAACGGTCCCATTTGAAACAATGCTACCAGTGCCATAGTGACTGTCGCTCAGCGACTATCGCTCAGCGACTATCGCCAGAGTCGCTTCAGGGACAACGGGCCTTTAAAGGCTACGGCCACACATAGTCGCCGCGACACAAACACCGCGACAAAGAAACAAATGTGATACATTGCATGTCGCGGGTCGCCTTGTGTGGCCGCCTTCATTTGATTCAATGTATCACACTTTTTCGGCGTTTGTGTCGTGGCGACTAAGTCGCCATGTGTGGCCGTAGCCTAAAGCCTGGTTTACACGGGTCGAGTAGAGCGGGCGAGTTAGGTACTTGGCCCAGTTACTAGACCCAGCTGTTGTTTTGTAAAACTCGCCCTTTACTTGACTCGCCGATCTGTCTACACCAAGCGAGTTGGAGAGCGAGTGTCAACTCGCACACTGACTCGACCGCTGTACTCGACCCGTGTAAACCAGGCTTATGTGTTGCCAACTGTGGTGAAAATAACAAGCTGTCTAATCCAGCTGATTAAAATGCATAAACATTTCGTGCAGAGCTCAGATAACTCTTAATATTTATTTCTGATCGTTTTCCCGCCATCCTTGGCAGCTAAGGTTTAAAATTAGGCATCAACTTTCTCGAGATATTTCGTGGGGACCGATTTACTTACGGAATTATAGATGGTGTAGATGAATGGACATAAGAGTGATGAACATGTTGTTTTAGTATTTCTTTTTGTCGCCGTCATTTACCTACAACTTTCGACTTTTAATTATTAAAAAATTTTCAGAAATTTAGTAATTAATTGTGATAGGTCACAACAAGCTTAAAGATTCATTAATTGCACTTTAAAAACGTCAGGTTATTATTGTTGTATGTTTTATAAACCACTTCAATTTGGTGGAACGTGATCAGATTATTGAGTTTGGGTGCCCTAACAATTTCGGATATGTGTGGGTATAATTAAAGATAGCATATAAACAAGTGTAAAAAATAATATTTACCAAAAATTAGTATAGAATAGAAATTTGTGCTTTATTATACAAATTTGTTTAGAATAAATTAATCTATTACTTGTTTTACTTATACAGGATACTTATAACAGTAAGATATTATTCCTCAATATAATTTTCTTGCAATTAAAGCCTTAGTCACAAGACTTTTGGCTTAGTTAGAAAAAAATCAACCACAACATAACAATTTTTAAATGAGCAATACAGAATTACTATACAATACCCTCAAAATACCCATACAAAACCTCCCCCTGCATTAAACTCTTGCCGCCTCTACCAATTCTACCATTGTAACAATATCATATAAAAATCATTTATATAAAAATTAATTAAAAGGCTAAGATTTTGCCCCAAAATTCCTTACTCTTTTGTAAAAAAAATGTTTCTTACTATAATACACTTGGAAATTACACTTTAATTTGTTTTGCGAAAAAGGTTTAATAGCCTAAAAGGCTTTTCCTTTCTTTTAGACACTGGTAATCACACCAAGGCTTATCAACAATTCTGATGCACTGTACTTTATTTTGTTTAAAATGTGAAGAATTAACTATAACCTTTATTATACCATCTGTATTTTGTAGTGTGAACTTTGACATAACTTAAATTTCTTTCTTTACATCATTTAAACCATCAGCTCTAGACCATGCGGAAAAACGAATAAAAGTTTTAAATACGTCATTTTTAACACTTCGTAATTTTAAATGGCCCTAAAAATTTTTAATTAACCTCGTGAAAAATTGTTGTGCTATGGTATTACGTCGTATCTCATCAAATAAACAAGTGGTTTCATAATATAACATAAAATGTAATTTCCTTCATTAAAACGGTAATCCCATGACAGAATATTACATATAATGAGTCTAATCCTATGTTTTAGCACATGGCGAATTCAATTTTAACAATTCTACACTTTCGATTCCTTATAGTTTTAGCGCTACGAGCAAAAACGCGGAAATTTTTTAATACGTAATTTTTTAACACATCGTAATTTTTAATGCCCTTAAACAATTGCAATTAACCTCGTAAACAATATTGGACCTCTGGTATTTCGTGGTATCTCATCAAATAAACAAGTGGTTTCATGATATAACATTAAATGTAATTTCCTTAATTAAAACGGTAATCCCATGACAGAATATTACATAATGAGTCTAATCCTATGTTTTAGCACATGGCGAATTCAATTTTAACAATTCTACACTTTCGATTCCTTATAGTTTTAGCGCTACGAGCAAAAACGCGGAAAAACGCATAACATTTTTTTAATACGTAATTTTTTAACACATCGTAATTTTTAATTCCCTTAAAAAATTGCAATTAACCTCGTAAACAATATTGGTCCTCTGGTATTTCGTGGTATCTCATCAAATAAACAAGTGGTTTCATGATATAACATTAAATGTAATTTCCTTCATTAAAACGGTAATCCCATGACAGAATATTACATAATGAGTCTAATCCTATGTTTTAGCACATGGCGAATTCAATTTTAACAATTCTACACTTTCGATTCCTTTAAGTTTTAGCGGTACGAGCAAAAACACAGAAAACGCATGAAATTTTTAAATACGTCATTTTTAACACATCATAATTCTTGATTGTATTAAAAAATTGCAATTAGCCTCGTGAACAATTTTTGTCTTCTGGTGTTTCATCGTATCTCATCAAATAAACAAGTGGTTTATAATATTATAATATTAATTTTAAAATTGTCGTACCGCAGAAAAGTGGCTGCAACAGTGACGGGAATAACTTTTTAGTAATATTTCTTAAATAACTCTGTGGTAGATATTATAAATCATAATTTTATTTTGCTTATTTACTTTATTTATTTACTTATAAAATATATTTATTAGTTGTTGTCCAATGTGGTGTTGAGATACCGTATGACAAACATTTTTAATTAACCATTGTCCATCCACACTAATCCGAGTCCCTAAACATGATTCCTATAAAAATTCCCAACATGATTCCTGGTCTTGTTCAATAAATTATTTTGAAGCAGATCTTTAAGCCCCTCCAACAGTAAAGCTGATTTTGTAATATTAAAAAAAACACATCACCAAACAAATCTTCTTTTAATAATGGTTTCATGCGGAAAATTGAAATTTCGAATAATAATTTAACCCCCTAATTCGCTGATTACAAACACGACTGTAGAGAGATTTTGACAGTACAGAGAGAAAAAAAATCTCTTCTTAGTCCTGGCTCGCAAACCCGTTTTCTAGTGGCGAGCAGCGACACTCACCTCTCCCAAACTACAGGTGGCAAACATGAAATCCAAGTGTCAATGTAGGGCGTACTCAAAGCCGCGATATTGTGTCCGATTATTTAACAATGTTCCTGTTCTATTTTCTATTGAATATAGTTTTGCTAGTTGTTAAAATTATATGTCTTACGCCAAACACGTTTAATCATTAAAATATTATTCGCACGGGCATGAGTTTTCAATAACTTTGTAAATAAAAAATAATGCCGCATCCATCACCCTACACTGCGCAAACGATGCATGTACCTGAGAGCTCCTTGGAGCTCAATGCGCAAAACACGCATCCCTTCAATACCTCGCTCTCCACATACTGCGCAAATGATGCACGCTTCTCCCATCATACTCAGCAAAAATAAAATGATTTACCCTCAACGATTCTCTTTGCTCACTCGCTCATGTTCTTGTGGCCACGAAGCATAATTGTCAAGTCGTCATGTGGAGGTGGCCAGCTCTCCATGCGACGAATGACGGCTGATAAAGTGTGCTTCCTTTTCGCCCCTCCCCTCCCCTGTCAACAATGGAAAAGGCGCGCGATCCAATGTCGTTCGTTGGCCGCGGCGCGGCGCGGGCCCGGCACACGTCCGTCGTCACCCCAGCACGCATCAGAGACCAACACTGTGACAACAGTGTCTGGTGATGGGGACGTACAAACTGAATTTTACCATGACGTACTGTGACGTACAGCCTATAAGTTACTTTTAAATTTGTACTTCGTAGCAGTGACGTACAAATTATTTTCTTAAATGTTTCCTATAGTGACACGATTAACGTGTCAACTAAGACTAAATAAAACAAACCTTTCTATTACTACACATTTACCGCAGTCTTTATCTGGCCGAATTCCACTTTTATATAAAACTTTTCATAAGGCTCTGTAAACTATACTATGTGTTTAATCGTTTTTAAGAACAATTAATGCAATTAAAGCCTAACATTGAAAGATTGAATATGTTTATTCACTATTATGACAGCACGTATGATTATGTTTATCAACGTTTTCAATTTTTATCAACTAAAACCATTATTTTCTTCTATCAGCGAAATACGACAACTAATATTAGTTTTTTTCAATGTATGTTTTGCGTCTAGTAAAAAATTATAAATATAGCGTCCCCTTAAACCATCGTCTTACATTGGACACCACGGGGTTCATGCTTTCTATCATAAGGTGAAAAAATTTAAGACTAGAGGAGTTTTATAACATATTTAGGCATATACATAATAATCTGTTTTATTTATGTAACAATATGATTCCTAACATGATTCCTATTTATTACTAAAAAAGTATAATACAATTCGTCAGGTGTAGTAACTTCTATTAAAATACAAGGGTTACCGACGCAGCACAAAGCGCAACATTAATTAGATTTATATTTCATATCTTGATTGATTCTATTCTACTTTCAACAAGTGCGCTTGGGTTATGGAGTATTTGCTTTATCGACATTCTACAGCGGTGTGGATTGTATTCAATTATTCCCTTTGTAGCGAATGTAATAACAGTGAAGTGCTGGAAGGGCGGTGTTAGGCCCCTTTTATGCACGGCATCGCGCGACGGACGTCGAAAGACGTCGGAATGAAAATGAATTGGCGCAAATGGGACCATTTATGCACGACGCCCACTCAACAGGCGATCTAGGTGCGAGGGACGAGTTCCCACGCTTGCTTGACGCGTGCCCGACGTCCGTCCGACGGACGTCTTTCTACGCTGGAGAGATGCTTGACATTTTTGTCAGCGTCACAATGACGCGCGCCAGACGTCCGTTGACCGACGCCGTGCATAAAAGAGGCCTTACAAAAACAAAACAAAAGCGCGCGAATGCCAAGAACTTAAAAAGTCTAGAGTGCGTATAAAGTATAAGCCAAGCCTTCAAAGGGTAGTTTGATAAATTTATACAGCCAGGCACTCAATAGTTCGCTTTTACGTCTAATAGTATATCTTCTTCAACTCTCAATTTTCCAAGCACTCAAAAGGTTCTATACACTTATACTGCTATAATCATCAAACTATAAAATTACTGCTGTTCATTTTATCACATAAATGTAAAAAAATTCATAAAGTGTAATTGCCCAACAGTTATGATAATATTTTATCTATCATGGTTATATTATCAAATATATAAATATACGTCATAAAACTATGATAGTTTAATACTTGCCTTAATATATCAAATTAAAAAGTAGTTTGAAATATATTCATCTGTCTTCTGCTTATTACGAATTTAGTTAGGCCTGTGAGAAGACAACAAAATCGTATGCTTAAAAATCTTTATGTTTACGCATAAAACTTCCTTCCGTACAAGTAGTCTCTAAAAATGAAAAGTTTTACTAAAAATCTAGGGCGCCTATGTAATTAAACTATTCAAAGAACCACAAAACATTTAATTCCATGTTTCCAAGTTTCAAAAGACACTTAAGGGGGGGGGGGGGGTAATGAGTTTTCAACAGTTACATGTGGGTAGCAGAGAGGGCGCACCCTGGCCTTTTACCAGCTCTGGTGCATTGTCTGACAACTAGAGAGCGCCACCGTGCTGGATAACTTTCCCATTTCCAAGTTGAACCATTTGTTCATTGTGATCGTTTTGTTTCATGAAAAGTTAATATCTTAGTTTTTCAGTGTTTTATTCTGTATGTTACGGAATATTTGTCAAATGTAAAACCAGCCAAAGTAATTAATTAAAACTTTTGCTTTGTGCATTGTGGCATTAGTTACAGTGGTTCATCTATAGTACCTTAGAGCCAAGCATTTGCTCGGTAAACTTAAACAGTTCTTTATAGTTATAGTAATATCATTCATATACTGTGCGCTAAAATTCAAAGTAAATAAGTTTTTTGTTTTTTCCTTTTTTCAAGATGAATTTATTCGCTTCACTCATGGACTCGCTTTTCAGGATGTTTTAGGACTGAATGCGCTACACTCTAGTATGAGTTTGTTGGAACTAATACATGAATCTTACCATGTATACAGAATACAGAACCAAAATTCTGTTCTGTATACATTGATCTTACTTTTACTGCCAACAGCTGATTGCATCATTCATTTTTAATACTCAAGTTCTTTTTTTACACATACACGAATTTGAAAAAATTAAAATGTTCACTCATGAGTCGGTCAAAATTCACCTATTTATAAAAGATCGGATAACTATTCCTATAAGAATAACGTTAATACTTTCTTAGATTTTGGGGCAGAGCTCAATAATCCACAAAAACTTTTTTCATTATACCATTGCGATAAACGTTGTTTTCGGAACGGTCAGCTGTGATCGAAACTAGTTGATTCCCGGTGGGTTGGATCGGGGCCTACGAAAACTGGATAAACGTGTTGGTAAACAAAGTTTTCGGGACTAGTCCTCGAAACAGTGGTTTTCGGGACTAGGCCGGAAAAACTTCCAATGTTTGACACCACTAGCGCTGCTATTCTGCTTACAGTAACTTAAACCTCGTTGACTCCCATATACAAATGTCAAACAGCTGATTGTTTAGTTGTAGATAGTTCAAATACAAGATAAACAAATAACAACGTAAGAGGGAGTATATAGGTTAAAATTTATTAATTTTTATCCAAACTGTATATTTATTAAAGGTGGTATGATGAAAAGTACTGTTCGTAACTCGTCCGAAAGTGGTATATCGGTGCTCGATCGAATTCAAGCACTCGGCTTCGCCTCGTACTTGAAACTCGATCTTGCACCGATAACGACCACTTTCCGGACTAGTGACGAAATATACTATATTGAGTAGCCAAGATTTCTCTCTAAGCACCATGTTACAATAGAACAAATTTTGTTATACTTTGCTTTATAACCATTCTCATGTGATAAGTTGGCAATGATTGGCATTTTTATGTTACTTGGTTACTTTGGCGAATTTTAGAACAGAACCCTAAGGTCACCTATGTGATTCAAGTTACAATATTAACTCACTGAAAGTTTCTCTGTATCTACCTCTATATGTCTCTCTAGTTCAGACAGAAAACAATTGTGATAAAAACCAGTATAACCGTTATCCCGTGAAGTATGTGCAAAGTAAGGTCCATGAGCGTTTTTCGACAAAGCAGACTGAAAGATAGACAAACAGAAATTAAGAAAATGTTTATTTCGGTTGCCGTCTTATACCTTTCCTAATCCACAAGCTAGTCTAGTTAATTGTAATGTTTACTTATTATTTTTTAGTAAATACTACAACATTATGATACTCCATTTATAACCAAGCCATGAACTTCGTCTTCGCAAACACAATGCAATGTAACATTATTTTATTGGTTATAAAAAAGATAATCCTATAATATTATTTTGCAATTAAATATTGGAATACCAGTAGAAAACCTCAAAAAATGCTGAAATGACAAAAAATAATAAATAATCTTTTCCGGGGGGTCTATCTGAGCTCATAATTCTTGCACCTTCGTTTACCTACCGGGAGGTAAAGTAAACATTGACACTGCGTGAACAGCAATACCGCCCTCAGCACCGGGTGGCTAACTAATTAACACAACACCGTTTAGAATCATGATCGACAAACTTCTAGGAAACTCAAAATTAACAATTTTACCACGAAAAGCTTTACATAATAATGTAGTTGTATAATTTTCGTTGTTTATAATGCTAAAGCCTCAGTTAATGCATCCGGATTCCAAATTAGTTGATAATCCATAAGTATTTAGCCTCTTAATTGAAAGTGTCTATTTACCTTTCAAAACTGTTTATCCTAGCGATACAACTGCCATTGTTTGGATTTTAATAATGACCCTGTCTGTTTGTGCATTTTCACGTAATTGACTTTCGTTGGAAAATGCTCATAATTGTTATACTTATAGGTTTGAATTATCCTAATGGTAAAATAACTAAAACGTTTTTATTAGAGCAGAGCGATTTATTGCAACAATTTCCAAGGGAATAGGAACCGGATTAGGTTTTAATCCGTGCGAGTGTCCAACAAGGGCGGTTAATGGGAAAGGGAGGAGGGAGGGGGTAGGAGGGGGAGGGGGTTGATTGATATCAGCAGGGTTCAACTGAATTGAGTTATACTGCCATCAAGGAAAACCACAGAGGCTGCAATATATAGTGTGAAAAAAATTACACTTTAAACGGTACATATTAAGTACGATAAAACTGATAATCCTTCCCAGATATTAAGATGTAACAACTTCAGTCTCAATATATTCAGTGTGATCCCGAGCTAGGAAGAATGAAGAAACAATACACAAGAAGAGAATAAGATGAATATAAAAAATCTTCAAAAGAATATCCGAGGACCTTACCTTGTAAACAGAATTTTTCCACTGGACCACGAGAAATGTAAATACAAGTTGTCACAGTACTCAGTTGCCGTTGTTCATTTTACCATTCAGCTACCAAGGAATACCATCCTTATTTAGTACAATTCATAAATTATCCGGACAAATTTTTCAGCTGGTAGTTTTTCACTGTAAATGCCGCCAGTGTCATTTTTATCAGTGAGAATTAAACCATTGACTTTGTATTAAACCCTGTAAGAGAAAGTGGTTCGAGCCCTCAATGTTACAAATCCTTGTCAGTAGCAAAGGTTCACAAGGCATCACACCCATTCTATCCCTATGAAGGTCTGCATCTCAAAGGAACATAAATTTGAGTAGCGTTAAATTTCGAAGCTGTGTTTGTAGGCACCCCATGGGTCCGACCCTGACTCTGATCTGCCGCAATGACTCCGTTTCCTCACGCCCCAGACTACTGACCGAGTTCCTCCACGTGTCCCCCGTTCAAGGTCCACGGCGGCTGCGGCGGCGTTTCATCAGTTGTGCGAATTATGTAACGGCACCAGCGGATTCCGAGTACCAGGTGCCCACGTGCGCTCCATATTCCCCACACTCTCTCTGTCTCTGTCCCCTGAACCACGTAACCGCGTAATCCCCGGTACACGCCACGGGGACCATGAGATCAGCTGGTCATTAGCAGAATGATTCGCCGCCGGGACTCCAGCTGACAGGTGATTGCTTGTGACAGGCGTAATCAAGATTAATTAATCGATTATTCTCTCTTTTTATGGAACACGAGTTAATTTGTTTATATCATTTGATTGGTTCCCAATTGTTTTTCTTAGCAAAAAAGTTTTTAAATTGCTTACGGACTGAACACGGATAGACGGATTTTCAACACAAACTATCACATTGAAGTAATATGATACAAGCGGGAAACTATCGGTGATGCATACCCTTTATCCTAAATAGCGAAATAATTAGCGCGAAAATGTAGTTTTGATATGCTAGTTCATAATTAAAAATATTGATAGTCTACTTCGTTATTAATATTTTACTTTACAACATTTCATATAGTATTTAATTATGTTAACTCCTTGTAGTTTGTTTATAATGAGTTATTGAATTGATATTTTTTAAACTATAAAGTAGGTGGTCTTGAGTTAAGAACAAAATTTCTTCTGATATCATGACGTGATGCATTATATTATTTCAGTTTACACTCCTAACGACATTATCTGAACTTTTGTTTACATCTTGTTACCACCATGGCAACCCATAAGCCAATGTTGACTTGTTATTTCTAAAGAAGTTTTGTAACACAATGACTTGACAAACCCACCAGTTCTAATAAGGCCCAAAAGTATTTTATTTTTTTCTAAATTTATATAGGAGACTAAGTTAGTCAAATGAAAATGTAAATCAATTAATCAGAAGTATGCAACAGTCTTTCATGTAGGTTTATAAGTCGGGAGATATAAGTTGTATTTCAAAGGGTAGCTATACAGGATGGCTTTATTCGATTATCACTGAAGGGTTTCCATTGGTGTCTTTGTAATGTTCCAAGCGTACTTTGTGTTTAATACTTCTGGCGATCAGTTATACACCGGTGTGGCTTCCAGTAATACCATTGTGTCCAACTTTGAGAATTCATGGAAGAAAAATTAGCAACTGGAAGACACAAAGTAATGAATGAAAATCAAATCCCTTTGTAAACGTGCTTATACTCATTTCCCAAATAACATTAGAGGTGAGCCTAACATTATGAAGTTTAAACATATTTTTTACAAACTTTCGATTATATAATATTAAAGAATTTTTTGACAATAATATCCCAAATGCACGTCATTTAGGGGATATTGTATAGGGTTATTGAAAAACATATATAATACCTTATTAGGAAAGGAAAAGTACGTTAAGGGAGGTTGTAGAGGTTTTGTAAGAGGTGTATTGTAGGCTATTGTAAAACGTAGGCCTACTGAAAGGTTAATTGTATAAGAAGGGGAAACTAGCTTAAGTTTTACAGGGCTAATTTAGTCATTCATATTATATACACTGGTTGTGTACGTAGTGAATGAACTGGGTACTTGTTGCTCTAAATAGAACAGTTCATTTTTATATAATACAAAAGTCACATTTAGTTCTAAATCAACGACATCCGACCAATCCAATAATGTGAATATCAGTAATCACAAAAAAATACACGTACTTACATCTGAACATTAACATATGTTTAAAATGCCAAACCTAATCCCAATGTTATTTTGTGATATTTCAAATTTAATTTGTGGATAGCACCTTTATTTTAAGACCGATTCTCATAAATTTTTGTGTGGAAACAACTAAAGACCCAGCCTTATTAAATAAGTACTAGTATACTTTTTGCTCGAAATCGAGCAGTGTAATTTAGACTTTTTGTTTCAAAAATGCTACTTTTAGTCCTAACTCAGTCCCGTCCAATCCAAAATTGTGATTATTACTAGGCCTACACAAAACGACACTTAATTACAGCTGTACATTAAAAGATGAATTAAATGCTCAACTCAATCCCAATGTTATTCCAATAAGAAAATTTCAAATTTTAATTATTTATAGCGTCTTTAAGTCAGATTTTTACGAATTTTTTGTGGAAACAACTGCATACTAAGCCCTATCCAACGATGCCAAAAACTTGAAAATCGGTTGAAAGTTGTAAGAGAAGTTCTCTCAATAAAAAAAACCTAACACACGTAAAGGATAGCCTATATAAATAGAGATGTTTTGAATTTGAATTTATAAGGACCGCTTTCTCCAAACACGTTAAACTAATTTGAACGTAGAAAAATTCAATACACAACATATGGTCAAATCTGGTTTAAACTCAGTTTAAGCTAAACTGCCTTTGGGAAAAAGCCCCTAACTCCCAAGATCACATGTCGCTGTCACTTTTGTACAAACCATAAACCCAGTGTCTTGAAAATTTCTTGAATTTAATATGAAAAACATTGGATATAATTATTATTAAAAATACCTCCGTCGCAGCAGACCTGCGTACTCAGCGAATTTCCATTGGAGTTTTGGTATATTTCCTATTTCCCCATAAACCCCATGGGGATGAGAGTATGTAATTTGGCCACCATATAGGTATTTTTGGTAAATATAAGTTAAACCCTTTATAGTGAATGTACATACCAAATTTTATCAAGTTATGGTGTTATTTTCATTTTCCCCATACACCCCATAGGGGTGAGTTCGTAGGTTTGCCGCCATATGGGTTTTGTCAGAAAATATATGTTAAACACTTGATAATGAATGTACACACCAAATTTCATCAAGATATGTCAATAAATAAGCAAGATAGAAGGTTATGTTGATTTCACTTAACCATAACATGGAAAATATAGTTTTTGGATGTTGTCCATAACCTTTTAAGCAAAGTAAAAAATTTGACATACTAGATTCTTTTTTTAAAGATCTTTTAAACGGTTAAAGTTAAAATTGTAGAATTTTATAAATTAAAGTAAAAAAAGCAAAAAAAAACCCATTTTTTACCCTTTTGAAACCCCATAAAACCCCGTTCCCATGGTCCGATCATTCTGGTTCGCGAACTCAACCAAGATGCTGGCTTACATCCCTGTACCAAATTTCATCAAAATCGGAAGTTCCGTTCAAAAGTTATCGTGTTCACGGACACACACACACACACACACACACACATATATATATATATACATATATATATATATTAATAAACATTTTAAAACAAAGTACCCTTTTTCATTATATTATTTTATTTTATCGACTGAAAAAGGGTACTTTGTTTTAAAATGTTTATTTAAAATAATAATATTAGTAGCCCTACAAACAAAACTCTTTAATTTTCAAATATATATTAAATATATTAATTTGAACGAACGGTGTTTTTGGCTTCTAGGGACTTCAAAACAAAAAAGGACATGGTCCCGGGCTTAAATCTTACCGTGACTACTACTGTAATAGCGTATTCCCTATAGGGAAATTCGCTAAAAAGGGATTTTTTTTTAATTTTTTTTTCTTTACTCATAAAATAAAAATGGGATACACAATTGAACACAAGAGCATATTAAAGGAAAGTCCGTAAATTGAAAAAAGTTCTAAACGAAAGTTAGTTTCTAAATTCAAGAGAACTACGGTACTATTTTCTTATAGTGAACCTGTGCACGGTTTGTTTTATTATGACTTGGAAAAAAATGCTCGAAACACAATAATTGGGTATTTAACAGTCTACTGAGGTTCACTTAAATTCATAATCTACACTACTATTACTTTAATTTTATGTGAATCAACTTTACAACTTTACTTAAATTAATCATCAATTTGCCTGAAGATGAAACACGATAATGGTTTCAAATATCATTTTTACTAAATAAAACTGATTTATTTAATTTAGTAAAGTCTAACAAAAACTAAAAAAAGTTATTAATGTACTATACTTATTTACATTTTACTTTATAGGTGGGTTTTGTGATGTCACAAATGACTTGAGAGTGTTTATTTAAGTACTACAAGCGTTGAGATTCAAACAGTATGAGTAGCTAAACATATCTGTAGAAAAGCATTAAGTAAAATCTTAGAAATTCTCATGTCAAACAATTTATAAAGACACTGAAGGCAAAATATCAGAATATGGACATGGCGCACATCTAAGGAGATTTCTGTCGAGGAGATTTCCCCTTCAGAGAGTTTAATACTATAGGGAGTAGAATTTGCTTTGTTGTCATTCTTCCTTTGTTGATAAGCTTTTGGTAATATGCTAAGCACTTCATACTGGCATATTTCCCTCCTTTTTTGTTCTGCACATATTATTTCGCTGCTCATTTATTAGTTATGTGTGAGTCATTATGTTATGTGTGTACATAAACAAACACACATAATGACATGGGTCATTTGTGGGCGTGGCATTTTTCAATATAATTGAATGATAAAATTTACAGAACTTTACTTTTGGGTTATAGTGATTTAAAATTTAGTGCGTTGGAATTTTTTTTCAAGGGAATAGTAATATTGTAGTACTGAAAGGATTATTTAAACGCGGTATATATATAGGCACTGTGTAACCAAACAACATTACCAATATTTATGTTGAATGAGGTGAGCAAGCAAAGTTTTAATAATGAAGAAATGAACTGATTTAATTTATGTTAAACAACGCAATTGTTTAATTTATGTTTTAGAATTGTAAGCGGTTTGAAAAATGGAGATTTAAACTATCCTGTAGACAATATCAGAGAATTAATTAATCGTGAATACCGCAGTAAACTATTTAGGCCTAGATGAAAAAATTTGCAACTTGAGAGTAATTACCTTACATTGAAACCCTAAGAAGTATTGCAGGAGAGAGTGTTACAGTACACAATTGTCTGTCGTGGTTTACACATAATCTAATCAGTTTATGAACAAAGATTTTAATGTTAAACATTATTGATTATTCAGTTTGATTTTAGGAAAACTAGTACTTTTGCAAACATTGCCCATTATAACTTTAAGGAATGTTAATATATATATTTTTTATTCACAATTTCCTTATAGAATATTATAACATATTATGAGGAGAAATTCAATTTTGGTTTCTTAATGCCATGCGGTTAGGTTGTATCAATTTGACCAGATTATGTTGTTAAATCTAATTTATTTCCTCCCAGCCAGGTTCATTAGATCTACAGCACTGCAGTGGGCCCGCAATGAACCTAGCCCTAGATCTGAGCTTCATCAAAAGTTTTCTATTTTCTTGTTGTGGTACGATGAAAACTAACGACTTAATTGGCTACTGTTGACTTGTTTAGTGGAATTGAAATTATAAATTATATTCCTCAAGCAATGGTGAAATGTATTTCATGAATTTATATATTTTTAAATTTATCGATATAAGGGAAGTTTTTAGAAATTTTAGTAATTTTTGTCTTATGACAGGGAATAAATTCATCGTCTGTATCTTGCAAACTATTCGGTAAAATAAAGAAAAACATCAGAATTCAACAATATTTAAAACGGCGTTCTAAAAACGTTCTAATCAGTAAAATTTGAGTTTCACACATCAAAAAACATATTTGGCAATATCACGGATGAACAGATAGCTTTCTGAAATTGGTTGTTGCTATGAAATGTTTAAGTTTGTTTCATTTTATTCTTAAGAGACAACAAATTCACTTTGATTGCCCTAGATGACTCTAACAGTTATATTTCGATAAAATCTTTGAAAAAAATTATCTTTTGATATTTAATAAGTTATATTTGTAGACCAATGTACAAGTTATTCCATTACACAAAGAAAAGGTAAAAAAAAGTAACAGAGAACAATTTTGTTTTCGCTCTGATCGAACAAATCCAACAAAATCACCGGCACACTTTTTCACCATCAACAACTAAACGGTGATCCCTTCAGTGTAATATTATACTCCTTGGTTAGGCCTGAGTAATCTAGTATGGCTTTGGACTAGGCCAGAAGAGAAGTATCCAAGATTTTTCATCACCACGAGCGCTGGTATTCTACCTTATTCCATCATATAATTTTCAAAATGCTGTTTTTTTTTCTAGCCACAAAACAAATGAAACAATAAAAAACCTTTAATGATGTTCATTTGTTCAGTAAATTTTGTATTGTACTAACAGCTGATAACAGTTCATAGACGAAATTAACAAATCTATATTTATGTCATATGCTGAAGTTTTTTGGTGTAAGGGACTCCTCCAACAATTCTCAACCGATTTTCTAGTTTTTTGGAGTCGTTGGATAGGGCTTGGTCTGTAGTTGTGTTGGTTGTGTCCGCCGAAAATTTATGAGAACTAGAAACCGCCTCCTGGTCGAAATTCGACCAAAATTTCAGTTGATCTTGACTCAAGCAGTTTAAAAACATTTGATAACTGAAACATCTGTTCTTCCTGTTTTTATAGCAGTTGTTTTTTTTCAACAGATGTCTAATGATTCAATCAATTATCCTTTCTCCATAAGATTAACATTGGAACTTTGAGAGCCTGTAGGGCATAGCCCAGGAGTCCGATGTGAATTAGAATGGAATTCTGCTCATCTACAGGACTATACCTTTCTAACTCTATGCGCGGATTCTCCTACGATAAACACGAGCTGAGAAAAAGGAGGAAAAGAAACATGCATGCCTATTAATATATAGAAGATTGGACTTAAAATAAGGGTGCTATCCACAAATTAAATTTAAAGTTTTTCTATTAACATAACACTAGAAATCGCCTCCTAGTTTAAATTCAACCAAAAATTTTTTTAGTTCATCTAGACTGCCTTGACCGAATTAGTTAAAACAATATTTTATAACTAAAACATCTGTTCTTCCTGATTTGCTATAATTTGTTATTACAACAGCTGTCTAATGATTCAGTCAATTATCTTCTCCCATAATATTAACATTGAAACTTTGAGAGCCTGTAGGGTGTAGCCCTGTTGGAAGAGGGAAATTATAACGCGATTCTGCTCATCTACAGCACAATACCTTTCTAACGGTATACTCGGATTTCTTCTACGATGCACGCAAGCTTGGAAAAAAGGAGGAAATGAAACATGCTTGAGTAGTGTGTTTTGGTTACCGCTGGCTCAGGTCAGCTGCCCCGGAAGCCATGCGCCGGGGCATACAGCTTCCGGTCGGTTAGAGAAGGTATCAGGGGAGGGGGAGGTACGCATAAATTAAAAGTTAGTTCAAAATTGAAATTCAACTTGATAAGTGGGTTACGGAAAGTATGTCAAGGTCATCCCGAGTAAGTTTTAAAAAAGCCTATCCCGCTACCACAGGAAATAGTTCTGAGAGTCGAACTACCCGGTGATAGCGGGATAGGCGGATTTAATTTTCTTTGAACTTTATTCGTAAAAAAAAAGAACAGATACAATCAATGTGCAAAAACAAATACAATCAATGTGCAATACAGGTTGAATTCTTGTGATGAAACACGGAGTTGTAAAAGCAAACGCCGACGACGAGGATGAGGTAGAGGCAGAGTCCCCAGATGACGTACTTGACGAGTTTGAAGAAACGGAATACCTCGAGTTGGTTTTGCCGTTCCAATTCCAATCGTTTAATTTCCAATTTCAATTTTTCTTCTTTCATCTTTTCCTCTTCCATCCTTGTGACGAAGGAAACTTCATCCATCATA